>CM069600.1:5449110-6049110 GCA_035771175.1 Paratinospora sagittata | reverse complement strand
GTGGTCACTTACATCTCCACCCTTAATTTCTTATCTTGCATTACATGAACTACTGCCAAGTTTCAGAAAAGGGGGTATTTCTTCTTTTACCTTTATGTTTAATGATATTCATTCAAGCAATGTGCTGTTTGTTTAATCAACTAAAGCAATGGTTCTTTTCCCCTTTTTAAGATTGAGATTATATAATGTTCCCAATGTGTATGTGTCCTAGGTTTTTTTGGGGGGGATTTTGATGAAGTAAAATGGTGGGAAAGTAAAATGGTGGATTTGGGTGTGGATCCTTAGGCAGTAAAGCCTCCCTGTTGAGGCATCTTTAGTTTTGTTTATCTCCCCTTTTTTTTTTTTTTTAATATGTAGGGATGCTATCTTCAAATAGGAAGTCTTCTAGATCAAATGTGACACTCAATGTAAGAGCTTTAGTCTTCTAGGTCTGAATTTCAGATGCAATATGAACTAACAATCCATAATTTATTTATTTATTTATTATTATTTTTGGGTTGTTTGGTGTTAGCAAAATTTTCTTTATTTTCTACTTCATCTTCTTTCTTTTGGTTTTTCAGCTTAAGGAGAAATTGAATTAGTTAGGAGTTTGAAAAGAAGTTGGGAAATTATTGGGGCCAAATGAGCTTTGTTCTCTTTTTAATGGAAACGTATATTATATCTAACTTCTCGTAGTATCAATAAAATAGTATTCTGTTTCCTATATATTAAAAAAAAAATGTATTAATTATTATACAAGCTCGAAACAAAAAATATAATTATATAAATACTTTGTAAATTCAATATATAGGAAGAGATTGAAATTTAATTATTCATACTATCAAATTAATTTAATGACTAAATCATACTATAATTCTATAGATAATAGAATGATGATGTGGATGCCCAAATTTTAAAATGACTCAAGAGGCCGAACACTAGTGGTTGTGTAAATTTAAGATTAAGCATGTCTCGACACTCTTTAGATTTGATGAAATCACCAATCATATTTTACCAAAGTTTGTATGGTTCATTAAGATAAGATGTGTTTTTCAATGCAATTGGTATCTCTTAGAAAATACCTTAAAACAATTTAAAAATTAATTAATTTATTTATTTATTAATTAATGCAAATAAAAAATTATCTGAAAAATGATGACAAACGACACCTACAATGGTTCGGCAATGATTGCCAGCATATGGGTACTAGATGATGGAAATGGACCCTAAACCAAAATCTAGAATTGTCAGCCTAGAGCAAATTAAACTAAAGTTCTACAAATTAACAAGAGAAGATTAGGTTTGATTGTGCTCGACAACCATAATTGCTGTTCGTCAGCCTACTATATATCGACTTGAAGTTGATAGTTTCTTTGAGAAAAAGATATAGTTGTTTGTATAACTAGTTTCATCACGTTAATAGTTAGTTATATAACTATTTCCGTCACCAGTACAGTTCTCTCGAAGAGGTATGAGGCCCTTTTTTATCCATTAATGAGGCAATGGCATGAGTTGGTAGGGTTAAAATTTTGGTGTGAGAAAATTGATGTATTACTGCATTTTTGTTGTGTTATATTGCTATATAATTTTTTATATTCTTTTGTTATATTGCTCCTTATTAGTTGATATCCTTTCTAGATGGGATCCTCTGTTTTTGTGCTTGATAGGCATGGTTTTTTTTTTTTTTTTCTTGAAACCTTGATGGGCATGGTTGGACTAACGTTTAAAAAAAAAAAAAAAAATCATAATTTCAATGATTTTAATATTGTCACTTTAAAGAATTGTAAAAGCTAAACAATGAAAAAATAGGAGGTGATGCAAACGGCTTCATGGGCGATATTGTGGATGTTATGCTCAGAGCGCAATAATCCCATTTTCAATGGCATAGCTAGGAATGTTGATTCCCTTTGGACCAATATCATTTTTCTGGCTAGTTCTTGAATAGTGGCCTTTAATGTAAATGGAGATTTCTCCATTAATGATTGGGTAAGAAGAGAGAAAACTGTTTAACTTAAGAGGTGTCTTGTTTAGTTGTTTTCTCTTGTTTGGATTGGTGGTACTGGTTTTGTTGTTTTGTGTGTAGGTTCTGATGTAGCAGTGTTTTTTTTTGTAGTTTTGTTAGAGAGCACCTCTGGTACTCTTCTGTTTTTGTAACTCATTTGTGATTAATACAATTGTTTGTTTGTTTACTTGCATAAACAAAATAATAAAATAAAAAAAGGAGGAATTTATACATCTCCTTGGGGAATCTTCATGCCCAATCTTCTATAATTTTGGAAGAATCATGGGTAGAAAAATGTTTGTTAAATCATTTAAAAATCTTTGTTTTCATCCATAAATTTTTCTTGTATTTTATTTTTGCTAATATGTAGACCTTCGAGTTACTTTCATTCTACAGAAGATATAAAAAAGAAAAATAAATAGATAAATAACAGACGTCAAAGAATTCAATTTACCTTCTACTTTGGCATTGAGCCAAAGATGGGAACTTGATACGTTGTCGCTTTTCGGATAAGAACAATGCCCATGTCACGATGTTTATACGTTTAACCCGAAATGGGTAGGAAGATAGGTTGACCCCATACCAGGCAGGGCATATTACGCCTGTGTAACCCATTTCAGGATGTTTATTAAGCATAGTTCTCTTTGACCTGGAAAAATAGAATAGAATGAAAGTATTCATACAAGCACAATCAAAGCATTGTTTAATAAAGAATGGTCCATTCATACCACAAAAAGAATCTAGGCATCCATATGAAGCTGAAAATGGACCTTTTTTTTTTTTTTTTTTCTTGTGTTGCATCATCTTGACCTTCTCTGAGCTGAAGCAGTGAAGCTAGGAATGGGATTGACCTGAAAATGGTGCAATTAAAAGTCCTTTGGTGACGCAAATCGTTGAATTATGATACTAATGTAATCAACATTCGAGGGTGACAAAAAATTGAGTACGGATACAGACAGTGTCTCGTACTAACGTACATAAAGCGTGTCTGTGCCCGGCCCCGTTTAGGAAGCGTTTGTACCCGTATATTTTTTTTTTCTTTGAAGCAAACATAAATATATTAATAACAAAACTGAACAGTAAGGTATAGTAGGTTAGATTATCAGATGTACTCTAACAAGCAAAAAAAACTAAGACTATCACCCTTTACACAACAATTACAAATAAGTTTTTCAATTTCTATCCCACTCATTAATTGAGTACACCTTGTTTATCTTGAAAGCAACCAACCAAGAGTTTGCCAAAACAAGAATATCATTCCATAAAGACTCAACGCTTTTAGATACACCTTCAAAAACTCATTGGTTTCTTTCAATCCAAATTGACCATAATGTAGCCAATGTTCCCGAACTCATCACATTCAACCCATTACCATGAAGCCATTGAGTATGTTTTAAAAATCGGGTAGCCCATTCTTGTCCGTACTCGTATGTTTTTTTAATTATGTAGTAGTTAGCAAAGTATTTTTCTTTGATAAAAAATTGAAATCTCATGCTAATAGTGACGAAGAACAAAGAAGTGGAAGAAAATAACAAGAAAAAAAGAATGATTTAATAAGAAATATGAGTAAAAAAATTTTAATTGATCTAGAGCATGAACAAATTAAAAAAGGACCATGCAAAATATACCCTTTCTATTAAGTAAGAAACGGGTACTCGATTTTTTGAACCTATATTCGGAACCGGCCTGGTTTTCAAAACGGACAAAAAAATTTGTCCGTACCCGGCCTAATCTTTAAAAAATCTTTTTCGTATCTTTATTAAAGCGGGCTGGACAAAAACGGACAAACAGGTTCAAGCCCAATTTGCCATACCTAATTCTATGTGAGATTTCTAAACAAAAATTGGCATTCCACGCAAGGCTTTTTTCTTTTTTCCTACTATAGTATGCAGATTGATTTACTCAGTAGAAATGATGTAGGACAATTGTCTAGATTGTGAAGGTGTGATTGATATTAATATGTAGAAGAAGCTAAAATTATTCTTAGAATCAAGTTTTGGCAAGAACAAGAAAATAGAATATTAGTGTATTGTCCACAAAAACCAGCATTATAAAATTATTTATCTGGAAGCTACCTCATGGATGTTCTATACCTTGGATAGGAAAATAATGAACACAGGCATAAATCAACTAAAATGTATTTTATGACTTCTAGCAACTTGGATACAAGACAGATATATGTTTTTTTTTCTTTAAAGAAAAAAGAAACTGAAAAAAGAGGACAAACCAAAAAGGAAAAAAAAAATGATTGCAATATAACTTATAACTATTTTTAAATTGCATACCAAAAACAAAATTGTTTCTAGGAATCACCCAAGTTCAGTAAATACACAGAAGCCCGTTAACTTATAATGCAAAAGCAACAAATATGAAATTGATCATCATCGAGAAATGTTCCAAGCGCAAAAAATTCAAAGTTTTAGCAACCAAGCATGCAAAAGGAATTTTATGTGGAAGCCCCCTCGAATTGAAGGAAAAACTATAAGCACAAGGCCATAAATTTTCCAGTATCCGATGAAAAGAAAATATTATGGCAAGGTAATCCAAAGATAACAGGTCTAAACTGGAACAATACCTCAAAAAACAAGACAAGGCCACTGATTCTTGACTCTACGTATCCGGACCTACGTTACCTGGATTCGGGTATTGGTATCGGATACTGATATATATCTAAAGGTCCGACTTGTTTATTTTCAAATTTTAAGATACGAGGACTCGGCTATATTATATGTTGTTCTTTCTTTTTTTTCTTCTTTTCACTCATTTATTGTTCGTTTTATTCTCTGACTTAAGTGAATTTTATCTATTAGTTATTATCTTCTTTCATGCTTTCTTTTCTTTCCATTGGAGAATCTACATAGTAATATTTTAAACTCTAAAGTGTCGGACACATCCTATACTAATGTCGTATCATGAAGTGTCGGACACGGGTAAGCCGGGCTAAAGTAAAGAGTCCGGCTAACATAGATCTGGACCCAAAGCAAGAAACATGATATCAGTTGATAATTTCACTGCCAAACTATAGAATTCATCGGTGGCTCCATATAAATCCCTGGAAATAGTACATAAAGCATTTCTCCATGTTTTTGGTTGTTTGAGGATGTGCAGAAGTACCCTGCCAATTGAGAAAGTCACAAAGGCTTCTTTTTTTGCTCCCTTAGATTGACCACATTTATGTAAACATCATTAACACAAAGATCAAAATGGATCTGCCTACTCCCTGCAATCTCTTCCTTGGACCCAAAATACTTCAGTGTTACCAAACTCTTCCCAAGAAACACTTAAAAATATTATCACTCTTTCTATGCCAATTCACCTTACCTATTGCAAGACAAAAGTCAATTCAACTCAACAAAGTCTTTTTCCAACTACATGGGGTTGGCTATATGAATCCACTTCATATAATATCACAAAGATGAGAGTCACGGGCTTTTAATCAATCAAGCAGCGACAATTGTTCAAGCAAGCGTATGATGTTGCCATGTTGGAATTAAAAAGTTCAGGGGAAGTAAAATGAGAAAAGAGAATAGCTTTTCTAGGCGAGTCTTCATTGAGATCTTGGGTTTGATGGAAAGATATGCAATTGAATTCAAGTTTAAAGAACAACTTTTAATGTATTCCAATGAGGTTTTATGGACAGTAATCAAGTACTAATGTTTTGAATGAAAAAGGAGCTGACCTTCATCATAGACTCAATGGATCAAGTCAATATTTTTTTTTTTTTTTTTTTTGAGTGGGCAATTGGTCTTCAAGTCTCAAATACCAAATTAGAGCAGGATTATATTTTCCAAAGATCAGATATGCATTTCAACAAATACTCATAAATATGCTAGTAGGCAAATGAATATAGACTGCACTTTCTAATACTAGAGGAGGTGTGTGACCTGACAAAGACAAGAAAGAAACTCGTTTTTAGTCAAGTTCCACAGATCCTGCAATCAGAACTAATGAACGTCAAGGATCCAGTTTTATATTTTCTGTCTTAAGTCTTATTCTCTTAGTAGCAGAAGCAGGTTTTCATGCTATTCATTAAAGCAGAATTTTTCCGAACTTCAAGGTGCAAACAATTGTGAGCCATTCCCAGTAAAAGTAAAGTACATAGAAAAGAATTGTTAACTAACACAAAATGTGAAACTGTTGAAGGAGATAATCAGGAGAAATTACCAAAAATTCAGTATAAGGGAGAGAGTAAATATAATAATGATATTTTATTCGTATTTTCCAATGAGCAGCATGCATAATAAACAACTTAGTCGAACATTTTCCTCTAGTTCTTCCACCAAACATTAAAGGTTAGAAAAAAGAGAAAACCAATAGGGGGAGAAATCAAATTTTTACCTGGGTTTTACAGTTGAAAACTATATAGAATGCACAGCCAGGTTTCCCCTCTATTTGTTTTAGCTGGTGCCTACAAAGAAAGTTGAAAATCAACATGAATAAATTATGGGAAAAAACGAGATAAAGAAAGTAGATCATGAGAAGTTGATTAATAAGAGAAGAAAAATTGATGATGGTACAAAGTGCAAACCTTTAAGCATAGCAATATTAAGCAAAATCTTCATCTATTTTGATTCTTGGAATATGTAAAATCTTATGCCACTCCGCACCAACTCTCTCCTTGCTGCATCTTTCCTTGAGAAGAGAACAATTCTTAATCTCCAAGTATTTTAGTAGGGTAAGGCGTCTCATAACTTCTTTAGGAGGCAAATGCTTCAGGTTTTTGCAACTCCAAATGGCCAAGGATTCAAGAGATGTAAGATTTCCGACCCACTCTGGCAAAGCTATCAAACAATCAAAATCCTCCACTAGCAAGTTCTTTAGTCCTATACGTTGTTGAATTTGGTGAGGCAAAGCCTTGAGCTTAGGTGAACCGCAAATCTCTAATTGACGGAGGGAGACGAAGCAGTTCTCTATAGCTGGAAATGGGAGATATTCCAATTCCTCTGAAAACTTATCAATTCTAAGTTGCTCAAGGTGAGGGAGGAATGGCAAACCGTCAAGAGTAAGATTTAAGACTTGTACAATGTTCTATTTCCACATAACGTAGAGAAGTCAAGCCTTGTATAACCACCATTGATTTTAGACAATGGAAACCTCGCACCACTAACTTGGTGAGACATTTGAGGAGTTCCAATCCTTCCTCATTTTGAAGAAAACCTTGAAGCTTAATGCAATTACAAATTGACAATTCTTGAAGAAATCTCCTGTTTTCTTGCAACTTTCTTGGAAGAAACTGTAGATCTTGGATGTTTACTAACCAAAGGCAAGTGAGAGATGTTAAGTTACTTGTCAACAACTCTGCCAACAGATTACTACAGTTCTCAAGTATCAACATCTTGAGAGAAGGGAATGCATTTGCAATTCTGTTCAATTTAGGACATCCTGAAATACGCATTTGTTCAAGGGCCGTGAGCCCGTTATGCAATGACGTGAATTCTTCAAAAGAAGACACAGCAACACTCACAGCTGGAACATTAGTTGGAGCATTGCATACAGAGCTTCTGAGATTGTCTTCTTCATGGTCGCCATATTTTTCATCATTCACCCCTAGAAAACATTCAAACTCAGGACAATTACTTATACCAAGAGTATGGAAAAACGGGTTCTTTTCCAACAATTCTTGAGGTAGAAACTTAAGATCTAGACAGCCTTCGACGCAAAAAAAAGTAAGAAGGTCAGATTGCTAGCGATTGACCTTACTCCAGCACTGCTACTAGTTCCAGCAAACCGTAAAGCTTTAAGAACAGGAAATAAACTTGGTGTGGTTCTCAACTTGGGACAATCTTCTACGCACAACTCCTCAAGGCGAGGGAAAGAAGGAGATCCTGGCTCTAACAACCATTCTTCTAGATTTGACATCTTTTTTAGCACTAGTCGTTTCAATGAAGGGAAGACCACTTTTCCAGTGTTCCTATGATTGCTAGGGAAAAAAATCACCTTTCCTACTAGCACAACGCTTTACATTCCTCATTTCATCTATTTGGAGTATCTTGAGAGAAGGTAAGTCTCCAAAGCTTGGCAAGTATTCACGTCTATTACAGCCATGAGTTAAGCAAGAAAGTGCTGAACCATTGGTGATCCATGTTGGGAATTTCATACCTCCAAATTTTTTAATCCACAGCTCCTTCAAATTAAAATGAGGTTGGATGGCTTCCAACACCATGTCATCATTTATATTCTCATCCTCTTCCTCTCTATTCCATTCTAGGCCGAAAGCAAAAATGTTTTTCTTCTCCTTCAAGTTGGCTGTTTCAGCATACGTTGCATCTCTCGCATTCTCCAAGTCACAAATCTTTAATTTACCTTGAAGAAGGTTCAGGTTTTGCAACTCTGCAATGGCGCATCCCGCATCTCTGGTTCCCACTTTAAAAAGCGGTAATGTTTCAAGGCAGCTTAGTTGTCCAATCCCTTTTGGTGTTTCACTCCATGCTCCATATCCATTTACATAAAGATGTCTTAAATTGATTAGTTTCCACATTTTGTTAGGAAGCCAGTTGAGTTTCCTACAATTTTTGAGTCTCAAAGTCTGCAAATTGTAGAGGCTTGTGATAGAAGTTGGCAATTCTTGAATATCAATCGAGGAGAAATCGAGATATCTCAAGTGTTTTAACTTTCCAATGGAAGAGGGCAGCTCTTTAATTTTCATGAAACTTAAATCTAATGCACGTAAAAACTTCAGACTCAAGAACGTGTCATTAGGAACTTCTATCTCCACCCCATATTCATTGTATGTATAAAGCGTGCGCAGCTTCCTAGCTTCATACAAGGCTTTGGGAAATTTTGTTGTCTTTTCAGTATCATATGCCATGTAACGAATTTCAAATATATCGTCAGGTATAATCGTACTAGCCTTTAGAATGGAACATTCTTTCATTGTGATCGATTGTGCAAGATCATGCATTTGACACGCTTTTATCTCTCCAAATTTATTTTTGTCAACATCTTGGAAGAGGGAATTCCAGCACAAGACGTTGAAATACTCATTTCCCAAGTCTTCTTCCATCATTTTCCTTCCTCTCAATGGCCTAAGAAATCCTTCAGCCATCCATAATTGAATTAGCATCTTCTTTCCAATCCTATAGTTCTTGACAAATATAGAACAATACGAAAAGCATCGCTTCACTGGTGATGGCAAATTGTCATAGCTTAATTTTAACACACTCATGATCTTATCCTCAACATCAAATATATCCCAAATTTCACTATCTTGGATAGCCAACACTCGTTTTCTTCCTTTTTTGAGCGCATTAAGCCCCCAAGAGATTTTACCGCTAAAGGTACTCCTGCACATTTTTTCACAATTTCCCTCCCAATTGCTTCTAATTTAGGAGTCTTCTTAACTCCACCAGCACCAAATGCTCGTTGCTCCAAAAACTTCAAAATCATCCACAATCGAAGCCGATTCTCGATTCGCACTACTGCCACTACTACCACTACTACTACTTCCAGGCATAAAAAAATTAACAGGAACCGAATGAATCACGAACCTCTCTTTATCATTCTCAATCCGCTCCAACCTGCGATTAACATCTTTGATCTTATGAGCCACCGACACGCGAAACGCGATCGGATTCGAAACCGAGAAGAAGTTACGCACTTTGTTCTCCATTCTCCGTCGGAGATTCTCATAACCGATCTCGTCTAACACGTCTTCGGCATCGTAAATACTACGTCTTTGAGCTCTTTCAACCAATGCTTCACCGCTGAATCCTGCAATTGCTGCTTCTTTGCGTCTTGTAGTACGGATTGGATCTTCGTTAAGAGATTTCGGAGGGTTTTTACTTGTGATTTTACGCCACAAATTAGATCGATCTCGTCGAGCGCGATTGGGATTAGGCTGTTTAAGATCTCTGCGGTGCCGCTTAGAAGCAGTTCTTCCGCCATTGAGAGATCTGGAAATTGTTAAGGAATTTATTGTTCCAAGGAAGAAGCGAAGAAGTGTTGTGCGGAATCGGAGTAAAGCATGAAAAGAAAAAACAGGACAACAAATTTAACGTGGTTCGGTAAATTGCCTACGGAGAGGTAGCACTCTTTTATTAGATCACCCTTAGGTGGGTCTTACAGAATAGATCTTACAAAACTCAGGAATCTAACTCACTGAACATATTTTCAAGATCAAAGTGAGGCTCTATTTATAGGAGTATGCAGGGGTAATTTGAGTAATTATAAATATATATAATAATATATTTAAATAGAAATGTCAACCAACTCGGCTGTGCCGAGTTGGTGGCGTTGGTGGCCGCCCTCATGGGCGGCCACCAACCTTCTGGATTTCACTGTAGGTGGACTCCACAAATCTCCACCTCCATCTCATGTGGAACAAGGCTCCTCCACACCTGCAATCTCTCTACAGATAGCAAGCTTCCTTCAAAAAACTGTTGCTGCCTCCATTAGTGCCCTTAGGCACTCCGAGCTCGTGAGATGTTGATCAAATCCAAACAATGTTGGAACTTGATCCCTGTAACCACCTTTGTAAGCATATCTGCGGGGTTATCTGCAGTCTTGATCTTTTGCAGAAGAATACTCTCTTCTTCTACTATTTCTAGAACAAAATGAAAACGAACATCAATATGCTTCGTTCGACTGTGATGAACTTGGTTCTTTGCCAAACAAATGGCACTCTGGCTGTCGCAGAAAACTTCAACATTCTTCTGCACAATTCCCAAGTCTTTAGTCAATCCATGAAACCAGATTGCTTCCTTGAAAGCTTCCGTTACTGTCATGTACTCTGCCTCTGTAGTAGACAAAGCAACTGTTGACTGTAGTGTTGATCTCCAACTCACTGGTCCTCCTGCCATAGTGAAAACATAACCAGTAGTAGATTTGCGCTTGTCAAGATCTCCAGCATAGTCCGAATCCACATATCCGACTAGATGCTTACAACTTTTCGTATCTCTCTCGAACTTTAAACCAATATCTACAGTACCATGAATATACCGTAGAATCCACTTCACTGCTTGCCAGTGGCCTTTACCGGGTTGTGCATGTAACGACTTACCATACTTACAGCATGTGAAATGTCAGGTCTGGTACACATCATAGCATACATCAAGGCACCAACTGCATTTGCATATGGAATATTCTCCATTTGCTTCTTCTGATCTTCGTAATTTGGTGACATTGATGAACTTAGCTTGAAATGTGGTGCCAATGGTGTGCTCACAGGTTTTGTGTCATTGCCAATGCCAAAAGTTTGAAGAACTTTCTTCAAATACTGAGTCTGAGTCAAACAGATTGTGTTTTTGGCCCTGTCTCGAGTTATCTTTATCCCGAGAATTTTTCTAGCTTCTCCAAGATCCTTCATTTCAAACTCTGAGCTCAATTGAGCCTTCAACTTGTTGTTCTCCACCTTGCTTTTAGATGCAATTAACATATCATCTACATATAAAAGCAAATATATAAATGTACCATCTTGAAGTTTGCGATAGTAGACACAATGATCAAACTGACTCCGGGTATATTTCTGCCCTTGGATGAAGCTGTCAAATCGCTTGTACCACTGTCTCGGTGACTGCTTCAGGCCATACAATGACTTGCTCAACTTGCAAGCCCAATGCTCTCTTCCTGGTACTTTGAATCATTCTGGTTGAGACATATATATCTCTTCTTCTAAATTACTATGCAGAAAAGCAGTTTTGACATCGAGTTGGGCTAACTCGAGAACAAACTGTGCAACCAAAGCCAATAATATTCGAATTGACGAATGCTTAACAACAGGTGAAAATACCTCATTGTAGTCAATTCCTTCCCTCTGAGCGTAGCCTTTTGCTACCAGTCTGGCTTTGTATTGGATACCGTCTGTGCTGGGAGAGCCTTCCTTCTTAGCGAAAACTCATTTGCAGCCAATTGGTTTCTTTCCTTTCGGAAGTGGAACCAACTTCCACGTCTGATTCTGATGGAGTGATGTCATCTCCTCATTCATTGTCATTTTCCACTTTTCACTTTCCATACTCTGACTAACATCTTTATAATTGTATGGAATATCATCTCCGGTGACTGGTAATGCATATGCAATCATGTCAGTGTACCGAGCCGGTTTGCGGATTTCTTTTCTTGGTCGACTTGTGGCTATTGATTCTGGTTGTTGACTGATGTCTAGTCCTGGAACTTCCACCTCAACTGAGATTTCCTCATCGTCTTCTTCAGGATGGTTAGATATCTCTGCTGACTTGTCAGGAGTTACTGGAATATCTAACTCCACCTACTGATGCAAATCTGGATCTCGATTTTCTTTATCAGAAACTGTATGCTTTTGTCACACCTTGGTTTGCACAGCGTGCCCCCTACCCAGGTGCGGGCGCACCCCCTCGGGGCGAACGCCTAGCCATAGTACCACATAATATTGTCTCCTGGCCATCCGGAGCACGGATCGCAACCACCCTTTGTCCCAAGGTGTGACAGCTTTAGTATCACAGATTCGTCAAAAGTTACATCTCGACTTTGTACAATCTTCTTTGACTCAGGGTTCCATAGTCGGAAAGCCTTAACTCCTTCACTAAAGCCCATGAAAATCGCTTTCTTGGACCTAGGATCCAGTTTGGATTCCTCACATGGAAATATGCAGTGCATCCAAAAATGCGCAGAGAATTATAATCTGAAACGGGTTGTCCAGACCATACCTCCTTTAGAGTTTTGTCATCTAGTGCTGTTGCAGGAAGTCTATTGATGATATGAGAGACATATGACAAAGCTTCAGCCCAAAATGCCTTGCTCAGTCCAGAATGAGATAACATGCAGCGAACTTTATCTACCAAAGTACGATTCATGCGTTCAACAACACCGTTTTGTTGTGGCGTGCCTGGGACTGTGAAATGTCTGACAATCCCTTCATTCTCACAAATTTTCTGAAATGGGTCTGACTTGTATTCTCCTCCATTATCAGATCTGAGCCTCTTAATCTTCCTTCCCGTTTGGGTTTCTACCAGTTTCTTCCATATAAGAAAGATATCTAGCACTTCATCTTTATGCTTCATGGTATAAACCCAAACATAACGTGAGAAATCATCAATGAAAGTAACAAACCAATGTTTACCGCCCAATGAAGCAATTTGAGAGGGTCCCCAAACGTCGGTGTGAACATAATCCAATGTTCCTTTGGTGCGGTGGATTGCAGTGCCAAACTTGACTCTCGTCTGCTTGCCTAAGATACAGTGCTCGCAGAAGTTAAGTTTCCCGGTTTTTGCACCTTTCAGATAACCTTGCTTTATCAAGGTTTGAAGAGCCTTCTCTCCAACATGTCCGAGCCGCATGTGCCAAAGTCGGAAAGTGTCTAATGAAACATCATTAGAACTGATGCAAGCTGATACACTTCCGATTTCTTTGTGTCCGTTAAGGAAATAGAGATTTCCTCTCTGAGTACCCTTCATGGCCAAGAATGCTCCACGTACAACCTTCAGAACTCCACCTTCAATGGTTACCTTGTAACCGCTGGAATCAAGGACTCCTAGGGCGATCGGATTTTTCTTCAGATCTGGGACATATCTGACGTCCGTGAGCCGTCTTGTTGTACCGTCATGCATCTTAAGGCGTATAGTTCCAATACCCTTTGTTTGGCAGGTATTGTTGTTGCCAATGAGCACGACTCCGCCATCGAACTCATCCAATTTTGAGAACCAATGTCGATTAGGACACATATGATAGGAACATCCAGAATCTAATATCCATCTATCAGACTGATTGTCTATAGATGAAACTGAGAATGCAGAATTTGCTGCAGCGTTCTGTGCCAAATTTGCATCTGTCTTGCCCTTATTTGGACAATCTTTCTTCCAGTGCCCTTTTTGGTGACAATAGACACATTCATCCGTTGCAAGACGTTGACGTGATGAAAGTCTTTGCCAAGGTCTACTTGTTCTTGGGATTTCCTCCCCCATTAAGACCGAAGATATGTATGACGTCGAAAAGTGCCTGAAAAATGATAAACAACTCCAACTAAGCTATATCAATAACTTATGAGCTGAATCTGCAGAAACTGATTGCACGGTTGCGTCCGGAACGGTCGAAAATGGTGGAAACGAGTCTGACTTTGCTGAAATCAGACAAAAAATGAACCGGATATGCTTGGTCAACCGAAAAAGGATTCGGTCAACTGTGGGCCATAACGGGCTGGGTCGGATGAACAGCGTCAGATTGAGTGGGGCTGAACCGGTATGAACAGGGCTGGACCGGTATGAACAGTGCTGGACCGAGTGGCTCGGGACTGATGAACAGTGTCGGACCGAAAGGGGTGGGCCGACATGAATAGTCGGACTGAGTGGGCTGGACCGGTAATAAACAGTGGCGGACTGTGTGGGCTAGGGCCGGATGAACAGGGATGGACTGAGTGGCTCGGGCCTGATGAACAGTATCGGACTGTGATGAACAATATCGGACTGTGATGAACAGTATCGGCTGGACCGGGTTTGGGTCGTGGGTCGGATTCGGGTCAGATTCGGATCGGATGAACAGTTCCGGTGATGAACAGTTCGGGATGAACAATGCCGGCAAACGTTGTACAAGGATCAAACTTTGATCGACTCCTGAAAACTCGTTTCTTGTCCGTTTTTCTTGCTGTTTGTTGCGTTGGACTCCTGAAAACAAGAGCTACCTCCACGGGTGATCAGAAAACAGTTCTGATCACTATTGCAGAATCTCGAAAATTTCAACGCTGTCTCGAAAAATTCGACAGAGGGTCTGTTTTTACTTCCAAAGCTTCACCTAGGCTCTGATACCAATTTGTTGTGCGGAATCGGAGTAAAGCATGAAAAGAAAAAATAGGACAACAAATTTAACGTGGTTCGGCAAATTGCCTACGTCCACGGGAGGCAGTACTCTTTTATTAGATCACCCTTAGGTGGATCTTACAGAATAGATCTCTTGAATAAATCTTACAGAACTCAGGAATCTAACTCACTGAACATATTTTCAAGATCAAAGTGAGGCTCTATTTATAGGAGTATGCAGGGGTAATTTAGGTAATTATAAATATATATAATAATATATTTAAATAGAAATGTCAACCAACTCGGTGCAGCCGAGTTGGTGGCCGCCCTCATGGGCGGCCACCAACCTTCTGGATTTCATTGTAGGTGGACCTCACAAGAAGAAGATGAAGCGGAGATGAACGATTTTGTTGGTGTTGTTAACGGTGGTTAGTTAAAGACGTTGACGACTTCATTAGTGGCTTATGAGCTGAGACAAAGACGTGTTTATTTGCACTCAGTTTAAAGTTGAAATTTACTATTTGAGTTGGAGTTTATATTCACACTTATTCTTCTATTTTAAGAAAAGACGTCTAACAAGTTTTACAATTTCTGGCTCTAAAATAACCTTGTCCCCCAAAAGGCTAACGGAGACACTATAGAATAATAGACTCAAAAAAAATTGATACTTTTACATATGGGCCAATTTATTCTAGGCATTTTTGGATAAGTTGTTGAAAACATATTTAGCTAAATTGTGAATGATTTGTAAGAGTGTTTCACCCTTTTGTTTTTTTTTTTTTTTTTTTTTTTGGGTTAAGTGTTAAGGTTGGATGCGGGTGCAAAATTAAAGAAAAACGGAACATAAGGAGGCGAACATAATATTGACAGCCTAAATGGTGACAATACGAATTATTTGAAAGATTAACAAATTTACTCTTCAACAATTGACGAAACCTCTCAGTAGGACCAAGGAGGTGAGTACAACAACGAGGGGCGTGCGAAGTCTAATCAAAGACCATGAAAATTACTTAAAAGATTAACAAATTTACTATTTAACAATTAACGAGGACTTTCTTTGTAAGGCTAAGAAGGCGAATATAGCAGTGAAAAACATTTAAAGGTCGAATTGGAACCATACAAATCACTTAAACCATAAACAAATTTACTTGTCAACAATTAATAATAATTATATTCACATCTTTATAAAATAAAAAATAATATGGTTATATTTGTCATTAAGTTTTAAATACAAAAAATTATGAAAAAAATGGTCCAAATCAATTTCTTCAAAACACAAAATATTACTTATTTGCTATAACTAAGTTCAGGTTTTTGTAACATCTTATAATAATATGCATATGGTTTTGAATTCAGGCTACATGTCTCCGATCATACCTAACCCTATTTATACTTGAGGTGCCCAATTTTATCTTAATTATTTTTTTGCCAAACAAGTTTATCTAGATTTTAAAAACTTATATTATGATTAGTATTAATAATAATACTAATCATATAACCTTAATTGTGGAGCATTTACCAGCTATAGATGATCTAAAATACCATCAATCACTTGGAGGAGGTAGTAGGAAGAGAAATTCCTTCTTATGAGATCTTGAGTTTAAGCTTCGACGTGGCTTTCATCTTTTTTGTTTTTGTTTTTATTTTTATTTTTTGAGGACGTAGTGTCCTGTCAACTGTCAAGTATAGGTCAGCTTGTGCGCACCAATACCCTTTAATCCACTCTAAAAGAGCTCATAATACTTCTACCAAGTAAATGTACCAATGGGCAATGTCAAAAGTTGAACCCAAGACTTTTAACCCTATGCACCTCATATAGGGTTCAACTACTCACCCATCCTCCTCATAATTCATTAGTTTATTTATTTTATTTTTTTATTTTTTATTAGTACAAAATGGGTATGGGAGGAGGGGTTGACCCGTACTCAAGTAGGGCACCCGTGGGATGCTTATTTCGTTAAAGACCATTAACATGACTCGAACTTTGATCTTTCTTAGAGCGTTGCGGTCATCGAAAAAAAAAAGAAAACACACCAATACCAAATATTAGATTTAGTGCAACCATAGTTTGCAACCGTTAATTAAAACCCAACATTTTTTTTTTAGTTCATCGCATATCAGGATTTATTTGATTTTCTACTAATTCTTCCGGCGCACAACTACAAATACCCTTAAAACAGTTAGCGAACATATTAATGGGTGATGCAAGTTCTGATTTGAACTCTTCGTCTTGAGTTGGGTGAACCAACCACGGTTGATTAATTAAAACCCAATATGACTTTTTAACATTTTTATAACATCAAGTTAGAGCTCTTTATGTTACTTAATTTTAAAAATCCATTTATTAAGTAATGGATAAGATATATAAAAAAAATAAAAAAAAATCATTTAACCAAAATATTGTTTATATTTTCATTCTTAATATCTTTGCCACGTTTTTCTCTTCTGCCAACTTCTTATCTCTTCACAGCTAAGAGAAAGCAAAGCAAGAAAGAGTGAAAAAGAAGAAGAAGAAGAAGATGATGATGGGTCTCTCATCTCTTTCTTCCTCATCCACTGCATCTCTTTCTTCCAACTTTCTTCAAAGAAACCAAAATACTAGTACTAATAATAATAATGCTCTTCGTGAACGTCTCTTTGCTTCAAATCAGTATAATTATTGCTCTTTCAATAAGAAAACTAGTACTATTAGACCAGTGCTTTCTTCTTCTTCATCTAAGGACTCTGTCTTAAAAGATTTCCAACGACGCCGAGCTCTCAAGGTTCATTTCTTCTAAACCCATTTCAATTTTTTATTTTTTTTTTATTTTTCTCTGAATTATGATTTTGTTTGGTTATATTCTTGCAGATTATTTCAGGGTTGCAGAATTTTGATAGAGATAATGTGGCCTCTGTTGTTATTGCTGCTGACAAGGTGGTTTGTTTGTTCTTGAGAATTATTGTTGTACAAAAATAAGTTAATTAGTTTGAATTTTCAAGAATTCTTTTGAGTTTTGATTGATATAATAGATTAGAACATCAGTTCAGTATTAATTTTAACAGTTTTAATTACTATTCATGGTAATCCTGAGATGCATGGCTTGGGAGATTTTGAGATGGATGTTACTAATGCAGTTCTGTCAATTCATCCATGGTGGCTCTGAAACCTGAAACTTAAAATTTTTTAAATATATCTTGACTAGAAATAATAGCTCTAATTACTTGTTAATAAATGCAACCAAATATGTATGGTAGAGTAGGTACCCAATTTTCATACAAAAATAAAATAAAAAATCATATATTTAGTTCTTTTTGAAATATTTTATGTTTAAAAACTTAACACTAAATCCTTTTGTAAAGTTGAAACACAAGACCCTAAAATTTAAAATAAATCACCCTTGTATAAAGAGCCCAATTTGATAGTTTTGCTCTAGTTATTGGATCTTTCTTGTCGTGAAGTTAGTGTTTGATGTTGTTTGCATTTATGCCTTAGAATTTTTTTGCCATTGTCTAATAGGATTTATGACAGGGTGGAGCAACTCATGTTGATATCGCTTGTGATCCTGAGTTGGTAAAGATGGCTGTCAATTTAACTTCTCTTCCGGTAACCTCTCATCTTCACTAAACTTGTAAACAAGGCTAGTTTTCTTCTCGAGGATCATATATATTATGTAAAAATCTCACGAGTTTTAATGATCTTATTCTACTTATATTCTAATTTTATTGTGTTCTTTGTACATTCATGTTTTTGATATTTGAAATGTACTTATATCATAGATATGCTTGGTTTTGCTTCAATGCTTTCCTTTTGTAATTTTATAAACTCATCATATATTAAATATATAAATGAGTCATATATTTTCGTATATTTGGTCATTTACTTGGAGTTCAGTTCTCGGGCCTTGGCATAATGGTTCAAGTTACCCCATTATGACCTGGTGGTTTATCTAATCTTTTATGAACATAAATCCTAATTCCTTGAATTACCAAAAAAAAATTGTGTATTATATTCCCAAAATGCCATGGCATGCAACTTGTATTTTCATTTGATATTGATGGAAAATGCAAATATTGTACCTGTATGATGTTCAAGAAGGCACACAGGTCTTATTTATATTTTAGACTTAGAGCGAATTCCCAATGAAAATTGAAGCCTCTCCATTGTTGAGAGACTCAAACGTGAAAAGTTCTTGAAGATTATCTTTACTATGTATCATAATATTTGGCTCTTCTTATTTGCAGATATGTGTTTCTTCTATTGAACCAGAAGCATTTCAAGCTGCTGTTGATGCTGGTGCTAGTGTGGTCAGTTTGAAAAATTATTAAGCCATATCTTGTTACTATATCACATTTACTGGTTTACAGTAACAAAGTTAATGATCCCGCAGGTGGAAATTGGCAACTATGACTCATTTTACGAGACTGGATTATATTTCTCACTAAGGCAGGTGAGCTAGATATGGAACCTAAAATATCTTTCACCAGTTAACTTAAAGAATTTGTTTATGTTATAGGATATCTTGGGTCTGCCAGAAATTACTCGTTTTGGATTTTAACATTTCTTGTTCTTCTTGCTATCTTCAAGTTGCTAATGAACTTTGTTGGGTATGTGTGGACCGAAATATTAGTCCCGCATTAGATATGAACAAGTTCATCATATGAAATATAAGCTGGGATCTCACCCTCATTAGTACCGAGGCCTTTTGAAATAAAACCCTACACCTGGGCCCAAAGGTGGTTAAGTTGGGGACAATATCAGTACTAGTAGAGAACCAACAAACCTAATTGTCATTGACTCTATTTCTACATGTTACAAACACCTTTCTTTGGTAATTTGTTTGTGATAATTTTGTTCTCTTGTTGCATTTGTTAAAATTAATGTGCCAACCTTGTCTGAAAGACTTGAAGTAATTGTTATCGAAGAAGCTTGTTTGAAAAATGGTGTATTTAACCATCTTCTCTTAGGTATTTGCTTAAAGTTGTTGACAAAAATAGCTTGATTTTTGTATCTCAACTGATAAGGAATTAAAAAAAAAGAAAGAATTGTGTCCAAATGCAAGCTTTTCAGTACTAGAATAGATTAAGTTACCAACAATTTCTTAGTTTGTGCATTGTATCTACTTACAAGTAAAAGGAAGATTTATTTAGACAATATTCTTCTTATAAATGAGCTCTTTAGTTAGAAGTCAGTCTTAGGTCCTTCCATGGAGCTATAAAAATAATAAATAAACAATTACACATAATGGTATATATGTTGGCTAACAAGTTTGTTTCATTAGCAATCTGAAATACTGGACCATTCATTGACTTTTTCTATATGGTTGATCAATCTCTAGCTAACTTTATATATTTCTATCTTAGTTTTCTGAATTTAACACTGATATAACTTTGCTTTGTGATGCTTTGTTTCGTATTTTAGTAGGAGGCACAAGCATTATGATTCTGCAATGTGAGATTATTTTTATTTAACAGAATATTGATTGATTCTTCTGAGTGTTTATTTCTAATTTTTTAACTGTGAAAGATGTATATATTCCTTCTTACAAATTCTTCTTGGTTTTTCATTCTTCTTTAGATACTTGATCTCACAAAGCAGACAAAGAAGATCCTTCCATCTATTGCACTATCTGTGACTGCCTCATACACTAAGCCTCCCTGATCAGGTTATTTGTCACTTTAATTCTTATCATTTTGCATATAATTTAGAGTTTGACATCATTTTTATTATTTTGTTGCTGAGATAGAATTAACTAACAGGTTAAGCTAGCAGAGTTGTTGGAGCAGGAAGGTGTTGACATTATTCAAACTGAAGGAGGAAAATGTGCAAACCCTTCAAAATCAGGAGTTCTTGGTTTAATTGAAAAGGTACATCACTTTCAATTTTTCACTAACAAATCTTACAGTAAGAAGATTTACTTTACTTGAAACGGGTTGCCTCAAATTGCGAATTAGTTCTAGTTGCACGAGCAACAAGACGTGTTTTCTTACATTCTACCCTCAAAATTAGACAGTTCGAAATCTACATATCAGGGATGAATTGCTAGTGAGATTATTAATCCGATCTCTGCTACTTTTGATACAACGGGCTTGTGTTAAAGTTAATCTTACACCGTCTTAAGATCAATTCTTGTGTTTCAACTTATAAATTGATTGTATCTTTATTGGTGATGCTAGGCAACCCCAACACTTGCAGCTGCATATTCTATTTCAGGGGCAGTCAAGATTCCTGTTATGTGTTCATCTGGACTCAGTTCCGTGACTGCACCGATGGCATTGGCGGCAGGAGCTGCTGGTGTGGTATGTAACCTTTATTATCTTCTTAATCACTAGAACCATTTTCAACAATTCTTAACGCCCATCAACCATTAATTTTTCTCCTTGCATAGTTTATCTCGTGTAGAAATGATTCATTGTGAAATTCAACACCCTTTGAATTTATATAAAGGGCGTACCTAGCGGACAAGGCTCCCTCCATTGCAGAGTTTAGGAAGAGAAAATGAACTGATATGAATTGAAAAATTGGCAAATTGAATTTTTTCCCAAAACTATAACTTTTGAATCAAGCGACTTCTAACAACTTCCACATTACAAATATTGTTTCTGAATTTGAACTCGTAGCACCTCCAATTCACAATAGAGCAATCCCAAGCGTTGTACTGAGGCCCCCCTTTGAATTTTAATATATAGCCTATTATTGTATTCCATTTAATACTAAATTTTTGTGGTTTGTTGTTAAGAGATGATTCATGTTTATTACATTTTGTACCGAATAGGGCATTGGCTCTGCAGTGAATAAGCTCAACAATGTAATTGCGATGATTGCCGAGGTCAGAAGCATTGCAGACTCAATTGGCTTGCCAAAGAGCACTACTGCTCATACTACTGTTGCAGGTACCTACCATTAGAAGGCCTTAATAGTTATATTTCGTTTGTAGCAGATGTATAAAAGAATTCCCATATCAATCAAGAAGGATGTAAACAAAGGCATTTGGCTTCTAGAGAAATCAGCTTTTATGCAACTGTGATACTATGGTACTTATAGCTATTGTAAAGCCTTTTAATTGAAAATAAAAATTTAATTGATGTTCTATTTGACAATTTATATACTTAGTTTTTCAGTTCCCTCCAGGGACTTCCCTATCATTTCTTAAATGCTTATTCCTAATTTTATTTTATCTCTATCTTTAACATTTGTATTTATGTTATTATTAGCACGTTTGACATTTTAGCTTATCCCAAAAGACAGACTAATCATAATTTTAAAAAGCTGCGTCCAACCATCTTTTCAAAATTACTTTTGCAATTAAAATTTATTTACCAAAAATATTCTTATCATAACCTATTTTTTCTTTTTATTTATTTTTTGATATTTTTAATTAAGTTAAAGGGTAATATAATGTTTTTCATTAAAAGGGTAATTCAAAGTGATTAAACAATTTTCATGAATAATATCAATAAAGTGTGTTAGTCAAACATTACTCATATAAAAATATAGATATTAGTTAAATGTTAACCCTTAAAACATCCAAGAAAAAAAAAAAGATCAACTGAAGTTCTATTAGTGAAAATATTTCAAAAAATCCATAAATGGCTAAGCTGTGAATCTCTCAACCAAATGCCATCATCAGTTCTGATGAATGAAGGCCAGAGTCTCCACTCTAAAGGAACCACAGCTGCTCTGACAATAGGGAGAAACAGGGTTCACACTAATCTTTGTTGCTTAAAATTATTTCAAGAAAATATGTGAACCCATTATCCACAATGGCCCATTTTAGCAAATTGGAGAATAATCACCTCAAAGGAAGTTTCAGCTTCAGAGATCTGTCTAAGAACTGGAACTCGAATCTTCTGCTGCCTTTTTTTTTTTTTTTTTTTTTCTGAATTATAAGACTCAAAATTTTGAAGTCTAAACTTAATACAGTACCACCAATGTTTTTGTCGAATTCCATCCTCCTCGACTGGAGAGAAAAGGATGGCTCCTGAAGAAAATTTGAGATGGTGTCTGTTATCTTCGAACATATTCTGATCTGTCCGATTCAACATCTCAGATCGACACCATATTTGCTTCATTTATCTGTATTGCAGTTCCATTGGCGCATCAGCCAAATCCATGCCCATATGTTATATATATATATTTCGTTCACAAATCAGGTGTCTTTTTGGCCAACATTGAACTTGGCAATAAAGAACCCGATAGTATCAAGGGGCGATGATGGATCAAACCGCTGAACTAGTTCTTCCTCACCTGGTCTTAACCACTCCCTGCGGAATGAAGAACGATATGTTAATGAAGGGAAGAAACAGGTTGTTAGTTTCAAGAAGAAAGTTGGGATGATTCTTAAAGAAAGAGACCAAAAGTACTTGGAAAGAACCAGAAAACATCCTGCATTAAAATATTAGACACACAAACTAAGATAGAAATCAAGAAAGCCTCTCTTTTCGTTCGTGTTGTGATCCCAGACGAGTTATATTTTAAGAATGAAGGCATGTTCAAGTTCAACTGATTTAACTTTGAGGATGCAACATATGTAGAAACACAGGAAGGCAGTATAACATCTTTATTTTATGGTTCATTCCATGGTGTTACTAATAACAATTAGCTGGCAACTTCTCTAATCTCCAGCCACAGATCAGTCTGGGGCAGGATCTCTCAGGTACGATGATCAAATCAAATATAGCTACGATTTGATGTTAGAGATGTCTTCATTTACTTTGTCATTTTCAGTTGTTCAAAGACTTACCTTGACTTGATATAATTAAAATTCCTAAATTTTGATATATGTCAAATACTTTGTATGCATGTTAAAAGCATAATTATACCTGAAACTCTAGCTTGATTCTGACATCTTAAAGCCCATTGTCATAAACCCACCATGTAAGCAGAAGAGTTTCTAGACTTATTGATAAATACGGATTAACCTCCAACTAGAGAATGCCGGTTTTAAGAGAAAGCTTAAGGGCAGTATGAAAGGAAGGGTTGTGTGGGCTTCTAGGTTTCAGGTTGGCATCCCTCGGTCTTACACAAAGTAAACAGTTTGGTCGTAATTGGAGGGTAGTCAACAGTCAAACACTGCAATAAAGATAACATGGCAGGAACAGTAGGATATGTATTTTACACAATTAATCCTTTCATGCTTGAATTTTTTGATTTTTTGATTTTTTTGGGTTAAATAGCACTTAGTTTCCCCAATTTCTTATAGTAGATCATACCTTCTGTTTCAGAAAATTGTTTTGGTGTCCATAGAACAAATGGGAGAAAATTTGTCTATCCTCTTTGGTGATCCAAATGGTATGAATGCCAACATTCAAAGAGATATTAACTGCATCACTTCTAGTATTTCAAATTTTTTACCCTTAATTTTCCTGCAAAGACCTCATTCTTTTGACTACTAAAGATTCCCTTCAAGTCCTTGTATAGCAAAAGAAAAATGTAGTTTCCCTGTTCCTCCAACAAGAAGAGATTTTTGTATAAGAAGCAAGGAGAGAAAGTATGAGCTTCAATAATAAATGAATATTTTTTTCTTATTTGCAGATGATTTGGTAAGAGAACAATAACGTTAGATGTTGAAGTCAATTTTTTAGGAAAACAAATGCTTTTCATGATGTAGAAGAATTCACTTTTCAACATAGTTGGCTTCAAGTTTCAGAGCAAACTCACCCCACACATATTATTTTCAATTTAGTAATGCTTGACTAACACACTTTGTTGACACTGCCCCCGAGATATGTTGGATTGCCTCAAATCACGTGTTGATGCGTGATTCGAGACAATCCAACAACTCTCAAGGGCAATGTCAACAAAGTGTGTTCCCAAAGCATTTTCCTTATCAATTATACGTCCAAACTTAAAATATGGTTGAATTAACTTGATTTGGTCATGGGTGAGGAAATGCTTCCTCCGAGTTTTAATGCTTTTGGCAACTGAATTGTTTTGATTTATGAGAACTACTTTCTTTAGGTTTTTCAAGTGCTTAACTTTTGGTCTCATTGTTGGATTTAACAGATAAGATCCATCAGAAAGGTACAATTCAGAATAAGTTTCTATATTGAGCAATGTGATATAATAGTAATACAGGACTGCTACTGAAAATTATTTGTTATTTTATGAGTAATCACAATCATGTTTTTACTGCATTTTGTTTTCCCCTATTAATATAGAAAGGTAGAAAAGGATTTTCCCATTACTCTTGTGATACAAAAATCAGCAATGGATGATCCAAATATGATCGAGGAAGGACCTCTAATGATATTTACTATTAACTACACTCAACAACCTAAAAAACACCTTCACTTTTATGTACATTCTTTGCTTCAGGTACAGTTATCAGTAAAAGATGTCTCACACATTCCAAAAGTTAAATCCTACCAGAACATGATAGTATTCCTAGTCATTTCATTATGCATCCACTTCAAAAAAAGTACAGATCACAACTGCCAACAAAATTAAACTATCAATTGATTTACAATAATTACTTAGTAGTTTGTCCTAGGGTTACTAGAATAATTAATGGTGCTTGATATTTTAACATACGGTATATTAAAAAGGTTCATCACATATTGACAATATTTAAAATAACAAGCAATAGACAGAGCCACCTATGCACTGTAAATCATAAACAATAATGCATTAAGTTAAGGGGTGTAACTGCTATTCCATAGATTAAAGGTTTTTTTTTTTTTTTTTTTTGTCAAGAATATAGATTAATGTTTGAAACTAACTAGTTCTAAATCAATAGAGTTCTTCAGTTGGCAACTCGAACATATAATAGTATCACCATGAGAAAGAAGCAAAGAACAATGTCTTTGCAATTGCATATACCACACGGAACATTAGTTTAAACATAACAGCAACAGTGTCCAATCCACTAATTAATTCTGATTAACACTAAAATAGAAAACAATGTGCTGGAATAAGCTACTTGACCATACAACTTAAAATCACCCAATGGAGAACACAAGTTAGTCCATTCATGGGAGCACACAATTTGAAAGTCCATTCGTTGGAAATATATACTTACTCAACATATTCTCAATCAAAATATTCACAACGACCAACAAGACCTGGTCCACCAATTCTCGGACTCTGAAATGCATCATACATGTCCAGTTAGCAGCTTCAAATTGTAAGTAATTAATGTAAACTGATTAGTAGGTATTTTCCTTTTCTGGAAGCAGGGAAAACCAGAAAATTAAAGTTACATTGGAAAAGTAGTAAAAAATCCAAGATGCATATTTATAGACAAAAAACTTATGAATTTGTTATGTGCTAGCTGAAATAAATAAATTCACAGAATATTCCACAATTTGGCTAAGTCTGAGGTACAATTGTGGGAGGATATCAAACTAAAGGCAAGCATTTGGGTTTATGCTTCGCTCCTAGCCAAGGGTTTCTCTGTTTCGAATTGGGTATTGAATTGGCATAACTGTATGCTCTCGGGTAGGGGATATGTTTCTCTAGACACGGGGTGATGTGGGTGCTGTATAGTTACTATAGAGAGTGGTTGATATGTATGTTTATGGTTGGGAACTTTATGTATATCACCTCTGATGAACATCAAATGCCGTACCTTACATTTATGAATTAATACAATCACAAATTGTTTTTGCTCAAAAAAAAAACAAAAAATTCACAGGGCTTGTTGAGGACCTCATAAACTTACAAGTTCAACACAAAAGAGCATAAACAAATAAGCCATCAGGTAAGGTTCACAAAAGGGCTGGCACAGGGCAGCAAAGCAAGAAGTAAACTAAGGCAACTACTATCAGCAAAAACTGATGCAGCACAGAAGATAAGAAGAACTAAAAGGAGACAAAGAGGAAGAAGAAGAATTAGATTCCAACTAGAACTAGGAAGTTGGATTTTTATTAAGACTAATCACTATAATGACCTAAAAGGATTCTCAAGGGATATAGTGGTCATGTCCAAGGCATTCTAAGGCCAATAATTTTTGTATCTTACAGTTGTTAAGCTTGCAAAACGTGGGCCTTTGTGCTACTGTTGAGGTTGCTCCATCGTGACTTAGAGGTCAGAGTTCGAATCGGGAAGCAACCTCCCCATTATGGAGGTAACCCTGCATACATCGTCCCTTCCCACACCCCCACCCCACAATGGCAGAGCCTCATGCATTGGGTATGCCCCGTTGTAACTGTGTTAAGCTTGCAGTCTAGGTTTTGCACTGCTGTCTTTAGAATCTTGCTAAATCTATTTGACTTTTAAAAGGAAGAGAAAGAGAGTTCAATGAAGAAGATAAAACAGTTACTTGGTTTGGAGATCTTTACCTGAGAAGCTAATGTGAGAAACTTGTATGTATCTAGAGCATAACGAACCAGGGCCTCATTTTCTCCAGGGTTGATTGTACATCTGAGAAGCATTAAAAAAAATGGGAATGCTAAGCATAAAAAAATGTAAACTCTATATGTTTACTCGTCAAACTCTAAATACATAAATTATAAAGAAGCCCAACCAAAAACAATGACAAATTAGTGAGCTTTCCAAAGTTAAGTCCTATTGTGTTCACTCAAAAAAAAAAAAAAAAAACCTTCAATACAAAAATATGAAGTATCCAATAGTCACTGACATCTCAAAACTAGGAACATTCTCCAAAATAAGCAGAGAAAAGAATCGCCAAACATGCAAGTATTAAATCAAATTTTAGATCCCTTTTTTAATCTGGACCAGCCCTCCTATCAGGAAACTTCAAGACAGTTAGAAAGAGAGAAATGTTCTGAAATCCTGATAAAACCTCTACAAAACCTAGCACCACAATACCTCATTCCTTTCTTTGAACAAAATAACAATTCAGTTTTAGACACCAAATATCAATAACAAAATGCCTAAGGGTATCAATAAAACAACTTCGAAACCTTAAGTTGATAGAGCATGGAATAAAAAATGTGTATCAAATTGTTCAACACACACCTCATGTGTAGGCCACAAAGGACACCCTCCTTGAGAATATAGAGCACCTAGGTATACACACCCCAAGGATTTGAATAATTGACCACTTGTATTGTTTTAACAGCCACAGTCTTTAAAAGATCAAGGACACATGATTTATATCAAAATTTTCAATACTGAAGGTTCAATACTTCAATATTATGATTTAGCTATGCATGAGTTAAAAAAATCATGTTCAAATTTATAGATGAACCATGTGACTATCTGTCACACCCCGAAGTTTTTTCTTGTTGTACAAATCCCAATGAATAGGTGATTTGTCAAATCAAAGTACAAGATAAGCATTCGAGTGAACAACTTTGATATCAACCCAAAATCATAAACTTTCCTTATATAATTAAATTCCCATACACAGTGAAACATAAGGACCATAATATTTACAACACTTTTTATGATACTTAATTATACAGGCCTTTCATATAACATTTTACTCACGCAATTGCTAGAATGATACACCCTCTAAATATACCAGAATTAGGTTGTATAGTCTAGCTTATTATAACAAATATTCACAAATATATATTATTTAATTCATCATTTCCTTCCTATCTCCATACACCTTTTTTCCGTTTTCTTCTTAATTTCTTGGTAAATGAAAGAAAAATGGTGAGTGTGTAATGCCCAGTGGGTCCCCCACATGCTAGCAACAATTAATAATAACAGTTGTACTAGAATATTCAGCATAACAACAACACCAAGTTTGCACACTAAAATGAAACACTTGCAAGTCATATTTTCAGAAATTATGTAACCTCAGATAACATTAAGTTGCATTTAGCAATCCAGCAAGGGCCACCTTTACCCATAACTCATTCACTAGTGAAAAGAGGAAAAGTGTGCAAAATAAATTCACAACTTTAACAGAGAATAGGGCTAGAATGTGCAAACCATAGGTTCCTCCCCACCATAAGACTTCCGAACTGTTTTACTCCGAGCTTACAAGATTTCCTGAAAAGTTTTGAGGAGAAGAGAGATTCATATGAAATGAATTAACCCCCCCCCATAATATCCCTAAGGATACTTAAAATTGATAGTTTCGTCCTTTGACCTAAATATCCTTGAAGATATTTAAAAATGTCCATTTTGTCCTTGATCTAAATAATTGCCCCTAAGTTTTGTTGTATTTACTCCTTAGATTCGAGAAATGTTACAATCTTTCCCCCTTAAAAAAATTTGTCCTCGAAATTTGTTTTAAATCGTGGAAGAGTAAGAACAATAATGGAGTATAAAACATAGCATGCATAGTGTCTATCGTATAAAACGTACCTTCTGATGGTTCATCATCAGAATCTTCCAGAAAAAGCAACCAAAATTTATCTGTAACTTCTTCCTTGGCAGGAGCAGCCGGTGGTTGTCATGGTCTAAGCGTTTCATGTGCCACACTAGAGGCAGATTGGCAAGTTGTGGCTTGATAAGTTGTTGGCTGATCAATAGAGGGATAAAGTTCATTGTGCATTTCTTGCATAATCCTTTCAAACCGTGGTGAGGGCGCCATGGTGGTTGGGACAAGGTTGTCTTCTGGGGGAATGAATTCAGCTAGTGGTGGAGGGTCCCATAGAAGTTCTGCTAAAGGTATTTCTGGATCGTCCCAATTTTGGAGTGGAATAGTTGAATATATCTCTGAAGTTTCGCTTTCATAGAGATAACGAAAATACAGTTCAGTCCAGTGTTCAGATGTTGGAATATTGATGGGAAAATGTGGGTCATTTGGTAGGTTGGAATTCTGGTTATGTGACAATTGCTCTGGTAACGGGGGTAATTGGTATTAATTATTTTGACAGTTCAGCCTATGCACGTGCGGATCCATCTGTGAATATATAATCAAACGGGTTGATACACATAATTACCTCATGCATTTTGTTTAGAATAGTGAAATAATGCATTGTAGTTATTACAATGTTTTAGTTTTTTTCTTTTTTCTTTTTTTTTTTTTAAACAAAATAATTATGGATATTTTCCTCGTATGTCACTTTCCAATTCCCAAGTTGCCTTTTTCTACCCTATGATGCTTCCATAATATTTTTACTAAAGAAATAGTTTTTCGTCTTAGCTGCTGAGTTTTCGTATCTAGAATTTGCATTAGACGTTCTTGGTATTTGCTTCCTTCTTCCATCCGAATGTCTGTCCATGGAACAATTTGAGATAAATCAGGAAGATATTTTCGCAACATTGAGACGTGGAAGACGTCATGTATTCTTGACATAATTACAAGCAATTTTAGTTGGTAAGCTACTGCTCCAATTTGTTGTTAAATCTCAAAGAGCCCAATAAAATCTTGGTGATAATTTTCCCTTTGTGCTAAAACCAACTAACTCCTTTTATGGCTTGGACTTTCAGGAATACAAAATCTCCGACCTAGAATTCCAACGGTTGTCTAAGATTATCTGCGTAGCTTTTCTGGCGGCTTTGAGCAATACGAAGTTTTTCCTTGATTTGCTGAATCTAATCACTAGTTTCTTTTATCATTTCGAGTCAAATCTCCACCTTGTCAGTCATTTCCATCCAGCACACCTTGACTGATAGCTGTTATTATAGGCGAATTCAACGAGATGCAAATACTTGATCCGACCATCATGGTAATCCAATACACATGCTCGTAGCATGTCCTCGAGAATTTGACCATCAATTTGGTGATGAAATGATGTGCTCATGGTGATTTTCGAATCCATTATGTGTTGAAAGCTTTGCCAGAATCGCGAGGTGAAACGTGGATCCCGATCATAGACAATTGTTTGTGGAATTCCATGTAGCTGCATTATTTCTTTTTTGTATAGTTCCGTTAACTTGGTTGGGGTGTCAGTTGCCTTCATAGGCAGAAATCTAGCCATTTTTGTGAGTTTGTCTATCATAACCCATATTGTATCCTGAACTTTGGCATTTCGGGGTAAGGCTGAGACAAAATCCATAGCAATATTGTCCCGTTTTCATCCCCCTATTGGTAAGGGTTGTAGCAACCCCGAAGCCTTTCAATGTTCTGCCTTAACTTGTTGACAAGTAAGGCATCTTGCCACATAGTTGGCAATTTCCTTCTTCATTCCACTGAACCAAAATTGTTGCTTAAGGTCTTGATACATTTTATCCCCACCGGGATGCATGGCGAATTTAGAGTGATGAAATTCGTCAAATATCTGCTTTCTTAATTCTTTATCATTTGGGACATATATTCTTTTTTTTTTGTATTGAATAGATCTTCTGGTGCCAGTGTCCAGTGTACCAAATCATGTAGCTGAAGCAATAGAGTTTTCTTTTCCTTCAGTTTTGGATCATTTACTTGCAACGCTTTCACCTTTTGTACTAAGTCTGATTGGATGTTCAGGCTTTGTAATTTGATCCTTGAGGGTCCTGCTTCCATCTGTAGGTTGTATTGGTTGACTTCTGAGATCATTTGCCACTGAGAGAGTACTAGAGCTCGAACTAACGCATGTGACTTTCTGCTAAGCGCATCGGCGACCACATTTGCTTTACCCGGGTGGTATTGAATAGTGAAGTCGTAATCCTTTAGAAATTCCACCCAACGTCTCTGTTAGAGATTAAGATCTTTGTGTATAAATATATCTCAAACTTTGGTGATCAGAGAAAACTTCCAATCTTTCACCGTAAAGATAATGTCGCCACAATTTTAGAACAAAAACGACCGCCGCTAGTTCTAAATCATGAGTGGAATAATTCCTCTCATGAGTCTTTAATTGTTGAGATTTGTAAGCAATAACGTGGCCTTCTTGCACTAGAACTGCTTCTAGTCCAGTCTGTGTACAAAGTGTAGCCTTTACCATTTTCAAGAGTTTGCAAGACAAATGTTGTCGTTAGCCTTCGTTTTAGCTCCTGAAAAGAGTGTTTGCAATCGTGACTCCATACAAATGAAATTCCTTTTGTTAGACGAGTCATTGGTTCAGCTAGTTTGGAGAAGTCTTGAACAAACCTTCTGTAATACCCGACCAACCCTAGAAAACTTTGAATTTTGGTGATATTGGCGAGTTGTCTCCAATTTACAACTGCCTCCACTTTAGTTGTATCTACTGCAATGTCGTTTACCGAGACGTGTCCCAAGAACTTCACTTCAGAAACCCAAAAACTCACATTTGCTAAATTTAGCAGAGTTGGTGAGCTTGTAGAGTTTTTAGCACAATTCACAGATGCATATCATGCTCTTGTTTTGTCGATGAATAGATGAGAATGCGATCGACAAATACTATCACAAAACGGTCCAGGAACGATCTAAATATTTGATGCATGAGGTCCATAAATGTTGTAGGTGCATTTGTTAGACCGAATGACATTATTGTAAATTCGTAATGTCCGTACCGGGTTCAAAAAGTTATTTTGTGGATGTCTTCCTCGATTCTCAATTGGTGATAACCTGAGTGTAAATCTATTTTTGAGAAATACTTTGCTCTACGCAGTTGATCAAAGAGATCCTCAATTCGAGGTAATGGGTATTTTGTTTTTCATAGTAACTTGGTTGAGTTTCCGATAATCCACGCACATCCGAAGGGATCCATCTTTCTTTTTGACGAATATAACAGAAGCTCCCCAGGGTGAACTGCTTTTTCGTATAAACCCTTTCATTTCTAATTCCCTCAATTGTTTATCCAATTCTACCAATTCGATGTGGGCCATCCGGTAAGGTGGTATAGATACTGGTTCTGCCCCGGGTACTAACTTAATTTCAAAGTCAAAATCTTGAATGAGTGGTAATCCCGAAAGGTCATCTAGGAATACTGTGGGAAATTCGCAAACCACTGGTACTACACCCATCTGAATCCTTTGTACATACTCATTATGGTCGCTAAGCAAAGGTTCCTTAAGGGTTATGGCACCTTTGAATTGCATTTTTAAAGCAACAACTATTAACTTGGGCAAATAAAAGTTTGAACCTTGAATTTTGAGAGTGGTTTGGTTTGGAAGGGTTATGTATACTTGTTTCTTCACACAATCAATTGGAGCCTTCACTCGGGTTAACCAATCCATTCCTAGAATTACATCGAATTCTTCAATGTTTAAAACTAAAGGGTTTATAAGGAAAGGTTCATCACTCATCCTAAGCTCATAGTTAGAACATAGTTGTGTGATTTCTACCCTCGCTCCCACCGGTGTGGCTACTACAATCTTAGGGTTTAGTGGTTCAATCTTTAATCCCAACTGTTGCACTATTGAGGGAGTTATGAATGAATGAGTGGACCCAATATCAAATAGCACTCAAACCCTTGAGTTAAATAACATAAATATACCTTCAACCATTGTTGGGTTGCTTTGTTCCTGAGCTGTTGCTGCATGGGTTTGGGGGATTGGGTTGCTTTGAAGCATTTGGCTGACTTGGTTGAACCATCGGCTGGGGTTGAGTGCAATAGTTGGCGTTGTGCCCTACTTGCCCACATCTATAGCAGGTTCTCACATCCGCTTGCTGACCAACGTTTACAGTGTTTAGCTTACCTTAGAATTTTACAATGAAAGACTTTAGCACTTAAATCAAAAGAAGTATTGTTCGACCAATAGCGTCACACTTAGACCTCCCAAGAGATTGCTACTAACTATTAACTACGCAACAAACTTTGTTGTCCAAGTCCTTTTAAAAATTACAACATATTCAGAGAGATGGCACCAAACCATATGGTCAAGTTGTTCTAATTTGCTACAATGTGTGAGTTAACAAGTTTTCAAACAAACATTAGGGTGCAGATAAATGGAAATTTCTAGTATATACCAATTGTCTGCCAAATTCGCACGTCCCATACCATTCAAATTTGGAGATAAATAATATTGGCTAGCCCTTTCCATATCTGCCAAACATGGTCCTAGGTTAATAGCTCCTCACTTATCCCAATCATGATACATAACCAAGATGTCCCATACCACCTTGACTATGTCCACAACTAGGACTCATGACTTGCCATTACCCTATCACACATAGTCTTCATTATTAAAATAGTACATAGTGCCAAGTCATTGTTTAGCAATTTTAGATTTCCCTAGAAACTAGGAGGGATAAATATTTCTTCCCTCATGTTATTATTGTATTTATTTATTTTATTTTCATTATATATATATATATATTTTGAGGACATGTTTAATAATTGTCTTTCAGGAATGAAGTTGATAACCAAGTGAACTGTCCAGCTTGCATGATGCATCAACATTTTGTTATGACAGTTACTTAGTTGGGTAATTGTTAGAAGATTAGTTACAGTTGTAAATTTTGTTACTAACTATCAAATGAGATCTTGTCAGATGTCTCAAACTAATTAGCTCACACCTATATAAAGTATTCTATTATGTACACTTCTCTGCTAATGAAGAATCCTACGTGTTTGTATTATTATTACTCTTTGTTATTTCTTCTTCCTCTGTAATGGAGTCTGCGAAAGTAATTCTGCTCTTAAAAGTTTAGTTGTTCATTTCAATTACTTTTGTTACTAACAGGGGTTACAAGATTATTTTTTTTTTAATTTTTTTTAATGTCTGTGTGTTTGTATTATTATTACTCTTTGTTATTTCTTTTTCCTCTGTAATGGAGTCTGCGAAAGTAATTCTGCTCTTAAAATTTTAGTTGATCATTTCAATTACTTTTGTTATTAACAGGGGTTACAAGATTTTTTTTTTAATTTTTTTTAATGTCTGTGTTTGTATTATTATTACTTGTTAGAGTGCACGTGCGTTGTACTTGGACAACAAAGTTTGTTACTTAGTTAATTGTTAGTAGCAATCTCTAGGGAGGTCTAAGTGTGACACTATTGGTCGAACAATACTTCTTTTGATTTAAGTGCTAAAGTCTTACATTGTAAAATTCTAAGGTAAGCTAAACACTGTAAACTTAAAGTTTTGAATTTGAAAACTAAAATTATACCGAAGTGATAGACCAATACTTTCTAAAATATTATAGTTGATAGAAGATCAAAACAATTTTTGAGATCAGTTGATGTAAACCAAAATGGAAGAGAGCAAATGTTAAAAGTACCTTTAGAATGAAGAAACCCTTCAAGTATGCAAAATAACTACGTTGAGTTTTTATGTTTAACCTTATCTCCTTTGCCAGCACAGCTGGTCATGATGACCAACCATGTGCTGGCCCCCCTCTTACCAACCTATGGTGGGCTAATCATAGCCCACCACCTGGTTGGTAATTGTTATAATGTATATATATTTTTCTTCATAATTATCTACCACTAGACTCATTAATGTAACAACACTCAATTACCAAAGATTACAATCTTTATAAGATTCTAAGATCATTTATACTGGCCATATATATATATATATATATATATATATATATATATATATATATATATATATATATATATATATATTTATAATTATCTACCACCTAGATTCATCTCTATAAAAAAACACTCATTTACCATAGATTACAATCTCTATAAGATTTTGAGATCTTTGGAGATTTGAAATCCAAGATGCTGCTTGATCTTTTCATGATTATAATCTACAAAATTTTGAGAGCTTTGGGATCAAAGGATTTCATTCTACCTTGTTCGAGAAATATCATTTTCTTTCTTCAATTACTCCCGTAACTTCAACTATTCTTTTTTAAAATATCCAGCAAGATCAAGATCAAGCATCCTATCGAACATGAGATTTATCTATTTTTCATTCATTCTTTTCTTCTCTTCATTCTTTCAACTGCGATCTCATACACTCCTAGTTTTCCTAAACAAATCTAAACCCTTAGAATGCACCCATGATGCACATATTTCAAACTTATTATACAACCTGTAAGTTATTTGTTATTCAAATCAACTAATCCCTACGAGATAACACATGTTCTAATTATTTCTTTTTCTTTTTTTTTTTTTTTCTATCCTAATCTTTAACACTAGTTTATAACTTTCTTGCCTAAGATCAACCGCTCTGATACCATAACAGTTGTCACACCTCGAAGTTTTTTCTTGTTGTACAAATCCCAATGAATAGGTGATTTGTCAAATCAAAGTACAAGATAAGCATTCGAGTGAACAACTTTGATATCAACCCAAAATCATAAACTTCCCTTATATAATTAAGTTCCTACATACAACGAAACATAAGGACCATAATATTTACAACACTTTTTATGATACTTAATTATACAGACCCTTCATATAACATTTTACTCACGCAATTGCTAGAATGATACACCCTCTAAATATACCAGAATTAGGTTGTATAGTCTAGCTTATTATAACAAATATTCACAAATATATATTATTTAATTCATCATTTTCTTCCTATCTCCATACACCTTTTTCTCGTTTTCTTCTTAATTTCCTAGTAAATGAAAGAAAAAGGGTGAGCGTAATGCTTAGCGGGTCCCCCATATGCTAGCAACAATTAATAATAACAGTTGTAATAGAATATTCAGCATAATACCACCACCAAGTTTGCACACTAAAATTAAACACTTGCAAGTCATATTTTCAGAAATTTTGTAACCTCAGATAACAATAAGTTGCATTTAGCAATCCAGCAAAGGTCAACTTTCACCCATAACTCATTCACTAGTAAAAGAGGAAAAGTATGCATAATAAATTCACAACTTCAAAAGAGAATAGGGCTAGAATGTGCAAACCATAGATTCCTCCCCACCTTAAAACTTCAAAACTGTTTTACTCCGAGCTTACAGGATTTCTTGAAAAGTTTTGAGAAGAGAGATTCATATGGAATGAATTAACCCCCCCCCTCTTAAAAAATTTTTATCTACCGTTTCACCCTTTTCCCATAATATCCCTAAGGATACTTAAAATTGACAGTTTTGTCCTTTGACCTAAATATCCCTGAAGATATTTAGAAATGTTCATTTTGTCCTTGATCTAAATTGCCCTTAAGTTTTGTTGTATTTACTCCTCAAATTCGGGAAATGTTACACTATCTACACAACGTATCCCAATTAATAATGATATTCACTAATTTAATTGCAAATACAAGTTGCTTTAAGTAAAATATAGTTACTTTTCTCTCCTTTCTATATTCCAGTACTTATTTATTTTTTGAACTTCTCCTACTCGACTTAATTAAACAAGTCTTTTAATATTAAACTAGGTTATATAGGATACATGAAAATCTCTTGGGTCAATACTAGCAACTTCTAAACAAGATTCATGCACGTGCTAATTATAAGTATATTAAAATTATTCATCTTCGTTATCCAAAATGTCTTATTTACTGATGTCTGAAGTGGAACACAAAAATCTCTCACCAAAGTCCACAAGATGAATTTCTTAAGATGGTGCTTCCTAAAGAGAGCTTTTAGAAAGACAAGGGATATGTATTTTTGCAGTAAATTTGATGAAACAAAGGCCAAAGGTGTTTTTGTCAATGTAGGGATTATTCTATCTATATCCAAAGCTATAAGATTAAAATCATTTTTCTCAAACTTACAAATGGGATGTGTTGAGGATTACCACAGAACTATTAAGAGACTGAACCCTTCCTTGGGTGTTTCCCCTCATTCTTGCATTTGCTGCAAGAAGGATTGGGAGTCGATGGACCCTCTTTCCATTTATTGCTCCTTTGCCTATAGGATTTGGGAGAAATGGTGACGACATTCGGCTGAATGTTAGGAGGCCAAATAGTTGTTTGGATGTGTTCTCCATTTCTCTAGAAAACAATCTACTTATGTCTCAAGGAATCTATGTAGGCTCTCTATATTGGTAGTGGTTTGGTGTATATGGTCAGAGAGAAGTAGGAGGTTTTATTTGACTTATAGTGACCTAGCTTCAGTTTGGAAACAACCCCACCTAAAGGCCTCCAGTTAGTAGCTAGTAAAATCTCTGAAGGGTATTCTTTAATCTTTATTAAGATTGCTTGACAGGGAGGAGGAAGATGATGCAAGATTGTCATTTTCATTTTGAGAGGAAGACCCCATGTCCTGCCCTTTAGTAGCTTCTTTGGCTCAGAATTTCATAAATAAAATGTCATTGTCTTAAGTCAAACAAGCAAAAGTCAACAACCTACAAAATACATTTGTAAAGAGACTAAAATCGATGCCTTGTCTTTTCTCTTTGAATCAACACCAATGAGAGAAAGTTTTTTGCTACCTTTTAGTAACAGTACAAGGATTATTTTTGTATGTTTTTTTGAGGTTTGAAATGTTACCTTGGAACTCGAGTCAAGCCAATTGTTTTAGAACTAGGGATCACACCTCATTTTACTATTCTAAGTAGCTAAGGATGGTTTAGTTGTTTAAATTTGACTATCCTCTCATTTAATTTGTTTGATCCATGAATATTTCATCTAAATGTTTCTCCAATCATGAAACCATGACAAGTGGTTAGACATTGTTTTGGTTGGTCATGTGGGCTGGATTGAGCAACCTTGTATACATGCTTTAGCCTAAGATATTGGATTCCTTCAAGGTTGGCAATTCCCTTTAGCCATGTCGCATGAGATGCATCTATGCTATCATACACAAATGATTCCTCTCTATCCATTTCACTGACGATTCCTTCTTTAGGTGGTGGATGACTCCAATGTGATTGCTCCTTCACTAGGTAATAGAAAGGTCATCAGCATCAACAACATTCATTCATTGTGTAACTTCCACTTATTTCTTCTTCAAATAATTCTTTAATGCATTTAGAAGATGTCTCGTCCTTGATTTCTTCTTTTATCACTCATACCAATCTCTATGACTTTATCAAAGTATGTGGTTTTTTAGTTCGCTATTTTCATTTTACTCATGACATCTGCTAAATTTCTTAAGAGTTTCTATCATATTTTGAATTTGTTTCCATAGTGAACCACTTTATCATTTTTCTAACTCTGTTGTAGAATACCAGCTTTTAAAAAAGAAAGAAAGTGCAATCAAATCATAACCACGTAGTTGAACTACAAATCTGCAACTAACGCATCCTTGCCAGATACTAACTTAAATATATCTCTGTCAAATTAAAAATGGCATTAAAATCCGCTGTTTTTCTAGTCAATTTAATCATTTTCTAATAACCAAATTATGAATTAAATGTAAATAAACATATGAAAATGTTAAGCCAAAAAGGAAAAAAGAAAAAAATTCACACAATGCAATAATATCACAAAAATGTTTACTTTTAGAATACAAATATATAAATATTTGAGATCAAATACAGTTTTTGAAAACAATGTTCATATAGATCACTTCTGCTGAGATAATATGTCATTTCAAAATTCAAACCATTATATTAAATTATTCACTATGTTTTAATCATAGAGTCGAGACTTTTTTACCATATCTTGAAGAGATATTTGTTTTTCCAACATTTAGGAAAAAGCTCTCTACAAGACTACAACAACAATTTTATACGAAAATTCCTCACGTCCAACTGCACTTTACAAAATTAATTCTTGGCTTTAAGTAACTAATGTTTAGAACATGGTTCATTTTAGATTCGTAGAAAGAGTAAATGCTATAACTGCATCTTGACCTCATAGTTGGCAAAAGCCCACCACATGAAGCATTTGACACTAATTCTACGAAACTGAATATCACAAAATAAAAAGTTATGGTTTGTTAATCATGCTGAAATCAAATATAAGGAAGTGAATACACTCAAAACACATTTTTACACCATAAGATCTTTCCTAAAAAGTTTAGGGTATAAAACCACAGCATAATTGAAAAGTGGGAGTCATAAAGGAAAACTCACGTGGAATATACAATTATTCCACCAGGGCGGACTAGTTGTATGGCTTGGTCAAACATCTTTCTTTGATACTTCCCATGGTTTCTTAATGATTGTACTGTCACCTAGAATCAGTCAATAGAAAGAACCATGATAGATAATGTACAACTTCAAAAATATGATAAATATAAACAATATATATAAAGGAAGACAACAATGGATATAAATTGAGGATCAAATATCATATTATATGATAATTAATTAGAGAAGAAAATTAATAAATCGATTTGAGTTATCTTGCTTAATTGATTTCCATATCTTATTTCAATCATTCATTACGAAGGAGATACCAAAGATGTTACTCATAGAATTATTCTTCTTCAATCTTAATAAGCTTTTAAATGATTAGTGAGGAGACATTTCCAATCTCTCTCCTATAAGCAAAGTAAAAGAACATGGGATCTTTTACAATTTGTTGAAAAGCCTTGTCATGGTTATTAGGAAACTAAAGGAATTGAAAGAATGGATCAAAATGCAACAGTGTTTTCAAGGCGCCAAGGCGATGTTTGCGATTTACCCTATCTAGGCGAGGCGTAGCCTAGGTGATAAGAAAAATATTTATTTATAGGTCCCTAGATAATTAATTAATTATTTACAGGTCCCTAGACAGTTCATATACAAAATTATATATATCTAACTATATTCTATAATAAATGTTAAATTTTCATAAAATGATAAAAAACACTTCATATTAATTAAAATCATGTCCACAAAACATTAATTCATGTCATAATACATATTATCCAAAAGGTTCAAAAGTACAAAACTAAAATATCTATTGCCGGAGGATCGTCGACGGTTGTTGAAGATTTCGATGACGTTTCTTGGTCGGAGCAAATGGAAAAGATAGGCTTAGGGAGAGAAAGATTCGAGGGTTTACTATAGAAAGGGGGTGTTTATGTTTTTTAAGCTTTTTTTTAAAATTAGAGAGATCCCCCAAAACTTTTTAAATATTTGCACAAACCCCCACTGCCTGCCTAGCACAGAGCCTAAGTGTTTTCTCCCTAAAACGCCTAGGCGAAGCCTTGAAAACGCTGGGTTGCAAAGATAAGAAGTCTTAATTGTTCAGTGACAAAGCAATAATTTGCAATCAGAGAATTACAAAGCTATACTTGAAGACAAGTATATGATGGTAAAGCCTAAATGACTAAATATTAGATACTGGCAGAGCACTACAATGGTATTAGAGCTAATAAAGGTCTTTGCTAATAGTAAGGGAGTGGAAAACTTTGTTGAGAGCTCCTAAATTAGTGTGATTGCAGTGCCTTACAAGTCTGATTTGTTCCAGATAAAAGAACCACCCTAGATTGCTAGGCAATATGTGAAGCATTCAACTTCCATTGGTGTGACATAAAGGAAAGATGCCTAGATCCCCATGTTGGTTGTGGTTAATAGGCCTACTGTTGGACCAAATAGAAATAGAAGTTGTGCCTGTGCCAACTAAGACCATATGTAACATGCAGTTAGAATGGTGTAATGTAACTTTGTTTCTCAGTTTTAAATACACGAGGAAAAAACGCCTTAAATTTTCTGTAGGTCAGATCAAGTTTTTCTAAACAGCTAATGCAAGCTGAGGGATTAATGAGACTGAGATTCAATGGTGAAGAATCAAGAAGTATAAACTGAACCTCTGTTCTAAAATCTATATTACACAGATAATTAAGTAATATGTGTCTTGGTTCTCAAAATGTGTGAAAACATGACTAATTTAGTATTATATACTTCACAGGATTGGTTTTGGAGGAAAAAAAAAACAAAACAAAACAAAAAAGTGTGTGTGTGTGTGTGTGTGTGTGTGAGAGAGAGAGAGAGAGAGAGAGAGAGAGAGGGAGAGAGAGAGGATTGCAAGAAAATGCATTTCCCCTCCTTTCCCCTTTTTGTGATTGTGTTCTCTATCATAATATCTTTGAAAACCACAAGTGCATTAATGCAATCCAATATGTCTATTCTTGTTTATTATAATTGCTACAAAGGATATTAGTAGCTCAATTAGCAAAGGTTCTGTGGTGAGCCCTTTGACAAGATATTTAATGGAGGCTAAAGAGTGACAGTGTTGAGCTTTCTCATCATCGCTTCGCAAAAGGCATAATCTCATTTGGGTGGAGACCATCAAGATGAGATTCCTTAGGGGCACCGAGCAGGATCTCCAAGCAATTCCCTGTCCCAAAAGGGATCTTGTTTAATGTCCATCGACATTGGAGAACAATTAAACATGGTAGAGTTGTAACTTGTAAGTCATATAGTTGTGGCATGGACAATCTTCCCTCTAAAAACCTTGGAATTCCATGAGTTCCAAGTAGATCTAGTTCTATTCAAAACTAAAATTTGAAAGGGCCTAATATGTCCTTTGTAGGGTGGCAAGGTTAACAGTTACCTAGTGGAAGTCATCTAGCTTTGGTCAAATAAACATTATACGCAACTCAACTCAACTAAGCCTTTTCCTAACTACATGGATTAAATAAACCTTATCTAGATTGAAAATGTTATCGTTGTCAAACCTTATTGCGGTTATATCCTCTGTAGAGAAAGTTACGTGAAATTTCCTCTATTGTGATCCAAGGGAAAATGAAAGTTTCATTAGGCGAGGTGGCCGACTTGTACATCACACCAAGAAGTGAACATATGATGTGAAATCAGATACTACTTCAAGGTGAGCAATAACTATCTTTTAAGTTGATGTGAGAAAGTATCTTCTATTTATAAGTAGAGTGTATACTCTGAGTACTAATTGGAGGTTAAACAAATATCCTAGCAAGCGCCCTACATCAAATCTTTACAAGAAGATCATGTATAGAAGACACAGAATAGAATGGAAATGTTAATTGTACTGTAAGGATTATCAGAGGCAGTTTGCACCTAGCCAACGGGAGCTCCTCTTCTTCTTCACTTTCCCCTTCTTGGAAGTTTGGAACCTTCACTTTGCTAGGGCCCTTTCCACAGAGAAGTCAGTGAGGTTGAAGGTCTCCTTAACTGGTTGGACAAGGTAAGGATTTCTAATGTTCCAGATAGCCTATCTTGGTCCCTTCATCCTTCCAGAGCTTTTTCCTACAGTTCTTTCTTTGAGTTTTTATGTGATTCTCCTACCCTTCCCTCCTTCACCCCATATTTTTCTTTATGGAATGCTCATTTTCCTTCTAGAATCAAGGTGTTTGGTTGGTTGTTTGCACATAGGATGCTAAGCACTAGTGATGTGCTACAGGCCCCATTCCCTAAATGTTGTTTTTCCCCCTACTGCTGTCCAAATTATTTACAGCATTGGGAAACGGCGGATCATTTGTTCTTCTCATGCCCACTTGCAAGACAAATGTGGCAGAGATGGGAGGTTTCCTTGAAAGGGAGGCTTCACATTTCGATCTCATATGAGGATTGTTTCTATAAGTGGAAAGATTCCAGATTATCTCCAATGGAGAAAAAACGTCTATCCTTTGGCTGTTTTTGCTACTTTATGGAATGTATAGCTGGAGCGGAATAGGAGGGTATTTCATGATTCTAAACTGGAGGACTTTGAATTATGGGAGAACACAAAATGGTTGCCATCTTCTTGGTTAGCATGCTCAAAGTTCGCAGCAGGATACTCTATTTCGGATTGGAATAGGGGTTGATCTAGATGCTTGTAATTGTCCTTGTAATAGTCAAGCATAGATGTTAGTAGAAGTGGGCGCACTATGTTTGTAGTGTTTAGTACAGGTGACTGGTATATTTTGAGCACTACTTGTGCTTTCTTCTAAAAAAATGCATCCAAGCTGCAAACCATACACATGCAGACACACAAATTTAAAGAACAAAAAATAATAGATTTTAGATCCTACCTCTCCTGCAAACAGACGAGGTCTCAGTCCAAGAGCAGAACAAGGAGCATCAAGAAGAACACGATCAAAACTATTGGGAGGAAATCCCTTGGATGTCTCAACCCTTCCACCCATGGTATGACTTCTTCCAGGTCCATTTTTCATTTTTCGGGTGTTTTTCCTAATTTCAGTTGTGCTGAGGCCTTGCATTTCATTAATTTCCACGTTGCTAACTGAAACATTCAGTTTGTCAATGAGATTCTATTCTTAAAAGAACACAAACATCTGAACTGCTATCAGAAAGTAATGAAAACAGATGAGTAAGAAGTATTTGTGTCAAAAAACAAGAAATGAGAACAAAATCAATTTTACTGGTATAGTCCTTTCTAAAGAGAAGGAATAAAGAAAAAGAAAGATAACTTTATAAAAAATGGAAAACCTAGAATGGTTTAAGAGATCATGGCAATCACTGCTTGATATTACGAGGCTTTGGTGGGTGAAGTTCAATTTCTTATTGAGTTTCTAACCTTTTATATTCACTTTGGATTCATGCATTTCTTCAACCATTATTACAACTGAAAATAACAACTTTTGCATGATTGATAAATATAAAATTTTGATTGCAAGCTCAGCAACAGTCGGGCAAGTGGGTAATGTTGGGGTGAACTAGAAAAAATAGGGTAAAGCTAGATCTAAGTGTTGGCTCGATAAGCATCCTGTAGTAAGAGGAGTAGTTATGAACGTGTTGTATTAATGGGTGATGGTTTGACGATCCAAGAGGGAAGTTCTGTAGAAGCAACAGGAAGAATTGCTTAGATACCCATGAGCAAAGCCTAATTGATCTCAATAATGGCTATCACCAAATTCGCATACGACCTGGTGACGAATGGAAAACTGCCTTTAAAACAAAGGTTGAGCTCTTTGAGTATGCCCTTCAGTTTGTCTAATGCACCTAGTACTTTTATGAGGTTGATGAATTAACTGTTGCAACCTTTTATTGGAAAATTTGTTATGGTCTACTTTGATGATATTCTAGTATACAACAATAATGAATCTGATCACTTGGCACATCTTTGGGATGTTTTCAATGTTCTCCGTGCCAACAACTTGTTTATCAACATTAACAAGTGTCACTATCTCACTCAAAAAATTCTCTTCTTGGGATATGTGGTTTCAAAGGATGGTATTCAAGTTGATGACTCAAAGGTTCCTGCAATACGAGAGTGGCCTACTCCAAAGACAGCATTTGAAGTTCGCAATTTTCATGGTTTGCATCCTTTTACCGCCGGTTCAGTCGAGACTTTAGCACCATTGCTGCTCCTATTACTGATTCTTGGAAGGGCAAGAAATTTATGTGGACTGTCAAAGCTAATGACAGCTTCAATTTGCTTAAAGACAAGTTGACCTCGACCCTCATACATGCCCTACCAAGCTTTGACAAGCTTTTTGAGGTTCATTGCGATGCTTCTATTCTTGGCATAGGAGTTGTCCTCTCACAAGACAAGAAGCCTATTAAGTTTCTAAGCGAAAAGCTCACCGATGCTCGCAGAAAGTGGAGTACTTATGAACTTGTGTTTTATGTTGTGATTCGTGCTCTAGAAAAATGGCGACACTACTTGATCAAAAGAGACTTTGTTCTTTATATAGACCATCAAGCCTTGAAGTATATCCAAAATCTCTCTCCTTCTAACCGGCTACATTCCAATTGGATTTCTACTCTTCAAGAATTCAACTTTACCATCCATCACAAGTCCGATTCCAGTAATAAAGTTGTAGGTGCCCTAAGTCGTTACTCCTCACATGGTCCCCACTTCCGTGCACATTGCTTGTTACTTTGAAAGGCGTTGTTCCCGCTTTCGAGTTTGTGAAGGACTTGTATGTCGATGACCCCGAATTTGCTAAAGCTTGGGAACAATGTTCTTCTAACCAGCTTGCATCCGATTATTTACTTCATGATGGTTTTATTTTTAATGGGAATCGCTTATGCATTCGTCATGGATCCCTTCGAGAACACCTCATCAAAAAACTTCATGCAGGAGGATTTGCTGGTCATTTTGGGAGTGATAAGACCATTGCTTTGGTTGAACAATGCTACTTTTGGAAGTCCTTAAGGAAAGATGTTGGAGATTTCATGCAAAAATGCATGATTTGTCAAAGGGGTAAAGGGCATGCTCAAAACACTGAGTTGTATACCCCATTACCTGTTCCTAATGCCCTTTGGGAAGACATTTCTATGGACTTTGTTTTGGGTTTACCTCGTACTCAACGAGGTCATGCCTCGGTATTCATGGTTATTGATCGTTTTTCGAAGATGGCTCACTTTATTCCTTGTAAGAAAACGGTTGATGCAGTGAATATTGCTAATCTTTTTTTTTTTTCGTGAAATTGTTTGCTTGCATGGCGTACCCAAAACCATTTTGATCGCGATATACTAAGTTTTTGAGTTTGTTTTGGACTACATTGTGGAAAAGGCTGCATACTTCCCTCAAATTTAATAATACAGCTCAACCTCAAACTGATGGACAAACAAAGGTTGCCAACTGAACTTTGGGTAATCTTATTTGCTATCTTTCGGGAGAAAAGCCTCGACAGTGGGATCTTGCACTTGCACAAGCTGAATTTGCCCTACAACTCTTCTAGGAACCGTTCTACGGATTTTGCACCATTCCAGATTTTCTATGCCAAACTCCCCAATCACACTTTGGATCTTGTGTCCTTACCTACTCTTCCAAACTCTCATGTTGCTACTAATGAGATGATAGATTCTCTTGCTTCTCTACATAAGCAAGTCAAGAAGCACCTTGAAGATGGCAATGCTAAATACAAGGTCGATGTTGATAAACATCGCCATTTCAAGTCTTGTGAAAAAGGAGATTTGGTGATGGTTTATATAAGCAAAGATAGATTTCCTACTAGTACTTACAACAAAACCAAGCGAAAGAAGATTGGGTCTCTTCGCATCCTCAAGAAGATAAGTGGCAATGCTTATGTGATTGATCTTTCAAATGACATGAACATCTCTCCTACTTTCAAATGTGAAGGGTCTCTTTCCTTACTATGGCGACAATGAAGACACAAGAGTTTTATCCTCACCTAAACTCAAGGACGAGTTTTTCTCAAGAACGGGGGATTGATGTAGGAATGTGCTAGATTATAGCAATCTTAAAATCAGATTTTTTTTAGTTTCTTTCAATAGTTAAGTTAAGTTGTTATTTTAGAGTAGTTTCTATTTTGAGGCATTCTCACCTCTTTCTAATTTGTCCTAGTTGTCTTTTCTAGTTTTATTTCTATTTAGATTTTTTTTTTTTTTTTTGACAAGAAACAAAAATGAACTGTATTAACTATAATAACTTTACAGGATTATACAACCAGACCAAAGACCGGTATTAAACAGAAAAACTATCCAAAATAGGAGTCCATCCTCTCAACCAATCCCCCAAGGAGTAACTCGTAGCAATCTTACTAGCACTGACCCAGAGGGAGGCTAAAAAGAAAGATTTATCCCAAACAGCCCCAATATTTTTATTTAGATATTGTTTGGTACTACTTTGAAGAAGTTTCTATTTTCATTTAATGTAATTAGAAAGTGTCTAGATATAGTTGTAAGTGCATTAGAAAGTTTCTATATTGTTATAGAGAGCTTAGGGAACTTGTTTTTTAGTGTTTTAGGAAGTTTCTAAGTTGTTTCCATGGAGTTATTTATATAAGGAGCTCCAATTACGAGTTTAATTCATCTAATCATCAATTATTATTCTCTTTGTAAGCAAATTATGTTTCTTACTTCCTTATTTTCTACTTTTCTCTTGAATCCATAGATTCAAACATGATTCCACTATGTTAGCTTTGGCTAAACCCATTGATGATCGTGGACTTAGATGCAACATGGATGCCTATTACTTGATGCCTTGGCGTGGCTAGGGTCAAACATTCAATGGCTTTCATACGCTAGGGTCAGACATTCAATGGCTTTCGATGTATGATTCATGATGGACGTAGATCGAATTGCTTGACTACACTACACCATAAAGAATCAACCTAATGCGCCTAATGGATTTTCATTGTGAGAAAATAAACTTGACTTATCTATCAAAACTAAGACATTGATTTTTGCTTCTGGCTACTTCTGTACCAGTGAACTTTACCCATGGCTCAAGCATCATGGAATAGAAGCCTATCTTAGAACTTCAAAAGTTGAATTGGCCAATTGAAGAGAATAGTGATGGAATAGGAGTTTAGGGTTTAGGGGTTTGTGGTTCCTCCATTGTGACCTCGAGGTCATGTGCTCAAATTTGGAAAGAACCTTTCTAGACACACAAACATTTAGATACGCCAATTAGGAAAAGTGATCTATTAACAATCGACGGTGTCATGGTAATGACAGAGAGAGAAAGACCTAAAATAACACAGATAGAAATAATTAAGAAAGATAAAATTACCACATTCAATGTACATAAAAACAACTTAGATTCCTTATTATTAACAAAAGGCATATCTTATACTATGAGCATTCAGGATCTTGAAACCAAAAGTCATACCTAATGATACATCTTCACTTTGCCCACCAAAAACATCTGTCTGTCCATTCCTTCGACAGACAGCTTTAAGAGCATCAAGCTTATATGCAGTTATGCAATTTAATCCCATTTTTGCCACCAATTTCTTAATATCAAGGACCTAGAAAGTATGTATATTAGACCAGCAAATCAAACGCAAATAGATGATTATAAAGACTAGGAGGAAGATAGTGACGAACTCAGTTTCATCTTAAGGTTTCGAAACATTTAACTTTATTATATACGTAACACAAAAATAATATTTATAAAACATGAAAAACATTAGATAGGCGCTAATGCATAAGCTAAAGAATTAATCCAACTTCCAAAAATGTTACATGCATTAATAACCATAGTATTAACCATTGAAAAATGTGACAAATTTCCTTAATCATAGTATTAATCAAGTATATGACTATGAGAAAAGCAAAATGTAGCACAAACATTTTTTCCATGTTAAACAATGAAATGATACATAAAAGATAACAACATTGTACATTTCTTTTTAATTTAAATACACATTGCACGTGCTTTTTTATTTTTTATTAATTAAAATTTTAAGTTTTCATTTAAAATTAAACTTTCAAATGAAGGGTATAACTAATAACATTGTTATTTTGCTAATACATATTAATCTTGCTTATGAGTAAACTAATGAAAATGTCTCTTTTTGACCATAGTTAATTCAATACAGTTTTCGTTTCTTGTCAAAAAAAAATGAAAATGTCTCTTTTTGTTAATAAAAAGGAGATAAAAAATACTAAAATGTTTTTTTTTTTTTTTAAGATCAACAGGTATCAGGAATATCATGGTTCCTACTAATCCCTCCGAGGCACGGCCACAAACACCTTTGGACATTGTTGGCCAACATGGTGGTGGGAGGCATGGTTCGAATTCGAACCCCCTCCCTCCAGGGTGAGTGCGCTTGAACTCAACCACAGAGCCAACCCACCGTTGGTTAATACTAAAATGTTAGTATTGATATATGAACTTTATACCTGATATTTTTAAAAACAAAGATAACTAGAAAGTTCAAAGAGTTAATTTTTGAACTTTGGCAAAAACGGTCACACACGGTGACTTCTCCAAGTATTTGTATTAAAAGTAGTATAGATTTTGGGTTCATTTCCGTCCATCCACCCATTTTAAATCAAATTATCAATGTAACAAATCCATGGCATGCAACAACATGTACAATTTTTTTCCTTTTGTGCACCATTCAGGCCCCAAAGTAGAAGACAAACGAAGAAACACAGTTAATGAGTACTATCCATCTTTTCTCAAATGACATGGACTATTATCTGTAATTTGTTTGACCTATCATGTGCTGACTCAGATATCAATCATCAAGTTTCTACTGCTAAAATAGCAAAGAAATGTTAGAATGTGATACATATCTAAAGAAAATCAACTTTCTCTAACACATGGGACAAAAACAGAGGCAATTTTCATGAACTTCACAAACATATCTCAGCACATCCATCCAAGAGTTACAATTTATGGTCACAAACATCTAGAATTTCCTCAATGAATTACGCCTATATCACTACTTGAAACTTATCGAGTCAAAACTATCAGCTAGGCTGCTACCTCAATTTTCATGAACTTCACAAACATATCTCAGCACATCCATCCAAGAGTTACAATTTATGGTCACAAACATCAAGAATTTCCTCAATGCATTACACCTTTATCACTACTTGAAACTTATCAAGTCATAAGTAGAAATCAAATAGGCTGCTACCTCAATATTTGACTGCCTAACACATGTAACCCATATCTTGAAGTCATTGGACATATTTCCAAGTGTGATTTAGCTCGTTAAGAGCCTAAAACCCACTACAATAATACCTAATATAGATCTTTCATTATGTCAATTTAAAAACTAATCGATCTTACAAAAATTATAAAAAACATAAATTGATTTTTTAGTAATATGAGGCCATCATCTGATGTTCCATGTTAGCCGTTTTGTTATGGACAACTCACTTTCATATGGACGACTACAACTTGGTAACAGACACAAGTAAATAGTCACATTAGGTATGTGACATGTTTGACTATGATACACAGGCAAAATGGGAATATGCATGGTGCCAATTTAGGAAAGGTTAAGAAAGTGTAAGAAAACCTTAAATAAGCAGATTCCATAATGAAATTTACTTAAAACTACATTCATTTTTTGGATGACAAAAGTTGTTCTATCCCATAATGTTAAAAAGGAAAAATATGTAGAATGCAAGATGATAGTTTGAAGCTTGTGGACAAGTAAAATTTGGATTTTAATCTAATTTCAACAAATCAAAAAATCAATGGAAAAATGCATTTCAATAATTCATCTCTTCATGCATTCTTTTGTCTCATTACAAGGTAAAGGTTCAAATGAAATTGGAATGGATAATGAAATTTGAAAAATCACTGTGTGGATGATACCTTGTTATGAGATCTATCAACTGCAACAACCTCTCCTTCATCCTTCACAAGGATTGCAATTGCAGTTGTCTTTCCTCCAGGAGCGGCACACATGTCCAGTATTCTCTCTCCTTTTTTAGGGTCTAAAGGATCAGACAAACCAAAACAAAATGTAAAGCTCAATAAATATACTGCAATAGAAGCACTACAATGAGATGTATAGAATGACAACCATCACTATGATAAGGATGAAAGTCATGATAATTATTAGAATAAGCACTAGAATTCATCAACCTTCAATGAAATTGAAACATCCCTCGCAAATAAAAACCAAATCAAAGCAGAAACACTACACATAACGATCTCAATATCTGAATAAAGTGTATTATGATGTTCTTTCATACACAATTAAGAATTAAACAAAAAACAGTGTCATTGGGTATTCATTTTCAATGAAATAAAAAATGTGAATTCAATTTTCAAGCAAAATTGGAAAATCACTAGAATAAATAAAGGACACAAAAGAAATAAAAATCTTAAGAAAATGTCGTAAAAAACGGAACCTATAGGGTTGCCCACTAATTAACGCCATATCTCCAAAGTAAACAATGCTTCATCTACTATAACTCATTATTTGGAGCTATGGCACTAACAAATGGTCAAAAAACAAAAGAAAGAAAGAAAGAAAATTGTAGTTGGAAAAAACTAAACACAATAAAATTAATTCTTAAATGTTAAATATATTTGTCTAAGTAAAAATGCAATATGCCATGCATTTTTCATGTTTTTTTCCAGCTTCCCCTCTTTCACTTCTCTACCACCTTGAGATTCGTAACATTTGCAGAATTCTCAAGTTTATTCTATCCAAATTGACCATGACAACCAATGATCCAAAATAAATTCTCCTCTCTTTAACATGGTTGTTTAAAGTGAATATACTCACTTGGGGAAAAACAATTGGGGAATAGGGGTCAAATAAGATTTCGATAAATTTTATTTTTTCTTTTCAAGAAATTTTATATCATTTCTCAAGCCATTCAGATGTGCCCAATTTTTTCTTTTAGCATTGGCTTTTAGTCGTGCTATATGGTTTACCACTATAGGAGTGGACTACATTACAACTAAAATATCTCTTAGCCTAAATAATCCAATTAACACGGAAACAAAATCACATGAAACCAAACTTTCTCATCTTTCTAACGAGTTTAGGCTCACCTTGTTTCAATATTTGATCAAATTTTGGTGACCTTTTGAAGTTGGCCTACCTGCAAAGGAAAAGTGGAATCAATTTAGTGAATTTGGGATCAATTTTGTAGAAGGCCCTTTCACTTGGGATAAATCTCATTCACTCAGAACTCACGCAAACTAAGGCAGTTGGAGGTACTATATAAAGCTTTCAAACCCTAAACTAATATAACTTTTCGTCCATAAAAATCTCTCTTAAATGTTAAAAAAACCAATTGAACTCATCATAAGATTAAGAATAAATCGTTGGGAATTAGAAAGGTTCAAACTTCTAGTTGTAAAGAAGAATAGGGTGAGGTAACAATCTCCTTGTCTATGAACCGTCATATTAAGCTTCAACCTCTTAAGGTTTGAGAAAAAATTGATAAAATTACAAGGAATTGTGTTCAATATTGTAATAATAAATTAATAACTATATTGATTTCATTAAGATTCTAAGGTGTCAAAAGTTGAAGCAAGAGAAGGGGTGTGCAAAACTAAATCTAATCTAATGAAATATAATCGGGCCTTTTCAATATATTGGATTGGATTGGATTAGAAAATTATAAATCCAATTAGATAGGGTCACTTATTGGTTTCAAAAGTTTAAGAACCTCATAACCAATCCATCGAATTCCAATATTTTAAATTATAACTATTCCACTAGCCTTATTAGCATTTAGTTAAGTTATGATCCATACACTTTATAAATTGCATGATTACACCTTTTTTGTTTAACTTTTCCACAGTTATATAAGATGCATTTCTTTGGGTCAAGATATAAAATTCATTGACATAGGACATAAATCAAAAAAATATGTGAATACATATTTACAAAAAAGGCATAATTGATTGACTTATATTAATTATGACCTAATTATAAGCTCAAACACATAGTAATCAATTCAATCCAATAACAATTTGGTTGGATTGATAAAATAATAATCTTGAATTAGTTTATATTGAACTCAAAATCTTATAAATTGATTATTTTGAATTGTTTTAAATATGACATAATACTATTGATTTAAACACCCCAACTTTCTTCTATAGAAAAATATATAGCATTACTCTTTGGAGTTACTTTTACAGCACACAGGAAACATGTTGGATATATATTTGTTCTTTGGAGTTTTTTGAAGCTTTTATTACATAGAATATTTAGAATAGCATTCTTATTATAAACATTTTGTTGTTGAGCTATTTAATACATATTTAAATAATTGGATTGGGTTGAATTGGATATGCATTATATTTCAACTAATCATTAATGAATTGGTGTGAATTAGAAGGCAATTTATAATAGGTTTAGATCATATTTCATTTTACAAGAAACTCCAATATAGAATGGATTAAATTGATTTTTTTATTTATTTACATTGAATCCTAACCGATCCACAACCCTAAGCAAGAGTTGAGCTAATGAAATTGGAACTTGAGTGCAAGAATTGTGTTGTGAGTAGACTCCTTCCATCTACATTATTTGTACCATTTGACATGAACCACCTAACACGTAAAACATGTCAAAAAATGGGATTTTTTTTTCCTCAGTAGTTTGTGCGGCTCGACAAGTATCACCACTCATAGTAAGCCTAGTCACGAATATCCATATCATCCTCAATACAAACGCATGGTCCAACCCAAATCACATACTAAAAGAAAGTGGAAGTCTATCATAAGTAATACAAACTTATTTGGGAGAATCCAGTACAGTACTTACAATGTCTCTCTATTTTCACTCTTACCTCTCAATCCCCAATACTATGTATATATAGAGAGCTATAGACTTAGTTCCCAACTCAGACTAGGAAAGTTTCATACTCAATCCAGGAAACCAATACAGTCAAGGAAACTAACTAAATAGAAACACATAAATAGAAAGTCCTCGGGTCCACAAAGTGGTAGAGCCACACACTATATATAACAATCTCCACCTTGGCGAGGACCACTACAAGCCACTAGCCAATCAACATCTCCAAATGCGCCCCTTCGAGGTGCTCAACACTGTAGGATATTGATCAAGTTCAAGCAATGCTCAAACTTGACCGTTGGGACTGTCTTTGTCAGCATATCTGCAGGATTATCATTAGTATTGATCTTTTGTAAAGAAATCTCACCATCTGCGACAATCTGACGAACAAAATGGAAACAAACATCAATATGCTTGGTCCTAGTATGATGCACTTAGTTCTTAGCCAAGTGAATGGCACTCTGACTGTCGCAATGAACTGGTACACTTTCCAGGGTAATCCCCAAGTCACCAATCAAACCTCAAAGCCATAAAGCCTCCTTCACAGCCTCTATCATTGCCATATACTCTGCCTCACTAGTAGACAAAGCAACTGTAGTCTGCAACATACACCTCCAACTGATAGGACCACGTGCCAAAGTGAACACGTACCCTATAGTGGAACACCACTTGTCTAAATCACCAGCATAATCAAAATCCACATATCCACTGACAAGTGAACCTATACCATTGTCCCACTGAAAAACCAATCCTACATCCAATGTACCTCGAAGATACCGCAACAACCATTTCACTGCTTGCCAATGTTGTTTTCCAGGATCTGCCATATATCTACTGACAACACTCACTGCATGTGAAATGTCTGGCCTAGTGCACACCATAGCATACATCAAGCTACCCACTGCACTAGCATATGGAACATGACTCATGTTCACGCTCCCCATCGGTGCTCAGAGACATATCTACTGAAAGTCAAAAATGAGTTGCCAATGGAGTACTCACTGGCTTAGAGTTCTCCATTTCAAACCTTGAAAGAACTTTCTCCAAGTATTTCCTCTGTGATAGATATAACTTGCCCTTTTTCCTTTCTCTATGTATCTCCATACCAAGAATCTTCTTAGCTGCACCCAAATCTTTCATCTCAAACTCCCAACTCAGTTGAGATTTTAACATGTTGATCTCTTTCATGCTCTTAGCAGCAATTAGCATGTCATCAACGTACAAGAGTAAATAAACATAAGAGCCATCTGGAAGCTTCAGAAAGTAGACACAACTGTCATACTTGCTCCTCATGTATCCCTGCCTGATCATGAAGGTGTCAAACATCTTATACCACTGTCTGGATGACTGCTTAAACCCATATAAAGACTTTTTCAGTTTGCACACATGATCACTCTTACCAGCAACCTCAAAGCCTTCAAGCTGCTTCAATTGTTCTCTTAGCTCTGCCACAAGCTAAGGATTGTTGCTGCTGTTGTTGGTGCTCACGGGCTCCATCTGCTGTGTCCTGCACATTACTCTTTGATTTTTCTCCTAGAGTACTAAACTCCACCTGCACAGAATCACCCTTATCCTCCTTCTGAGAATCCATCTGCTTACCAGACATCAAAGCAGACTCATCGAATGTCACATCCCTGCTAAGCACAATCTTATGCAAATCAGGACACCATAACCTGTATCCTTTCACTCCATCTGCATAACCCAGAAATATGGCTTTGTTAGCTTTGGGATCAATCTTACTTTCCTTGACGTTATAGTAAGCTGGACATCCAAACACTCTCAAAGAATTGTAATCAGTAACATTACCAAACCATACCTCAAGTGGAGTCTGACAATCAATAGCTGTAGATGGTGGGAGATCTGTTAACGAGGAAACAAGTTGTATTCACTGCCTCTGCCCAGAATTCTTTATCCAAACCAACATTGGATAACATACATCACGCCCTCTCCAGTAGAGTACGGTTCATCCTCTCTGCAAGTCCATTCTGCTGTGGTGTTCCCATGACAGTGAAGTGTCTCTCAATGCCTTCATGCTCACAAAACTCTGAAAATGCTTTACTGGTGTACTCACCACCATTATCGGTTCTTAACCTCTTGATGCTTCTTCCAGTTTGCTTCTCAACTTTTGTCTTCCATTTCTTAAAGACCTCAAACACTTCATCCTTACTTTTAAGTATTTTCACCCAGACCATACGTGAAAAGTCATCAATAAAAAAAACAAAATACCTCGCTCCACCAAGTGAGGGAACTGTAGAAGGACCCCACACATCTGAATGGATATAATCCAGGTGAATTGCCTTGTTGAACTTAAATCTACATTGTTTTCCAAACACACAATGCTCACAAAAGTCCAACTTCTCAACCTTACTCTTCCCAAGTAAGCCTTTCTGACTCAACACCTCAGGTCCCTTCTGACTCATATGCCATAATTTCATATGCCACAACTGAGTATCTGCTAAGCCACTATCTGAAGACATCGTTGTACTACCTGTAACTATATGCCCTGATAACACATACAAGTTACCAACTTTGTTGTTATTCATAACCACAAGTGCACCTCGAACTACCTTTAGAACTCCACCTTTAGCTACAATCTTGCAGCCCTGTGAATCTAAGGTACCCACAGAAATAAGATTTTTCTGCAGCTCTGGAACATGTCTGACCTCTGTCAAAGTCCTCACAACACCATCATGCATCATGATCTTCACTGTTCCTATCCCTACTATCTTACAGGCCATATCATTCCCCATAAGTACAGTACAACCGTTCACACTCTGATAAGAAGCGAACCAGTCCCTATTGGGACACATATGATATGAACAGCCTGAATCAATAATCCACTTATCACTTGAGCATCCCACAGTGGCTGAAAGAACATTAGCACTATCACACTCTTCCTTTGCAACTGTTGCATTACTAGAATCTTCTGATTTTTGTTTTCCTTTTCCCTTGCGCTCTGGACAATCTTTTCTAAAGTGTCCTTTGTGACATTCAAAGCACTTTAATTTTCTCCCCTTTGATTTTGATCTGGATAGACCTCCATGACCTGTGGACCATTTCTGTTCTGATCTACCTCTAGCCAGCAAGCCTTCATCTGAGCTTTCTACTTTTTCTCCAGTAACCATCTTTTTCAACTCCTTCGAGTTCAAAGTTGCTTTGACATCCCCTAGAGCCAGGGTGTCTCTACTGCAGATCAAAGTATCCACAAAGTGCTCATAGGAATTTGATAGTGAACATAGCAAATACATTGCTTGGTCCTTATCATTGAGTTTGTACCCAACATTCTTTAAAGCCATAAGAATCTTGTTAAACTCATCATGATGTTCTCTCATGGATGCATTTTCCTTCATCTTTAACATGTGCAACTGCTTCTTTAGATACAGCCGGTTTGTTAGAGAGTTTGTCATATACAAACTCTCTAATTTCAATCACAAACTTGCAGCTATAGTCTCCTCTTCAATTTCTCCCATGACTTCATCACTCAAGCATAAGAGAATAGCAGTAAACGCTTTATCCATGATGTCATCTTTCTCTTCTTCTGTCAGCTTCGCAGACAATGCATCTCTTCCCTTTAGCGCTTTTTTCAACCCGTCTTGTGTCAACAGGGCTTGCATCTTAATCCGCCAAAGGTTGAAGTCGTTCTTCCCATTGAACTTTTCAACTTTATATTTTACAGCCATATCAACGATTAACTCCAGTCACTACGTAGGTCTCATCGACACGAATACACAGCAAAAACCGGAATTGAATTCCGACTTCGAACGACTCCAATTTCAAAGAAATAAGCTATGTCGTTAATATTAAACGTGCGTGCTAGGCGTGCGGCAACAAAGAAAAAAAAAATTCTTTTCCTTTTTTTTTTCTTTCTCGGATGCAGAAACTTATACCTAAAAATGCAAATTAATGGGGGCCCCACACTTTGACTTTTCAAACCCAAAAGGAATAGTTACCTTTTAATTCAGTTCTCTCCGTCGTACAGCACACCACTATCGAAAAAATCGCCCCAGCACACCACAATCGCTATCTCGCAATCGTCAACGATTTAAGCACCGTTGATCAGTGTCGTACCCCGGTTTCTCTAATTGCAACCACAAGAAATGAGTAATAATCGCACCCAACGAAACCACCGGTGTACCACGTATTTGTACTTTGCAAAAACCTTGCTCTGATACCAATTTGTTAAGATTTATGCAGTGGATCAAACACAAACACGCACACACACAGATGCAACTCAAAGCAACAAGAAGGACGCACACAGATTTTCGTGGTTCAGCGAAGATCAGCCTACGTCCACGGGAGATGAAGATTTTACTAATCTAGGAGAATCCAGTACAGTACTTACAATGTTTCTCTATTTTCACTCTTACCTCTCAATCCCCAATACTATGCATATATAGAGAGGTATACACTTAGTTCCCAACTCAGACTAGGAAAGTTTCCTACTCAATCTAGGAAACCAATACAGTCAAGGACACTAACTAAATAGAAACACATAAATAAAAAGTCCTCGGGTCCACAAAGTGGCCGAGCCACACACTATATATAACACCATGTTCATATGTTCCAAATTTGAGACACCATTAGTTTTCTATACACAAGCACCCAAAAAATGTTTAACAAAGGAAAAAGAGCTAAAAAAAAAAAAGTGAACAGTGGGTGAAGAACCCACCCACGGCCTGTCGATGCTTCTTGCACTAGTAAAGAGATTTGGGAATGAGAGAGGGAAAGAGAGGAGAATGGGGAGGGAAAAGGAAAGAAGAGAAAGATTAATAAAAACGAGGGTCAAGTCGACCCTGGAACTCTAGAGTATCTACAAATGTCGTATTATTGTCTAACCAGCAAATTAGTAGGTCCCCGTCTGACAACGAATTAGTGGGTCACCGTTTGACCAGCGCATTAGTCGATTCCCGTTTCCTCCTGCAGGTAAATCCAGTAGAGGTAAATGGCTACTTGGATGAGTGAATTGTGAGGTAATGGTTATGAGTGCGTTTGGCGAGCGGAGTGGCTACGAGCACTTCATGCAGAAAGTTGGAGCTGGGAGTAACGACGGCTCTATCCAGAGGTAGACAATTCAGAGTTCTAAACATAACCTCCTCACTCATTGAATATGAGGAAAATGATACCTTGATTGGGGTGTTGTAAAATTGGTCGTATAGCTAGTGGTCTAAGAAAATATTTATGGGACGGGGTTCCTTTCATGGAAAAGAGAAAACGTGATAAAAGCTAAGGGATGAAGCCTGAAGCTCGTGATTTTTGATACATTCTGGTGCTTGAAATTAGGTGGATTCATGAGAAACCTGTGTATGGGCGCAAATGTTTCGACTTGTCTCCACTTTATTGTCACTATCTTTATCATGAACATTGTTTGAGATAATTATTGCATGGATAGTGATGGTACCTAGTTTTGAAGTATTAAGTATACTTGGGTGTTATCGTGATGAGTAAAATGTTATATATGTCGAAACCTATAATCAGCTAATGAATGATAAACCATAAATATGTGCAAATAGAAATCTTAATTTATTAAAGTCATTAAAATAAAAGGAAACGTACAAAATTCGTTAGATCAAGTATATGAGATTTGAGGAGGAGACATCACTCATATTATCAATTAGATGCTATGATTACTTGTAGTTAACTACATTCCTTGTTCCGTTGAGCCGTCCTTTTCTTGGCCTCCATAACGAGCAAGTTTAGGAAGTTGTAATTACTTGCGGGCCTCATTAATTTAAGGCTCACAAACTCCTATATAATCTTGTTTTAAGACATAGTAGATACTGAGGGACTCCAGTTTGTAGAGGAGGCACCTGGTGGCGAGACTCTTCAAGATTTTTACGGCTACTGACATTGCAGCACCTCCAGAGGCCTAATTCATCGGTATATGGATTTTGTTTTGTGCTCATTTTCGCCTAGTAGTACTAATATTGTTAGACTTCTTCCTTGGGCAGTATGTGCCTATTACTACCCCATCATGAACATAGTATCACTATACTAGAAGTGATTTTGATGTTTGTGTTACTTATGGTAGACTTCCGCTGCACTTTCTTCTAGTATGTGATTTGGGTTGGATCATGCTTTTGTATTGAGGATGTTATGGATATTCGTGACTAGGCTTACTGTGAGTGGTGACACTTGCAGAGTCGCACGGACATTTGAGGAGAAAAAAAATCCCATTCTTCTACATGTTGTCCATGTCTATTTCCAATTTGAATGATATGCTTTTAAGGACGTTGAGGCTGCGTTTGGTTTGCCATTCAAAAACAAGGATACAATCCAAAAATGAAAATTCAAAAAATCACTGTTTATCATTTTCAAAAAACAGGTTGTTTTCTAGGTAAAATCTTAAAAAACTGTTTTTGGATTCAACTAACCAACTGTTTTTCTGTTATTTTGGGTTTTGAGATAACAAAAACTGTATTTGAATAACAAACTAAACAATGCTTAAAAGCTTTGTTAACAAATTCTTCCTTAAATTTGAATATGGTACTTGATGATACCTAACGTGTTGCATTTTTAGAAGAGAAAGTTGATTGTCATATAATGATTCGCTTGTTTAAAGTATTTAGAATCATCTCTTAATCTAATAGTTATACATTTTGAAGGGTTATATTTAAGAAGTTTATTTCAGTTATGATTTAAACATTTAAATGATTCATGCTAATTGGAAAATGAGTGTAATGCATCATTGCATATCCTTGAAGAATGGTTTAAAATTTATGAAGTATTGTACACAATCCATTTGATGATTTTTGGGGAGATGGAAGTGGTATGTCCAGCCAAAACCTAAGGCTACGAATTTTCAAAAAGATTTATGTTTTTAATTAGATTCCTTCGTTATGTATTTAGCTGTTTAAAAAAAAAAATCAAAAAAACTTTTCAAATCCATCTTTAGAAGTTGTTTAGAAACAAGAAAACAACGTTATATTATGTTCATTATTTTCTAACTGTAAATTCAAATTTCAAAGAATAACTCTTTCAAAATTTGTTTTAAAAAAAAAAAAATTAATTCAATGCCAAACAGCCCCAAAATAATAGTTAATTTTGACGAGCATGCCAATAACTGAGACTCTCGTTAAGTATATTATATATAGTAACACCTAGGGGATGCCCAAGTTTGAGCTTGCTGAAAAGAAACCAAATTATGCAAGTGGATGTGAAGAAAGCCCAAATGGCTTGGGAGTTTTGGGTGGTAAAAGGGATTTCGATGGTTCAATGAATGAACTATTGGATGAACATAGGAAATTAGGCATTGATGATAAATGTGTTTATATGTGAATATACTTGCCATATGGTAACTGATTCATGTCATCATGATGCACTATCATATTACGTTGTAGAATTAGATTATGCTAGAAAGTGTGTGTGTGCATATATGTACACATTCATATAATTAAGACACTATTAGTAGTAGGGTGATTCTAGAATGCTAGCCTACACCATGAATCCATGACATTATTGTGAAGGAATTAAGAATTGTGTTGTTATGTACATTCATATCTACATGTACTTAGTCAAGTTCTTATTACTTGTTTTTGATATAATGGTCCTAAATGAATTTGTATATTGCATGTGCTGCTATGCATCCCAATGAATTTGTATATTGCATGTGCTGCTATGCATCCCAATTTTATGTTTGTTTAAGCTAAATGTTGCCATATCACCCCATGCTTATAACTATTTACTCGTTACTTTTTTTGTTGATTTAATGTATTATTGTGACAGTTTGACTGGCATCTTTATTCTCTAGGCTTAATGAGCTTATTACTTTCCTTACCATTTCAGAGATAGATGAGGCATGCAAGACTTCAAACCACTCAGCTGATGGAGGTCACACATATTCTAGGCAAGAATTAGGCTTCTAGGAATGGTATATTGAGTTATGTATTTTGGATTCTTCTCATTAGACCATGTTGAGATGCAAAACTACGAAGTTTTGGACAAAATATGTATAGATTTCTTTTTGTATGGTGTTTCATTTCAAGCATATGTAAGACACCTAAACTACTTTATTTTATTATTATTTTTTTCCCAAAGCTACTGTAATTGCTACTATCATATCTGTACAAACAACATGAGATGATTGGGCACCGTGAATATTTAATGAATGGCACACAGTACCACAAAAGGCTAAATGCCATAGAAACAAAGAAGTGAAGAACCATTAACAGGAGACAAGAATCACAAAAGAATAAACTAAATGCGCTATAATAAATACCTAAAACATGTGCTGTAACAATGCTGGGCAAGTTTTGAAGAAATATTTCCCCCTCAAGCACATCTGCCAAAAAAGAGAAAGCATAAGGGTAGTTTTGAATTTCAACACTGGCAGGCCGTAAAGGAATTCAATATTAAATGAAATCACATAGAATGAACAAAAGAGGACCGTGAGAGTACCAGACAATCCTAAGGCAAAACATAAAATAAACAGCAGAGGTCAATGGAACAGCACTTAGAGACGTGATCCTCGTGGAACTTCCTTGAGTACCCCAGACTATATCAAATACTGGCTCTCCCCCTCCCCTCACAGACACACTCAAAATAAACAATAAATAAAGAAAAAGCACCCATGCAAGAATTGGAGCATGTTTCAGGCTGCCATTCAACCTGATGCTTTATCCAGGACTGAGACGAGAAGGTGAAAATAATGTTTGCACACAAAGAGTTCCTTTTGTGAGAATACTATAGAGAACAGAAAGAAGATGCATAACAATAACAAAAACATGAACAATAATAATAATAAAGAACCCCATAGATGTACAAAGTTGATGTTTCCAAAGGAAAATATTATAAAAAGCTTAGCAACAAGTAATCTAGTGATTCAAGAACTTCTAAAGGAATAAGAAGGTGGCATAAAAGTCCATAAAAGAAGAACCAAAGCTATAGTGCAGCTGGTAGGCATTCTGCATAACCCAAAAATTAGTTAGCCCATCACAGAATAACTTTGATAAGCTTGTAAAGTTATAGTTTGAAAACTTAGTAACGGTAACTGAGGGGAGTTTTTATAATAATAGAGTATTTTGGTGAATACAGCAGTCATTGTTTGAATGTTGTTAGGTGTAATTTTATGTTTATAGGTCTATAGTTTTATTGTTAATAAGTTTCTGCTACGTAACAAGATAGTTTTTAATATTGAACTTTTTAGGTTGAGGAAAGGAAAATCTATGAAGTCCTTAAACAAGTGTAGCAATTGCAATTTTTTATATAAGTACAGAATTTTATAGTAGATGGCCGGCTAAGAATGGTGTTTTGGATCCTTTAACATTGATTCCTCTTCATAAACATATGCTGTTTCTTTTCTTTCTTTCTTTTCTTGCAATTGAAATAAATATATATTAATGAAATATTATCCTCTAAAGTAGATACATCAATAAGCATCAAAATCAATCAGATTTCTAGTAGCAAGGAAAGGTCTATCACCCTCCAATACCTAAATCCCCATAGATGAGCATTTAGATGACAGATAGTCTGCTAGAACCAATTAAATTGGACTTCAAAGGCAAAAAAAGATTCATACTCCACACATGACTGATCATCGTTGCAATCTTGAGCTTCATATTCAATATTACTCAAATTATCAGTAAAAAGTGTACCCAATGCATGAGGCTCTCACCATTAAGGGAACTGGGATGGCTTTACCTCCATATTGGGCTGCACCATCGTGGTTGACGTTGCTCTAGGATACAACAGAAAAACAGTGGAAAAGAAGTCCAATAAACTTTCGAATAGGATCGAAAGATTTTTCAATTGGTTTTGGCAAAAACCAAAAATCTCTCATGATCAAGGAGCATAATCGGACTAGGTCTTTTGAGCTTTGTTTTGGGGTTGACATCACGAAATGGCCTGGTTCGCTGCATCGAGATGATAAGGTCGGAAGTTCCAAAAGGTTTGGAAAAAAAACTTTCAAGGACACGGGGGATGTGTTTTTCTTGGAGGATCTCAAGAATGAGAGGGGTCAATTCCTAAGGATACTGAAGGTAGCAAATGGGTTTGCTAACGCTATCATCATCCTTGATGATGGCACTAGAAAGTGCTGGGACATTTTCAAGGAAGGACTTCAACAGGTTCTAATCGGTAAGTGTCGGGCAAGCAAACGGTCGCGCCTGTTGCTCGGGGTTTGGAAGCTGGTCCAAAGTCGATGCTGCTGCAGACGACCGACGACACGACTAGCACTGTTGTAGGAAACCAAGATAGGAATTTTGACCCAGGGTCGCCTGTTGATGGGTGGAAGAATCTCTGGAGTCATGCTGTGATGATCACTAGATCCAGCCCAATGGGAAATATCCACTGCCATTGGGAGGCCGATTTTCCTATCAATAATGGCGAACGATAGGTCGGTCAACTGAGGAAGAGAAGAGGTTGCTCCTCCAGGACTTTCGATCGGCAAAGGTGAAGATATTTGGGTGGGACGACTCATCACAGTGGAAGGATCCTGGCATCAGCTGCTACAATGAATGGTTAGGTGTTATCGGCATTCCATTTGTGGAGGCATGTTGCAAGTTCATGAAGATACGTAGGATTTATCGTATCTAAGGCATGCTAAATTAAAGGTACGAGGCTCCCCAACTGGATTCATTCCAGCGTTCCACAATATTCGACTTGATGACTGTGAGTTCGAAACTAAAGTTTTCGGAATATCTGTTGGGAGGCAAAGGAAAGCTCGTCTCCCCAATATTCAGGTTTACAGGGCCAAAAAACTACTTAATCTCATGGGTGGAATCCATGAGAGGATGCATGCAAATAAGCTTGTTAAAAAGCTTTTTCCGGTGAAGGTTCAGCAAATAAATCCCCGGAGAAGATGATCGGTCCTAGTGGCTACAACGGATCGGGGAGAGGCAACCTAAGGAAGGACATACAATTACGGTATCAGGATGTCAGAAAAATTGGCTAAGGTGACAGAGAACGTGGAAACGTATCAAGAGTTGATTGGGCAAGTGACCTGCCCAGGAACAGGCGTTATGGCGGCGGCAACAGAGAACAAGGTTTCGTGTCAAATTTATGATTTTCCAAATAAGGAAGGTGAGACGTGCATGATTCTTCAGGAACGTTCCTACTGCCAGGCCAGAAGCAGTACGATGCACGAAATACAAGAAGAGGTCCTGGGTGTTGCACCGACAGTTAATGGGTTGGACCACGCCTGCCCCCCTGTAGATCCGACTCTCTTAAATGTGGTGGGCCCTGAAGGTGTAATATATGGGCTTGACGGTGTTCATTCAAAGGAAAATAATGGCAAAGGTAAACAAAGGCCTGGGGAAAATGTTCAATTTAGCTCGGCCCATGGTAGAACCTTACCCACTGCGGACCTTTCGAAGGCAACGTCTGATCCGGCAACGGCCATGGGTAGCAACGCAAGAACTTACCTCAACCAAGAATTGAACAACCAGAGCGTGGAGATGGTCGCTCTCGGCTCAACTTCTGTTATTCCAACTCATGTATCTGACTCTGTTGGATCGGCCATTGAGGGAGATTCTAGACAAGATCAACGTCTTCTATACAGAGGTACAGGATCTGTACTGGAAACGGGACAGATCTCTTTGTCTCAAGGAATTGCAAGTCGTGAGGTGAAGAATGTGCATAGAGCTGCGAGGGGTGTGTAGGGAGCAGAAATGGATGTTGATAGGATCCGCCAGTTTGAGACGGTGGTAAACCTGGTCAAAGGTTGTCAAAGTCTCATCAAAAGAGAATTAGGGCATCATCAAGAAAGGATTTCACAGCAATGGCGAACTAGAGCAAGGAGTTCGTCAAGGGATTCGATGAGGTAGAAAGTGTTTGGGCGGTCGAAGAGTTCGATGGGGAAGCGGGGCTGGACTACGACATTCACGTCGACTATGACGACTTGTCCTCAGCAACCTCCACTCCTTGTGACGATGTGGCTTTAGCATATACAATTCTTGCAGATACGAAGGTGGATCATCATGGGGCTAAGGTGGATCATCATGGGGCTAAGGTACGCCATCCTCCCTTACCTTTAGATGTTGATCCTTCCATGTATGTTCAATCTTCTCCTATTGGTTTTGCAATATGTCCTGACATGGTTCCAGCCAAGACACCCATCCCTCCCATTAATTCTTCTCAAACCACTCCCACATCTGCCAAGGCTTCGTCTCCCCATTATCAGTAAAAGCAGTCCCAAACTCAGATGTGATGAAGTCAAAAATAAAAGACAAAAATGTGCAAGGAAACAGGCCGACAGGGGTTTCTAAGTCTGAAAACAGGAATCATGGGCAGGCTATGGGCTCGCAGGAGGTAATAGCATATCATATGCAGCGTATGAATTTACAGGCCAACACAACGCAGCGGGATCATGTTTTAGAATGCATTCACAATTTCAAGGGGCCAGACAACCGTGATTTCTTGAAGCAGGGTTCAAAGAACAAATTGGAGAAGAAGGTTTTTAAATGAAGATATTAGCATGGAACATTAGGGGATGTGGGTCTAGCAAGAAAAGGGGATTGATCAGGCGGCTTATAAGAAGAACAAATCTAGACATCGTGGTTCTGTTGGAGACCAAAAAAGAAAAGATTAGAAGAAGACTGATTGGGCAGCTATGGAGTTTGAGGTTCAAAGGCTGGACATTCCTACCATTTATAGGAGCGTCATGAGGGATTCTAGTTGTGTGGGATGCCAAATGTGTTGAAGTATCTTCCAGTTTGATAGGTTCTTACTCTGTATCTATTCATATTAAGGACAAATTGAAGGCTCAGTGGTGGTTAACTGGGGTTTATGGTCTAGGGTTAGCCACAGACTGCCAGAATTTTTGTGATGAAATAGCAGGACTTTCTGTGATCTGTGATGGTACGTGGTGCCTTGCAGGTGACTTTAACACCACGAGGTTTGTGGAAGAAAAATTGAACAGTGGGAGGATTACTAGAAGTATGCAGGAGTTTAATCAGATGATCAGTGAGCTTCAATTGAAAGACCCGCCCTTGTGCAATGCAAACTACACTTGGTCAAATATGTTGCAAGTTGGATAGATTTCTATTTTCTATGGGTTGGGAGGAGTTATTCCCATTTCAGAAACAAGAAGCACTTGCAAGAGTCACCTCGGATCACAGACCAGTGACATTGGAGACTAATTTGATAAAGTGGGGTCCGACTCCGTTCAAATTTGAGAATGAATGGCTTACTCACCAGAATTTCAGGAGTAATGTACAATCATGGTGGCAGGCTTCCACCGCCTATGGGTGGGGAAGGTCACAGATTTATGCAAAAATTGAGGAAAATGAAGGAATGCTTAAAACAGTGGGACAAAGAGGAATTTGGGTTGTTAGGGGAAAAAAGGAGGTTGAAGAAATAATTGGGAAGATGGATGGAATGGAGGAGAGCGAAGAATGGTCCGAGGAATTAGCTACATTTAGAAGAATTTATAAGGCCGAGTTAGAGCAATCATATATCCATGGAGATAGAATGGCAATGCAAAAAGCCAAAATCAAATGGCTTAAGGAAGGAGATGTCAATTCAAAAAAATTTCATAATATTTTATTACTGGGATTGAGAAGGAAGATCGATGTTTGGTGGAGGCTGAGGACGAGGTGGTGAATGAAATAGTGGGTTATTTCATAACAATATTTTCCTCATCAAGATTACACAACTAGGAAATTGAAGGACTAGATTGGGGCATCATATCCACCGAAGACGGAGAATCTCTAGAACGACCATTTGAAGAAGATGAAGTTAGGGCGGCGTTTTTAGTTGCGAAGGCTCGAAGGCGCCAGGTCCAGATGGCTTCTCAATGGCATTTTTTCATCATTCTTGGGATATAGTGAAGGAGGATATCATGAGAGTCATGGTTGAATTCTTTCAAAATGGGGTAGTAAACAATCAGGTGAATGAAACATACATTTGTCTTTGTCTGGTACCAAAGAAGGGTAATTCTAGAAGCATAAAAGACTATCGGCCTATTAGTCTTGTTGCTAGTTTGTATAAGGTGATGGCGAAGGTGTTGTCTCTAAGGTTAAAAAAGGTCTTACATAAGACAGTTGAAGATTCACAATCTGCTTTTATCCAAGGGAGACAAATCCTAGATGCGATTCTGGTGGCCAATGAGGCAGTAGAAGATTACAGATTAAGGAGTCTGAGGGTGTTGTGTTCAAAGTGGACTTCGCAAAGGCTTATGACTTTGTGGAGTGGGATTTCCTTGTGTATGCGATGAAGATGAAGGGCTTTGGGGAGAAATGGATTAGTTGGATACTTGGCTGCTTGTCCTTTGTTACATACTCGGTTGTGATAAACAAAAGACCAAGGGGTAAGTTTGAAGCCAATAGAGGCTTGAGACAAGGAGATCCTCTTAGTTAGGGGCTTCAAAGTTGGAAAAGAAGGCGTTGAGGTGTCTCAACCATAATATGCAGATGATACGTTTTTCTTATTATAAGGGCGTGAATAAAATGTTTTGAATGCCCTTAACATCTTGAAATGCCTCTTTGAATTCTCTGGTCTCAATGTTAACATGGCTAAGTGTCAAATTGCAGGGATTAATATGGACCCAAATATACTTCTAAGTTTGGCCGAGAGAGCAAGCTGCGCAGTGGGGGTTTGGCCATTGAAATATTTGGGGCTCCCTCTAGGTGGTAATCCTAGAGGGATAAGCTTTTGGGAGCTGGTTCTTGCAACCATAACAAAGAGGTTAGAAGGTTGGAAACGAGCCTTTCTATCGAAGGGAGGAAGATTGGCCTTGATTAGGTCGGTCCTATCAGCCATACCATCTTACTACATGTCCTTGTTCAAGGTACCAATGAAGGTGGCGAAGCTTATTGAGAAAATGATGAAGTCCTTCTTTTGGGAAGGAAAGTCAAGGATGGGAAAAATGAGTCTAGTAAAGTGGGATACAATGCAGAAACCCATTGAGAAAGGTGAATTGGGAATTAGAAGGATGGTAGAAAGGAATATGGCTTTATGTGGGAAATGGATATGGAGGGCGCTCGAGGATCAGTCTTCTTTGTGGACAAGAGTGATTACCAGCCAGTATGGGAAGATATCACTTGCATAATGGGAGAATCTTGAGAAGAGGGCGCAGAGAACGACATATAGGAGCCCATTAGGGGTGAAATCGGGTCGGGTCGGGTCGAGTTTTTGCCCTCTAAACCCGATGCCACCCGACCTAAGGTCGGGTCGAGTCGGTCGGGTTCAGCCCAATTTTTTTTAAAGCTTAATAACTACTATTTAAGCTTATATTAGTAATAAAATATGTTGGATTATCATGTATCCAACTTATTAAACTACCATTTAAGCTTTAAAAGATGAGATTTCTCTTTTTTGGGAGAACTCATATATGTATAAGCCAAGCTACTCTTAAACTTGATTTATGGAAATGATGATGAATAGGGAGTTGATGGGTTTTTATAGAGAAAGAGAGTCTTTCATTCTTCCCAACAAGCAATGTGGGACTAAAATGAGAACTTTTCTATTTTAGTCTCAAACACGCATCTTATCCTATTTTTCTTACCATCTAACCCAACAATTCAAGAAAAGTAGTTGAGGGTTATGGGCCTTCTTAATTAGAGGCCTTGTATGTAATAATTTTTTAGTATTTTTATTATGTATACATACGTACATACATACATATATATATATATATATATAAATTTTAAGAGGTCGGGTCGGATCGGGTTGCTAAAAAATTAACCCGACCAACCCGACATATCAATCAAACCCGACCCGAAATGGTCGGGTTTGGTCGGGTTCCTTACACCCCTAGAGCCCATGGAAGTTTATCGCCTCATTGTTCCCAAAGATTTCTGAGCACATTAGGCCTAGAGTTGGGGATGGACTCACATTCCGCTTTTAGGAAGACATTTGGTTGGGGGAACGTCCTTTGGCAGAAATGTACCCAAACCTATACAGAATTTTCTCTACCCTATCACTGGCCACACCTTCTTCCCACAATAGGTCTTGGAATCTACAAATACCTAGCACCATTTCCCACAGGATTCAAGATGAAACCCGTACACTCCCGAACAATCTTGCCAACCTTGAGTTGACCAATTCACCGGATCATTTCCCATGGACTTTTGATTGTTCTGGACATTATTCATGTAGGTCTATGTTCAACTTGCTGGTAGACTCACCCAACAACCCCCCTTTCTCACTAGCTTCATATCTATGGAAGGTTCAGGTTCCATCTAAGGTAAGAGTCTTTGGTTGGCTATTGTCCCATAGGAGGCTTAATACTTTGATGCATTACAAAGGAGGCTCCCTAATCTATCTATTTCCCCACATTGGTGTTCTATGTGCCATTTAGATGGTAAAAGCGGTGACCATTTATTTTTCACATGTGGATTTGTCTGGAGAATTTGGCAACGCTGGCAAGTATTTTCAGGGGGAAAACTATCCATTCCAAGTAATGTGAGCGATGGCCTGTTTCTTTCACACTCTACAGCTTCATCCAAGCAGTTGAAAGAGGTCAGCCTAATCGCTACATATGCAACACTATGGTTTGTTTGGCTTGAGACGAATAACAGAATTTTCAACAATTATTTTAAGAATGAGGACCAAGTTTGTGAATCTATTAAGTTGGCTGCATGTGCGTGGGTGGGTTTTTGCCTCAAAATGGAACTTGGGTTTTGCACTCTCGGATTGGATTTTGGGGTCGGATAGATGCTTAGTTGGTTTGAGTTAAGATTTGACTATGGCTATGTTTAGAGCCATGAGGGTTGTTTTGTTTTTCAAGTTTTAGGGGGAGTTTTTCCTAAGCTCTTCCCAGGTGTAGTTGTTGTATATATGTTCTGTTTATCAATAAAACCATACTTTGTTTCTTCTCAAAAAAAAAAAAAAAAATCATCGTTGCAATCCTCCATGGAAAACCAATTTTCTGTTGCTAGCATCATAATGATATTCCAATCCATGCTTATAACAATGTTTAGAATTCCCCTTGAGAAGCAGAACTTAACCCTTGAAGACGGATCTATCCTCAACTTTGAGGCAAAGCATCCCAAACATCAACTAAGAAACCGCTTTTCAACCTTTTAACTACTTTGGCCAACTAGGCAAGCACTGGGTACCAGAAATTTGCTCTCTGAATGTTTGTTGCCAATGGAAACCCTAATATTTTGTAGGACAAGACTTGAAGAAGGATCTCATTTCAATTGATAGGCAATGAATAGAGTCATGAATCGTGTTGATGCCTAACACTTGGCATTTAGCCATATTACCCTCAAACATGATATCCATTAGAACCATCAAATAATTTGGAGGATAAATATAAAACTAGATTCCTTCCCCTCCAAGAACAACATATCATCTACAAGCTAAAGGTACAAAATATGAAACCTATTTCTACCCACTTAACTTCTCTACAAACCTCTCGCACCTTCGAATCTACCCCTTGATCTCCCACTAATGATTACAAACAAACTATGGATCTTATACATCCACTTATCGATCACCTCCATCTGATGCCCATGCCCTTTTTCTAAAGAATGAAATAAGGAACTTCCAATCCACATGGTCATAGGCCTTGATGAGGTTAGTTTTAACACCATGCCATCTTTGTTCCTTTCCTTCAATTGACCCTTCAAGTTTTCTAACTTTTGCATAATTTGAATCCTTCTCACCCGATGTTGTCCAGGAAACAAGGCGATGTCTAAGTGGTATGCCTTGCCATGTAAAATATTTATTTATTAGGTCCCGAAAAATTTTACTTATTTATTTATAAACCCTCAGCAATTAAATAATACAGACATACATATAAACTAACCAAGAAGAAGAAAGAACACCATAATACTACTACATGCTATGACATTACTCTCAAACATAGTAACACCATTAAAACAAACAAGTTTTCAGAAACGTCGAAAGCCAATGAACAACACATAAAAAGATGCATTGTTGCATAACTTAAAAAAAACTAATATGTTGTAAACATTCAAGAATAAACACCACCTAAAACACTAATAATTAACCAAGATGAAGAAATCAAAAAAACAAATTGAAAAAAAAGGTCTATAAATTATTAGCAACAAAAACAAGAAAATTTAAACAAACCATAGAACTAAAACTATGAGAAAATTTAAAAATTCAAATGAATGATGAAAAAATCGATTATAAACATTCATCTACATACTCATGGAACCAGTGTTTGCATTTGGAAATATACAATAAAACAAAAAAATATATTATTTTCCCACAACATCAAGAAAGAAGCAAGAGATAAATTAAGAATAAAGCAAGAATACCATTTCCAAGTAATTAAATAAAAATGTTGAAATTAAAAAATTAAAAAAAAAAAAAATATATATATATATATATATAGAAACAAAGAAATAATTTAACAGCTACATATTCTTGCACGAAATTTATAAAAACAAATCACAATGTACAATAATAGAATAACAAATAAATTAGGTGATCAACATATTTAGCAAAGAGAAAAAAAAAAAAAAAAAAAACTAACCTTAGGTATTATTGATGCACAAAAGCAACAAAAGGTTCAAGAAATGAACTAATTCCAACCAAAAAAAAAGGATTCCAACCAAAAAAAAGGGAAAATCTATAAAATTTCTATGCTAGAACCAAATAATTAGCAAAGCAAAATATGGTGACAAAGTCAAAAATCAACTGAGTGACAAACAAAAAAAAATGGACAAATCAACAATGACAATGAAAACGACCTTTTCCCACAAAATTGATGAAACAAATCCCAAAAACAAAGTTAAAAATTGAAGACTTGAAAGAAAAAGAGGAAAAATTGAAGAAAAACAAACAAAAAATCTCACTGGCGACAAAAATGGAACCTCAATCAAATAAAAACAAGTTCTCCGACATTGAAACTTTCGTAAATGTTGATCCTCGTTGTTGTCGAAGCTATTTCATGGTGGTAAGTACTCAAGCAAAATGGAGGAAGTCATTATTTATTTTTTTTGACAGGAAATTCATGCGGGTGGTTTTGAAATCAACAAAATGATTAACATCGTTGTCGTCAAAGAAGCAATTGGCGTTCTTGCTTTTCTTTGTTGGAGTGATTGATGACTAGAGAGCAATTGAGCAAACATCAGTCGATCAGAGATGTGAGGAATGGTTGCTACTGGTTTCATCGTCAAGGGTTTATTGTTGCGAGAGTTTGACGATATTTATATATATCTAAACTATTATAATAAGTATACTTGGGCAGTTAACAGTGAAGCCTTTTTGCAACTGAAATTGCCCAAAAGTTCCTACAATAACTACCCAAACAACCTACCACTGTACCTACTTTAACTACCTAAGCAACCCACCATTATCTAAACCATTGTAAATCTGCCTACCCCCAATGTTATTAAAATTTATTTTTCTATTTTATTTCGTTTATCTTATGTTTTTTCTATTATTTTGGAGTTACATTTTTTTTCTCATATTTACATACTTACAATGTTTTCGCCAACATGGAGTTGGTGCAGTTGGTAAAGAAGTGGCTTTGGAACATAAAGGTTTCAGGTTCAACTCTTGCCACTGCCTCAAGGTTCGAAACATCGATTTCGCTCGACACTTTGACCTTTAAAAATCAGAATTAATTCGGGGAAGTTTGAGAAGTCTTGGAGAATTATTGTAAAAATTCGCCAACTTAGAGAAGTTTAAAAAATTTCTATATAGATGTTAAAATATGCATAATTACTATTAGAAATGATGAAAACAAACATAAATAGATATTTTTCATATATAAAAGTATAAATATAATTGGTTGAAACATGTGTTTTTACATTAACATTGTTTAACGCACATCCAAGGATCGAAAATTTGATTTCTACTTGACTTCGGTCACTTGAAAATTGGAATTAATTTGGAGAACTTTAATTTAACATGGAGAATTTTTGTAAAAATTTCCTAATTAGAGAAGTTCAGAGAATTTTTTTATATATGCTTAAATATATAGATTTATTGTAGTATAAGCTAAAAAAATAATATAAATAAACACTTTTAATTCATAAAAATACCAATAAGTGACCTAACAAAATCAATCTTATTAAGTGGGTTGATGAATTTGAAATGGTGGCTTTTGGTCTTAATTTATTTTCTTTGTTTTGATATTTAGTTTTTTGGTGACTTGCTTCTCAACCATATACTTTTCTTTTTATTAATGAAATAACATTTTTTTTACTTCTTTGTCAAATTTCATCGAACTTTGTCGAATTTTATCAAATTTTATCGAATTTCTTGTCGAATTTTTGCATTTTTGAAATGAAAAATAGAAATTTTATTGAAGTTTATTAAATTTTTTATCGAATTTTATCGAACTATTTCGGCGATTTTTTGTATTTTTTATTTTACATCCACTTTGCACTTCGATGGTAAAAAAAGAGAAATAATTCGTAGACGTTCGCCGAATTTCGGAGAATTTTCAAACCATGCACTGCCTCACCCTAAGCGGTGAGGGGGATTAATAGGTTAGGCGTAGACTTGATACCTCCCCAAGAGTATGATATGATGATGGAGTTGGTTATACAACTAACTACTAACATTGTATCTTCTCAAAAAAAAAAAACATACTTATAATGTTTTCATCTATAACTCATTTGCCATGAATAAAGAAAAATACTAATTGGTCACGTGCAAGGCACGTGTACATTCCCTATAAATGTAAAGATAATGCCAAAAGTTTTCAAATTCACGGTGTAATCACTTTAAGCTAAACCCAATAATACACCTCTATTTCTTAATACTTTAACTATTTTAAAATTAATTTTTTTTAACTTTTGAAGGGTAACAAAGCATTAAAAATACTCATATCCCATCTTTAAAATAAAGTAACCACAATAACCCATATTCTCATACGACCATAAAATTTTAAATCTACCCCCAACATGGAGGCAACTCCTCCATATTTGTTGCTAGAAATTTGGAACAAATTTCCCTTCAAACACTAGTAATGGTCTTATATCATATGTTGAGGGGAAGTGTCCCAGAGCTCCAAATGTGTAATAAGATTATCAAAATCCTATGCTTGTAGACAGCTTGTTGATGAAGTCACAATTTTGCATTTTTTACCCTTATTTTTAGTGCTTTTAGGCTAGGAAATAAAAGAAAAGAATACAAAAATAAAAATAAATAAATAAATCTCTTTAGCTCACATTTTATAGTTTTTAAGTCATTTTTGGCATTTTAGGTTTTCTTCGAAGTGCATTTTTAGGAAAATATTTTGTCACATTTTTTTCTTAGGATTTGTTAGGAACTAGTTTGTTAATTTTTATTTTTCTCTACAAAATCTTTCTTTGATGCTATTCTTAATGTACCCTTTGTTGCCTCCTTCCCCTATCAAAACCTAATACGGAATGCACAAGTACCATCAAAGGTCAAGTTCTTGGGATGGGTAGCTGCCCATGAGAAAATCAATACGGGTAATACGTTGCAAAAAAAATTCTCAAATATGCGTTTATCCCCTTCATGGCGTTATCTGTGTCGACAAGATGTGGAATCCGTTGGACACTTATGTTGCAGTTGCCCCTTTTCCAGGGAGGTTTGGAGTAGGTGGTGTGTTCATTTCCCGGTCATGAGCGCTGTGGGTGATGTGGGCCACGCCATAAATATTTTTCCCTTTATGGAAAATGGCGAGGCCACTGGAAGGTTGTGTGCTTTGCGGTGTTATGGTCCTTATGGAAAGAAAGGAATAGGAGGGTGTTCGATGGTGTGTTGTTTCCGTCAGATAAGGTATGGGAGCAATTTCATCTCCTTGCTTCCTTTTGGGTAGCAAATTGCAAGTTGTGTAATGGGTTTGCTCTAAGTGAATGGCTTAGAGGGTGGGGCAATTTTGTGTAGATTGATTTGTATTGTGGTTCAAGTTAGGGATCACCTTTTGTATAGCTTATTTACATACAGATTCATACATATATAACATCTTATAGTTTCTTTTTAAAAAAAATAAAAATTATTTTTCGAGAGTTGAAAGTAATTTCAAAGGTCTTAAATATTATTTTTCCAAAGAGCATTGGACAATAGATTCAAGTGATTTATTTTTATAAAGAATATTGTGCTGCTTCACTTGTCTTTCTTAAGGTATTTTTCAGGTCCAAGATTAATCTTAAAATTATGAAGCTACACAGAATTGCTCTCAACCCAATTACAGCCAAGAAGAAGGTTCTACATGTAAAAATGTTAAAATGTCAAAAAATCAAAGTTGAAAAATGAAAAGATTCTCACCGAAGAAAGCACTGTGATTATTTCTTTGTTTAAATGATTTTATTGTTTTTGAAAATATTTTGTATTAAGAATGTGCTTAATTGGGGTTGATTTTATAGAATATTTGGGGGGAGGGAATCTTTGAATTAAATGTAGAATATAATTGTTTTGGAAACAAATAAAGTATATAAAAAGGGCACCTAAGGGACCAAAGCATCTCATCTCTACTCTCATTTTTATTTTCATTTTTTAGGTTAGATTTTTATTTTTAGTTGTTGATTCAAGTCTTGAGTGAAGTGACATTGCCCAAGGATTTGGAGTTTTCTAAGTTTTCTTTTTCTTTTTTTTACATTACTGAGGTTCTTTTTATTTCCAGCAATTCCTGTTTCTTTATCTCCTTCTTTCATTTATTACTTGTTATTTACTAGTCTCTTTTCTTTATTTCCTTGTTTTATTTTCATTTCAAGTTTATTTAAATTCAGTTTTAGATTATTCTATTTTTTATTAATTGCTATTATGAATCTAAAATTTTTAGAAATTAAACTATTATTTTTCTGTGACTTACTTAGTATATAAACTGTTAATTTATTTTCTAAAAAAAATCTAAAGTGACTTGCCCAATCTTTGTGGATCGACTTTGTTAAGTGCTACAACTTACCTTGTACGCATGCAAATATTTTTATTAATCTATTCAAAAGATCACATCAAGTTTTTGACTTTACCCAAGGCTTGAATCAACGACTAGGTGCCCTTTTCATATACTTGATTTGTTTCCAAAACAACTATATTTTACATTTAAATGAAAGATTTCATTCCCCCAAATATTCCATAAAATCAATCCCAATTAAGCACATTCTTGATACAAAATATGTTCAAAAAAAAATAAAATCATTTAAATAAAGAAATAATCACAGCGCCATCTTGAGTGAGAATCTTTTCATTTTTCCAACTTTGATTTTTTGACTTTTTTAACATTTTAACATGTAGAACCTTCTTCTTGGCTGCAACTGGGTTGAGAGCAATTCCATGTAGCTTCATAATTTTAAGACTAATCTTGGACCTAAAAAATACCTTAAGAAAGACAAGTGAAGCATCTCAATATCTTTTATATAAATAAATCACTTAAAACTATTGCCCAATGCTCTTTGGAAAAATAATATTTAGGACATTAGAAATTACTTTCAACTCTCGAAAAATAAAAAATTAACAAACTAATTCCTAACGAATCCTAAGAAAAAAATGTGACAAAAAATATTTTCCTGAAAATGCACTTCTAAGATAACCTAAAATGCCTAAAATGACTTAAAAACTATAAAATGTGAGCTAAAGAGATTTCAATGTTTTTTTCTATTTTTTTATTCTTTTCTTTTATTTCCTAGCCTAAAAGCACTAAAAATAGGGATAAAAATATATAAAATTGTGACTTCATCACTTGTCTTCTAGATTATGACGTTGAGGCCTCCCCCTATACACATTTTTTACCCACATAAGACAATTCCACCAACTCATTCAAGAAATTGCTTCTTTGTTCTTCAAATTCAGAAATATATACTAATGCGAGTGAGAGATGCATACTTGACACATTGGAGAAGGGCTCACCTTTGGTCATTTGCATCTTAATGTAGCTAAGGAAGCACAAGGGTCTCTTGATCTTTGGCACTTACCTGTTGTCCCTCCTCAACCTCGATCACTTCCTCTTCACTTCCAAATGTGCTTGACAAGTCATCCATAGTCTCAAAGAAAATAGGGTTATACACAAACTTGTTATCTGAGAGTAATATATGGTCTCCCTAGATCTCTTACTCAACCCAACCGTCTTTTCAAAAACTTTACTTGTTCCTTCAATTGTGACATAATCTTCATTGTTGTTGAAGGTCTTTCTTTCTTTCGTTCCTTTCCTTTCCTTCAAATTCTCTGATAAGAGCTTTCATCACAAGATCAAAGACAATCCATTTGCCTAGATGATCATTTATTTCTTTCATATAGTAATGTAATTTGTAATTATTTATAATTTTAGTATTTTTTTAATTTCTTTTGCATTTTTTCAAGAAAAAAGAAGTGAGGCTTATGTTGTGTACCACCTCAAGCCTAATGTCGCATTTCGAGTACAATTTTGCTAAAGTGGTTTGGAATAAGTAGAACGATTACCTTTGCGAAAGTTGATTCCCCCGTCTAACTGCTGCGAGTGCTTCTCTTTGTGTCATCTTAATGGGTGGACAACTATATTACCCGGACTCTTTACTTAAGACCGACGTACCCGTGTCCGACACTTCATGATACGACATGGGTTTGGAATATGTGTCCGACACTTTAAATTTTAGAATATTAATATGTAGATTCCCTATTGGAAAGAAGAGAAACCATGAAACAAGATAATGACTAATAGGTGAAAGTCACATAAATAGAAGAACAAAACGGACAATAAATGAGTGAAAAAAAGAAAAAAACGAAAGAACAACAATAATATAGCGAGTCCCTGTATCCTAGAATTTGAAAATGAACAAGTTGGACCTCTAGATATGTGCTTGTGTCTGACACCCATACCCGAGTCAAGGTAACATAGGTGGACAACTAGGTCAAAGGACGTGTAGAATTGTGTGCTTTGCCATTATCTGGTCATTATGGGGGGAGAGAAATAGGCGGGTTTTTGAAGGCTCGGAGTTAGATTCTTCAGCTTTATGGGATGCATCGATGGTGCTCGCGTGTTCTTGGGTATCAAGTTCAAAATTGGCTGGGGGTTTTTCTATTGGGGATTGATTTAGGAATTGGGGAAGTATCATGTTCCTAGTTGTATGACGCATTAATTATCCATACTCCTATATTTTTGGATGGAGTATTCCCGATGCTCCTTGTATGTTTTTTATGGTGGAAATCAATGAATTATTCGTTGTTTCTTTCTCAAAAAAATAAAAGCCTAATGTCGCACTTCACTCAAACAAAACGCTTCGTGCTTTTTAAACCTTGGATCCTTCCTAGGCCTCACAATACACCCAATCAATCCAATATTCTTTTAGCTTGGAAAATTATAGTCAAGAGGGACTTTCATATTTACATGAAAAAGGGATTTTTTTCTTTAACAGGAAACAAGTATTATATGAATTTAGATAAAGGGTGATTGGGTATAGCTAGAGGCAAAACATGTGAGGACAAGGTGTTCGACTACAACAATTACAAGCTTGCCAAAAGGGATATTTGTTGTGATTGCAATACTTTGGATGTTTCTTTGTAACTTTGTTGGGGGGTTCTAATTTAGGGGTTCTAACGCAGCTTAGAAAATAAGATTTTGTTTTTTGGATAATTTGATTGCAATGGCACATATTGATAGAGATAACAATGAGGGACATCTTACCAAAATTTAGGTTCTCCGTGTCATTAGACTCATTACTCACATTATCTGAAATTTCAATAAAATTAAATAAAAAAAGCACCAAATTTAGTCAAAACAGTGATTAGACACTCAGAATAATTAAGAGATTTGTTGTAGAGCCCAGAAAAGAAAAAATGCAAAACAAAAGGAAAACAAAGACAAAGCAAATCAAGAAAGGTGTGGAGAAGGTGTCAACTGTCACAAAGCTACTCTTATTTTCTGCCACATAAAAGCATCTAAAGAATGATAAGCATAAGAGAAGACTATAGCAATCCAGTCAAGGAAAAAGGGAAATAGTGAATAGACATTATGCATTCGTAGAGTTTATGAAAAGGAAATACCATGGAAGGAAGGCAGGTCAAACACTCTATTGGTCATTTCCACAGCAACACCTTCTGAAGCACGGAAAATCCCGGCCCTGGACATCATTGCAGTTCCTTGACCTATATACATGCCATCTCTCTCAAAATATTGAGGATCTGCTAGTAGAAGAAGCAGTTAACCTTATTGTTTAGTGCACTTGATTAATAATTGAGACCTTAGCAGCTTTTCTAAGTTGGCAAAAGACAAATTATAAGAAATAAGTGCAGGCCACTTCCTAAAACATATTACTGATTCTTAAATACCCAACATTAGGTTAGACAAATGGCAGAGTCAAGGGGCGTAAGGTTTGACTATTAGAGTCTATACTGAATTTGAACCTCCTCACTCTCCAAACAGAATATTGGAGAAAGGGATTGGTGGTTTAGCGCGATTGTCGGGGCCAACAACTCTTGAGCTGTTTCTTCTCAAAAAAGAAAAAAATATTCTTAAATCATAAATAACCCAAACCCAAAATATAAAGAAGTAGAAAGTTAAAAGCAGACCAAAGCAGTATAAGTGGGAGGTTTCTATCAATGACATGGATGCATTCAATGGTTCCCAACATTTATCAGTTAAATGTTACAACTTAAAAGCAAAATGACACAACATAATATAGGAATTAGAAGATTTTATAAACAAACAAACAAGAAAAATAATTCTTTACCAGGTTAAAACATAGTAATTGTCTATATGCATCATAAAACTCTATTTAATGGTATATTTTGGCTTATGTCCAGCATCAAGTACACCATGGATGTTTTCCCTCAATTGAATTTTTTACCATATTAAAAATGATTCTTATGTAGTGGATATCTCTTAGGATTTTCATTTGATTGTGTTGCGGAAAAGAGAGAAATTTGGGGGGATTGCATTGCCATTTATGGTGTTGCCATTTAGAGGAAAAATTATTTTTAAGGGTTGTCATATCTAAAAGATACTGAAATTGTAAAAGTTACTATACGGTGAACAACTTTGTAAGTCTATTTATTTGGTGTTCCTCCATTGAGGCGTCATCACAAATAAGAAGAATTCTCCTCTCTTCTCCGGTGGGTGTAGGCCATAGAGCCAAAACACGTTTCTTTATTATCTTATTTTACAACATGGTATCGAAGCTTTAGGCTTGCACAACTGGGAATACCTTTTTTCTTTTTTTCTTCGGCCTTCATCACCGGAACTCTGTGTCGGTCTTCATCACCGAAACCCTTGTGTCGGCCTTCATCGTTGTCGTTGTCATCGTCATTGTCGTTTGAACTTTGTGTCAGTCTTCATCACCGAAACCCTTTGTCGGCCTTCATCATCGTCGTTGTCACATCTTCATCTTCGTCGTTGATCATCGTTGTTGTCGTTGCAGTTGCAATCGTTATCGTCACTATTGTTGCAACACATCATTCGTGCTCCATCATCGCTGCTACCGCTAATTCGTTGCCATCACCCCATCTTTCATCACCGTCGTTGCTACAACTCCATCTTCATCATCTTCGCTGCCTTCATCGCAAGTGTGTGTGCATCTCGTCGCTGCTCCTGCTACTTCGAACCAGTCACCACCACGGCTCAATCTTGTTGCTTGCGAACTCCATATTTACCATCTCTCTGTGTTGCAGTTGTGTTGGCCGCCGCTACTACAGTCTCATCGCTGCTACTATCTCACCACTGCGACATTGCAGTATCACTCTTCCCGTTCTTTTTTCTTTCCTTCTGCACTATCTCTCTCTCGTCTCTCGTCTCTCGTTTCTCTTTCCTCTCTCTCTGCATTTTTCTCTCTGCGCTATCTCTCGTCTCTCTTTTATCTCTCTGCACTACCGTCTCTCTCTCATCTTCTTCGTCTTTATTTGTATTTTATTTTTATTTCTTTTCTTCTTGAGCACTTACCACCCAAAAAAAAAAGGTCAGTTATTTAAGAAACTATGCAGACTGAAGAAATAGTTTCCAACACGAAAAAAGGGGAATTACCAAATATTCAAGCAGCATACAGACCCAATGGAAAGAATTATTTAAAATGGCCTCAATTGGTTCGTACCTTTTTAAAAGGTAAAGGGAAATTAAGTCACCTTTTGGGCACTGGACCAAAACCTGGAGACCCTCAGTTTGCAGCATGGGACAATGATAATGCATCAATAATGGCCTGGCTATGTAATTCGATGACGCCAAATATTAGTGATACTTCATTTCTCTCCGAGCACCATTTTTTCAATAAAGAAAAGTTATGGCTTCATCATCGCCGCCTTGGCCATCCTTCTTTTCAAACCCTTAAAATCATGTTTCCTTTTTTTGTTTAAGCCTCTAGATGTTGAAGATTTTCATTGTGAAGTGTGAACGAGCAAAACACAAGCATATATCTTTTTCACTTAGTAATGAAAGAAGTTCAGATCCTTTTAATCTCATTCATAGTGATATTTGGGGTCCCTCTCCAATACCTAATGTTTCTGGAGCACGATGGTTTGTGTCTTTCATTGACGACTGTACTAGAGTCTCAGGGATATTCTTACTCAAACAAAAATCTGATGTGAGTTTTGTTCTTCCTACCTTCCATAACATGATACACACCTAGTTTGGTGCAAAAATCAAGAGATTTCGATCTGACAATGCAAAAGACTATTTTAATCAAACCTTGACCAATTACTTCCAAAACGAGGGGATCCTTCATGAATCATCTTGTGTTCACACCTCACAACAAAATGGAGTTGCTGAAAGAAAAAACGACCACCTGCTTGATATAACCTGAGCCTTTTTATTTCAGAATAATATGCCCAAGTCCTATTTGGGGGAAGCTGACCTTACTAAAACACACCTTATTAACCGGATACCATCCTGGACCCTTGGTTTCAAAAGTCCTATGGAAAAGCTCTGTCAATTTTACCCTAAGCTCAAAATCTCCAATAATCTTTCTTTTAAAAAAACTAAAAGTATATTATATTATATATATATGTGTAATGGATATAATCAATATGTACAAAACCTCATAGAGGCACCTCTCGGCCTTTTGACATGATTACCCCTAAAAAATAAAATAATTTCACAAATGCCATCCACACACAAATAATGACCCGTTTGCCATAGTTTACTGTTCATAGCACAGTCAGCGCGCCAAACAAGCGCCACGTCACCGCCCAGGTGGCATTTCAAGGAAGGCGTCTTTTCAAAAGACGCCTTCCCTTCACAAATTTTTTTTTAACGTGAAGGGAAGGCGTCTTTTAAAAAGACGCCTTCCCTTCACCACTTTTTTTTTAACTGAAGAGAAGGCGTCTTTTGAAAAGACGCCTTCTCTTCAACACTATTTTTGCCGTTTTTTCTTAAGGCAAGGGAAGGCGTCTTTTGAAAAGACGCCTTCCCTTGCAAGTTTTTTTTTTATTTTAAGGGAAGGCGTCTTTTGAAAAGACGCCTTCCCTTAAACCCTACATATACCCCACCCGCGAGCACACACTCACTCGTCGCCCCACTCTTCTCTCTGAAAAACTCTTCGGACAGTCGTCGTCGTCTCGCTCCGTCTCCGTGTTGCCATTCTCGATCACTAAACAAATGTGGCACTTTTTATTTTATTTTTTTCATTTTCTTCTTCTTATTATAGGGTTCATAACTTCGTCGTGCTTGTTGCCATTCTCGATCTCGCTTCAAAACTCGTGTGCCCCTTTGCTAATTTTTACCATTCTATGATAATTTTTGCTGTTTCGAAATGATCTTTTAGGGTTTTAGGGATGGAAAGAAACTTTGTTTGATATGAAATTCACAGCAACAATATGCTCATGTCCATCCATTACAGGTGTTTTTTGTTAGTCTTAGTTGCAGAATGCTTTTTTATTGTTAGCTAAGTCTTTATAAAAATTTGCAATGTAATTCAAACAACGTAAAAATCTTTGCCTTTACTTTTGATCTTTGATTTCATTTGCGACATTTATTTGTAAATTTAATTACTCCGTTGATTAGAGCGATGTTCTGATTATGTATTTTAAATCTAAAAATCAGATTGTAGTTTGAGAATGTTTTATGTATCTCTTTGAGAGAGCGAAAGCATTTTTTATTAAAACATGAGAAAAATATTTAGATGCTTCAAATGATTATTTTTTGAGTTTGAAAATCAGAAAATGTAGGAATTTCATTAATATAGACTATAGAATAATCTATATATATAGATGAAAATTTTCCTTTATTACTCTTTGAAGATGGAGAGGGGGGAGTATGTTTGACTTTGACCCAAAAGGCTTGTCATTCTATTCATTATAATGGAAATGAGATGTGAATTCATCTTTATAATGATTTGATTCTTTAGTTTGAACATGCCAAAATTCAGATTTAAGATCAAATTTTGAGAATACTATTGCTTTATCAAGTACAGCTATTAGGACTTGTTTGTTTGGCACTAGATAATGAAAGAATTTTAAAACTTTATTGAGGGATTTATAATTTATAGCTAATCTACGATCTCCTTTTTCTACTTCGATTGCACATTTTCTACTTAGAATGTTGTATAACTCCGAGGGAAGTTTGGTTTTGAATGAACAGCTTAGAAAAAGCTTATGTTTTTCATTTAAACTTGAACTCGGAATGGGGTCCAAAAATTCAACCGGACAAGGGAATGGGATTCCGTCGACTCCGGAGGATCGGGGGAGGATAGTGGGACGTGCTGAAAGTGGTCGGCTTAAAAAATACCACGTGGTTTGGCTTCGGTGAGGATGAACAGTTTAGAAAAAGCTTATGTTTTTCATTTAAACTTGAATTCGGGATGAGGGTCCAAAAATTCAACCGGACATGGGAATGGGATTCCGTCGACTCCGGGGGATCGGGGGAGGAGAGTGGGACGTGCTGAAAGTGGTCGGCTTAAAAAAAACCGCGTGGTTTGGCTTCAGTGAGGATGAACAGCTTAGAAAAAGCTTATGTTTTTCATTTAAACTTGAATTCGGAATAGGGGTCCAAAAATTCAACCGGACATGGGAATGGGATTCCGTCGACTCCGGGGGATCGGGGGAGGATAGTGGGACGTGGTGAAAGTGATCTGGTTAAAAAAAACCAAGTGGTTTGGATTCGGTGAGGTCGAACAATTTAGTAATAACTTTGAATTTAACTTTGATTTTTCATTCATTTAAAAAAAAAAATTATGAAGGGAAGGCGTCTTTTCAAAAGACGCCTTCCCTTCAGTTGAAAAAAAATAGTGTTGAAGAGAAGGCGTCTTCTTCAGTTGAAAAAAAAATTTGTGAAGGGAAGGCGTCTTTTGAAAATACGCCTTCCCTTCACTTAAAAAAAAATATATATATATATGAAAGAAAGGCGTCTTTTGAAAAGACGCCTTCCTTGAAATGCCACCTGGGCGGTGACGTGGCGCTTGTTTGGCGCGCTGACTGTGCTATGAACAGTAAACTATGGCAAACGGGTCATTATTTGTGTGTGGATGGCATTTGTGAAATTATTTTATTTTTTAGGGGTAATCATGTCAAAAGGCCGGCACCTCTCTGACTAATTACAAAAAGTCAGCCCATCCTCTAAGCCAAGCGCCCATCCCAAACCCATTAGACAAACAACTATTTGCCACCCAAAAAGATGCTAGGAAATGTGATTTCTCCCACACAGTAGCCATCGAGGAAAAATCATCATGAAACACCCTGTTGTTCCGCTCCTTCCATACAGACCATAAAACAACCAAACAAACAACCTTCCAGTGTTCACGCCACTTAGTATGAATATTTTGAATGAATGGAAAAAGAACAATGCTATCCATAGCAACCTCATCATCTCCCATGACAAGGAAATGGGAATGCCATCTATTCCATACCTCATTGGCAAAAGGGCACTGCCAACAAATATGACTAACTGACTCCAACTCCCTCCTACAAAAAAAGCACCAGTATGGAGACAAGCACATATATGGGAACCTCTTCTGCATCATATCCCCAGTGTTCATCTTCCCATGAGACGCCACCCAACCCACAAACTGACCTTCGAAAACACGTGGGCCTTCCAAATAAGACTATGGTTAGGAAAAGAAAGACCAACTGGCACAGAGAGAATAGAGGAGTGGAAGGATTTAGTGGTAAACAATCCAGAGGAATCCCATGGCCATATTGTTCTATCATTGTCCCCAGAAAGATAACACCCCTCAAGCACCCCAAGTAAAGACTCCAACTCCACCTCCTCCCTAGATGAAAGAGCACCTCCCACCTGAATATCCCAAGATAAAATATAATTCCCAAGATTACGAACGAAGTCAACTATCGGCCTATTGTGGAGAGAAGAACGGCGAAACAGGTTAGGAAATAGAGATTGAAATGAAACCACTCCCCACCAGACATCCTCCCAAAACCGAATGGAATCCCCTTTGCCAATCTTAAACCGCACCAAAGGGGAAAACGATGGGTATACAGACGAAATAAATTTCAAAGGGCTTCTAAAAGTAGCTCTTGGGGCTCACCCCGCAGCCCTTTGGTTATCCCTAAGACCGTGTCTACTCCGAATCACCTTAACCCATAACTGATCCAACTCTCGAGGAAACCTCCACAACCATTTCCCAACCAATGTCGTGTTCCTAGCTGACAAGCTACCAATCCCCAAACCACCGTCCTCAACCTTCCTTTGGACAATATTCCAAACCACCAGATGAGACCCATGCGACGAGACATCATTCTCCCACAAAAAATCCCTCATCGCCTTCTCGATACGAGCCACCACCTTTATAGGAATCCGAAACACTGACAAGTAGTACGTAAGAAGAGCATCCAGAACAGCCTTTATCAAATTGAGTCTCCCGCCTTTAGATAAATAGCTTCTCTTCCACCCATCCAATCTTCTTGCAACCTTTAAGAGAACAAGCTCTCAAAAATCAATCTTAGAGGGATTTCCACCAAGTGGCATACCTAAATATTTCATAGGCCAGCCACTGGTAGCACACCCAATTCCACTAGCCACCTCCCCAAACCAAGTTGGGCAAACATTAATACCAACCATTTGACTTTTAGCCATATTAATCACCATTCCAGACATCCAACAAAGCATTCAACCACCATAGCTCCATTACGAAGACATCAATCATTACCCTCAAGGAAAAACAATGTATCATCTGCAAATTAAAGACGGGTAACCTCCACCTCCTCTCGACCAGCCCTAAACCCAGCAATCAGTGCAGACTTCCTAGCTGAGTCCAACATCCTCCCTAAGACGTCCACCACTAAGGTAAACAGGAAGGGAGAAATAGGGTCACCTTGCCTTAGCCCCCTCTCGCCAGCAATCTTGCCATGGGGACGACCATTGACGAAAACAAAATAGGACACAGAGTGTACGCATCCCTGGATCCACATCCTCCATCTAGGCCCAAACCCCTTCATCTTCAAAACATAATCAAGAAAATCCCAATTAACCATATAATCAAGCTTAAACACCACCCCTCCCTTCTTGGAAGATCTATAATCTATAACCAATTCATTTGCAATGAGAGCAGCATCCACAATCTAATGTCCCTGAATAAATGCCATCTGATTCACGGACACAGTACCCTGTAACACCTCCTTCAACCTATTAGCCAAGACCTTGGCAATGATTTTATACAAAGACGTGGTAAGGCTGATAGGCCTAAAGTCAGCTACCCTCCTCGACACATTCTTCTTTGGGATGAGACAAATGAATGTTTCATTTGTATAGCCATTTATGACCCCATTATGAAAGACCTCCGCTAGCACCTTCATGAGGTCATCCTTGATGATGTCCCAGCAACTCTGATAGAAACTCATAGTCATACCATCCGGTCTAGGAGCCTTGGAACCTTTGCAATCAAAAACTACAGACTACACCTCCTCCATAGAAAAAGGAACCTCAAGAATCTCGCACTCAGACCCCGATATTAGATGCCACTCAATATCATCCACACCCCAGGCACGATCCAAACTTTTTGAGAAGACCCTTCTGAAATGATTAAGAACTTCCACTACAATCTCCCCATCCTCTTCAACAAAGGACCCATCATCCCTTTCCAATTTGGAAATCGAATTTAGCGATCTCCTTCCCCTCATAAGTCTATGGAAGAATCTGGAATTAGCATCGCCATCCTTAAACCATTGAGCCCGTGATTTCAACATGGCAGCCCAATCGTCTCTAACACAGAGTTTCCACAACTTTGCCTTTGCCAAGGAACGATCTTGGGCAAGAGCTTCATTCCAATCAGGGCTCCCTTCCTTCCTATCCAACTCCATGATTGACTTTTCGAGCTCAACTCTCCTCAAGGACTCCAACCCCAACACCTCTTTGCCCCACCCACTGAGTCTGAACTTTACAAATTCAATCTTATGCATGAAGTGATAACCCTCCCACCCAAGCGAGGGCCCCTCCCCCCACCAACTCTCGACGCGAGATTTGAAATCTTGATGATCAATCAATCTAGCATCGAACCTGACAGGCCCAGGACCCCATTTTGACTTGACAGTATCCAATACAACTGGCCAATGATCAGAGACAACCCTACCACCCACCTCCTGTCTGAAAAAAGGGAACACCTCCGACCACCCAACACCCACTAAGAATTTGTCCAGCCTACAACACACCGGCTTTACTCTGAAATTGGACCATGTGAACATCCCATTAAGTAGTGGAGGGTCACACAATGCTAGCTCTCGGATTAGAGCATCAAAATCCCGCATACTTCTCATAATCCGCCCACTGTTAATCTTTTCTGAGAGGCAGCGAACAACATTAAAATCTCCGGCAACACACCACCGGTCCCCACAGATACTACTCAAGCCTGCAAGTTCATCCCAAAATTAGCACCTAGATCTCCTGTCATTAGGCCCACAAACCCCCAACAGCCACCAACTTGCATCAGAATCCATATCGATTTTCACCGACACAAAAAAGCCACCAATGAGGCTATCTGATACCTTTACCCCCTAGTATCACAAGCAACCAAAAGCCCTCCCAAGGAGCCAACTGTCGGAAGACAAACTCATTCCTTAAATCTCGATTGCCACAAGGAACCAACCAACGCCTTGTCCACACATTGTCTTTTCACCTCCTGAAGAATGATCAAATCAGGACCGACTTTACCGATGGACCGTTTGATCATACACCTCTTGTCCTTCAAGCCACACCCACGAATATTCCATGTAAGGATCTTCATTAATCACAACAACATTGCCCCAGCCCAGATATCATAAAATAACCAAGCATCATCAAGACCGGCCTGGGCACCACTCTCCATGTCAACTAGAAAGAGTTGCATTTGGCGAAGGAACTCAATAACCACCTTCTTTGACATGCGCCCCCTCCTCACAAGGCTCGAACTCACAAGGCTCGAACTATCTGTTATTACAGGGGCTCCCCCCCCCCCCCAGGATTAACCGCAGGATTTATCGAGGGAGAAAAATGGGAAGGTTGAGCAAGGACAGGGGGCGAAAAAAGGGGAAGAGGGGGTCCAGAAGAATAAGATGACACAGTCACAGGAGAGGGAACATTGTCATCGATACCAATAATAGGGTTACGTACCTCCTCCATGGGCTAGTGAACAACATGGTAGTTCTGTCGTTCCCCAACAACACCAGCATGTCGATTCCCCACACCAGCCGCTCGATCGTCCTCATCAAATGAGTTACTGTCGTAGTTGGATGAATCGACAACAAAAGAATCGAGAACCCTCTCGTCTTCCGAATCCCCATCACTGCAACTTACAGCGAGAATCTTCGTCACTGGTTTTCTGCCTCTCTCTAGAGTCCGTCGACTGTTTCGACGTCTCTGGCACAAGAACTTTTCAAATTAAGGCATTACCTTTACCCACTCGCCTTCTGTACAACATCATCTCACCAGAAATCGTATGAGGTTGAGCATTTAACCCATGCTCCACCTGTGTAAAATGCTGAGAAGGACGTAGCGTGCAACTTAAGGTTGCACGTGACCTGGGCCCACATTCTGGGTATCACCCAATAGGCACACAAGCCCAGCCGATACGGGTCTTGGATCTGAGACAGGCCCATTATCAACCTCTTGGCCCGCAATAGCACCATGAACAAATGAGGATTGGGCCGCTGGTTGGGCCCAGTTTTCGGAAGGGCCCCGGCCAGGTCCAACACCTTCATCCCGTCCCATTGCACCCTCTGTTGGCGTACACCACACGCTGGCTGGCATCTTTCCATCTAGCCCTTGTACAACCGCAACATCCACCCTCTGACAAACGCCACGCGTCGCATTCCGCTCCACCCAGAACTTACCCACTGTAGCGACAGCCGCCCTATCACCTGACAGTACCTTCTAAGCAGGTACCTCCAGCGACAATTTCTCCGGCAGCACTCCATTCGTAGTCTCCGGCAGACCCATAGAAACTTTCTGGTCAACATTCACCCAAGCATCGGCCTCCCGGAGCTGCGCAATCTTCTGCAAATAACTATCTTTCGCAGGCGACCACGATCCAAGCTCAAAGAGCCGAATAGAAAATTGCTCAGTGCCGTCAGAAATGACCATGATCTCCGGCAAGAACTCAGATGACCAACCTTTAACATGCATTCTCGCCGCATCCAAGGATAAGCCTTCCTCAGACATGGGATCCAACTCAATCAGCCCGCCACACTTCCTCCCAATATCCCTTAGCACATCCGCCTTCCATGATGACGCTGGGATCCCCTCCACACCAATCCATCCATCATCACAAACGAAAAAACGATTTTCCCATTGGAGCTCCTTCCATTTCTTCACTTTCAAACTGTTACAGATCATCTACCCCTTGAATAAGGTGTCAACTTCCGCCTGCGACCAACACATAAGAAGAGCCTTGTCGGCACACAAAGGACTCAGCCAAACATCTCTTTCGAACCTAACCGACAACTCCTTTTCGATGTCATCCCAGAGCACTTCTGCCGAGGACCGGAACAAAACAACACATCGCTCCCATCGAACCACATCGTCACCGCCCTGTAGAGCCTTCTTCGAGCCACTATTTAAACCCACTTGATTGTTGGCAGGAAGGCGTTTGCGGCCGAGGCAACATTTTTCAATCGTGTGCCCAACTAGACCTTGTCGTCTTCTCAAGTTCGAGATTGTGAGAATCTAGGCCCTTAAGCAACTCATTAGCCAGATCAGCCCACTGGCTCTTATTACCATCCTCCGGCACAAATAACAACTGCTGACCCCATCTCTCCACCTTCGTAATACGTAGATAAGCACCACTAAAATTAGTAAACGATTCGACGAGAGTGAAGAAAGATCGGCTTTGGAAGATCATTTTGAAGGTCGCCTCCTTCTTTGCATTGGTCGCCTCCACAGCCATGCGAGCCAACCATTTGGCCGTTCCAACATCGATCTTCATGGAGAAAATGCGAGACTTCGACGATTCCTCAACAACGATGAAACCAACCCCACTTTCCCTCCACACATTAAAACTTTTCATTGACAACATAAAAGAAATGACGGAACCCATTCTCTTCTTTTACCATCCCGTCAGATGCTTGTCGGAGGACTTTTCATCACGCTCATTGTGACGGAACCCTAATTGCCCCCCCCAGGTTGCGCTAGGTCTCCTTACGATGACGTCCCATTGCTAAAATTTAAAATCTCCAATAATCTTATACCTAAGATATTTAGGTGTGTATCATTTGTCCATGTTCACCAACCCAACAGGGGGAAGTTGGACCCCAGAGCTCTCAAGTGGCTTTGTAGGATACTCCTCCACTCAAAAGGGATATAAATGCTATCATCCGCCATCAAAGAAATTCTTTCTCTCTGCCGACGTCACTTTTTGAGAAAATGAACCCTATTTTTTCGCTCTTTCTCTTGAGGGAAAGAGTGTCATCATGGAAGACAAGGATCAGAATCTGTTTGATCCTTTTGACCCTCTTAACCTTTTTAACCTTCAACAAACCAAACCTGAATCTCCTACCCTCTCTGAACCCATTGATAACCAAAATGATGAACCTATAGATCAGATGACGGGACAAACGTACTCAAGGAAGAAAGTTGCAGTCCCTGAACCGACGCAAGTTCAAGAATCTGAACCAAGTCCTGCGAATGAGGTCACAGGCTTTGAACCATCCTTACAAATTCCATTAGTCTCTAGAACTAACAGTGATCTTCTAGCCTCTAAAACTAACAGTGATCTACCCATTGCCATTAGAAAGGGAACCAGGGAATGCACCAAACGTCCCTTGTATCCACTATCTCATGTTGTGTCCTTTGAGAAGTTTTCACCAACCCATAAGAGTTTCATTACCAGTTTGAACAATATCAAGACTCTTACATCAGTATCCGAGGCTTTATCTAATAAAGATTGGAAACAAGCTACGAATGTGGAAATGGAGGCCCTAGAAAAAAATGCAACATGTGAATTAGTTGATTTACCGGCTGAAAAGAAACCCGTGCGATGCAAATGGGTTTATACAGTTAAGAACATAGCAGATGGGTCACTGGAGAGATAAAAGACAAGATTAGTAGCGAAAGGGTACACTTAGACATATGGTGTGGACTATTTGGATACATTTGCACCGGTTGCCAAGATGAACACGATTCGAGTATTGCAATCTTTAGCTGCCATCTACGACTGGGATTTACAACAATTTGAAGTGAAAAATGCCTTTCTTCACGGCGAACTGGAAGAAGAGATCTATATAGAGGTTCCTTCTAGATTCGAAAGCAGTCTAACCACTGGTAAAGTGAGCAAACTGAAAAAGGCCTTGTACAAACTTAAACAATCTCCAAGATCGTGGTTTGGTCGCTTCGCCAGAGTAATGAAAGAGAAGGGATATAAGCAGAGCCAAGGAGATCATACATTATTCATTAAGCACTAGGCGCAAGGGGAGTTACAGCGCTCTTGGTATATGTAAATGACATCATTATGACTGGAAATGATGAGCATGAGAAACAGAGCCTGAAACAGTCTCTGGCCAAAGAATTCGAGATCAAGGATCTAGGAAGGTTAAAGTACTTTCTTGGAATTGAAGTGGCACATTCCAAACAGGGGATCTTTATTTCTCAACAGAAGTACATTACAGATCTCCTTAAAGAAACAAGGAAGTTAGCATGAAAACCAGTAACCACACGTATTGATCCCAATCATAAGCTTGGAGAAGCTGAAGAAGCACCTATTGTCAATAAGGAGATGTATCAAAGACTAGTAGGGAGACTCATTTATCTCTCTCACACGAGACCTGATATTGCATATGCAGTGAGGGTAATCAGCCAGTTCATGCACAACCCTAAAGATATTCATTTACAAGCAGTTAACCGTGTCTTACAGTATCTTAAAGGGACTCCAGAACAGGGCATCTTATTTAAACGACACACAGGAGTGCTTCTTGAAACATATACGGATGCAGACTATGTTGGTTTAATAGTTGACAGAAGATCAACTACTGGATACTGTATGTTTCTTGGTGGGAATTTGGTGACATGGAGAAGTAAAAAGTTGAATATTGTGGCCAGATCTAGTGCTGAAGCAGAATTTCGAGAAATGGCACAAGGGGTTTGTGAGCTATTATGGTTGCAGATATTTTTGACATATTTGAAGATACACTGGGATGGCCCCATGAGACTCTATTGTGACAATAAGTCTGCAATAAGCATTGTTCATAACCCAGTTCAACATGATCGAACTAAGCATATCGAGATTGATACACTTCATTAAAGAAAAACTTGATAGTGGGTTGATCTGTACTTCATATGTGTCTACCAATAATCAACTTGTCGATGTGCTCACTAAAGGGTTAAGCCATATTGCATTCTAAGCAAGTGTGTCCAAGCTGGGGATGGTAAACCTTTATTCACCAGCTTGCGGGGGAGTGTTGCGGAGGAGAGAGAAATTTGGGGGATGGCGTTGTCATTTATGGTGTTGCCATTTAGAGGAAAAATTATTTTTAGGAGTTGTCATATCTAAAAGATACTAAAATTGTAAAAACTACTATACAGTGAATAACTCTGTAAGTCTATTTACTTGGTGTTCCTCCATTGAGGCATCATCACGAATAAGAAGAATTCTCCTCTCTTCTCCCGTAGACGTAAGCCATAGAGCCAAACCACATTATATCTTTGTGTTTCTTTAGAATCTTTGATTTATTGCACATAATTCAGAACCTACAAAGGTTCCATGTTTAACTCATGGAAAAGAGTCATTGTCGTATGGCTTGATCTCGGTCAAAAAGGGGGAGTCTTTTAACTTTTGGAAGATCCTCCCTTATAGCTCTGTAAATGGAAGCAGAGAGGACAATTTTCAAAAACTTTAGCGTTAGAATAAATAAGGTTAAGGACCTTAGAATAATAACCTTATTAGATAAATAAGGTTAATTAAATTGAGATAATAACCTTATGTTATAAATAAGGTGTATTAATTGGAAAAGTAACCTTGTTATATAAATAAGGTGCATTAATTGCACGTGAACTTGTAATTCGGGTTTTGATTGGCCCTTGGTATATGCTAAACGCAATATTTGGGTTCTGATTTACCCGGTCAATGACCAAAGAAATCGTTCATGCTCATGCATTTCATAAATCATATATGTTGATTTTGATGTTATAGTTGTCGCATTTGTGATACTTTGTTGTTATGGTTTGAACAATATACTATCGCTAAATCTGAGAACCCTTGGCTAATTGGCTATAACCACTGGGTTTTTAGCTCACTCCCAATCTATTTTGCGGGATAAAGAGAGAGCTAGATGGATTTCAGTGCGTTTTGGAGCACGTAGAGTTTTGGATATCGACCTAGATCTAGGGGTTGATGTCCAAGATTTAAGTGCGTTTGGAGCACACAGAGTTTTGCATACACATGGGTAATATGCTTTGTATAGTTTGTAAATAAAGGATCAAGGACACTTTGTTTCTCTATTTTCATGTATTTCCATGTGTGTTTGTATGAGAATCAGGTTGTTACATTAGATTAATTTAAAGAGAAAGGTTTTCAACCAACTCCCTAAAGAAATAGAGGATGGGAATGCCACTGGTCTTTCCAGAAATGTATATAGTCTTTCAAGTATTTAACGTAAATCCATCCAGTCAAAAATATAGTCCTAGAATGATATTAGCCGCCATAGGAGCATAAAAGGGTCAGAGAATCTCTTCTCTTCTAAGGTCTAACCCACCCCTATGTTACCTAGACTTTTTACTTTAGCCCAACGGACCCGTGTCCGACACTTCATGATACGACATGGGTATGGGATAAGTGTCTGACACTAGATTTTAGCATATTACTATGTAGATTCTCCAATGGAAAAAAGAAAAAGCATGAAAGAAGATAATGACTAATAGGTGAAATTCACTTAAGTGTGAGAACAAAACGGACAATCAATGGGTGAAAAGAAGAAAAAAAAGGAAAGAACAACATATAATATAGTCGCGTCCCCGTATCCCAAAATTTGAAAATGAACAAATCGGACCTTTGGATATATACCCATATCTGACACTCATACCCCAGTCCAGGTAACATAGACCCACCCTCCTCCTTGGGCTTGCACCTGATGTCCCACTCCCAAACCAATTATTAGAGGCAATTATCTTTTCTGCACCTCTCCTCTAATGAACTTAGCTAGAATAGTTTATAGAAAAGTACCTTTGGAAGAAAGCCATAGGAAAAATACATACATTCAATAATATGGATTTGATAAGTGTAATACGAACAGGAAGAAAGAGCATGTTGACCATCCAATGGTGCCATTTTGAGCCTGTGAACAGATTTTGTACGAATAGTTCAGATAGTTCAGAGGTTATAAGAAGTAGAAACCAAGTACTTCATTGGAAGATTAGTGAGCAACTTGGGGGCTAACGAAGATAGTCCAAGCAATAAATATTTTGGATTTAGCTAAGTTAATTTTATTCCCGTACTACTTTGATACTAGAGCAAATCCTTGACACTTTGAGTTGAGAGTCTCCCTTTTGAAGAATAAAATGAGATCATACAAAGAACAACCTAGCTATAGCTTGCTAAAAGTCTAACCAGATTGTAAGCTAGAACAAAAATTTAATCGCATGAACATGGTGCCATTGTGAGCCTGTGAACAGATTTTGTAATCATTGCAGAGGTCCACTTTTATCATAGATGGCCAATATAGTGTTACACAAAAAAATTATAGGACAATTATGGTGCATCATCAGTTTGGCACATCTTTAAACACAGCTTGTCCCAAGCCCAGATAGAGGAGGAGCATTGCGCTAAGTAGCTATTAGTTAGCTAGTCTAAAACTCTGTCTGATCAACTACGACATGAATCTACTAAATCAAAGCAAGCGAAGAACTAGGACGTCCCCTAATTTAAGAATCTAACTTAGTCCTTAATGAAGCGTAGGGGAGGAAGAAGATATATGTAGTTGGACCCATGAAGTTAAAAAAAAAGGCTTAGTTAAGTTGAGTTGTTGGGGGAAATAGGAGATGATTTGAACCATAAAATTAAGGCAGGGTGGATTTAGTGGAGGAATGTTTTTGGAGTATTATTAGATCGATACATGCCATTAAAGTGAAAGAAAATTTTTATAAGATTGTTATTAGGCTAATCAAGTTTTACAAACAAAAAATATTGGACAACAAATTAATATACTAAGTGTAATAGAAATGCGAATGTTAACAATAGGACAATGAAAGATAAAGATTATAAAGCGTTTGAGAAATGGTAGGAATAGACTCAATTAGAGATAAAATGATAAAAAAAAAAAACATAGGAAGAGAGTTTGTAGTCATGCAACAAAAACCATCAAATGCATCAACTAGAAAGAGGAGCAACAATTAATAGTGAAGATATAGGGAGGAAGAACTAAAATAACATGGATAGAGACAATTAAAAAAAAATATATATATATATATAACTACTTATAATATAAATGTCAACTTAGCCTTTGATTTAAGGGTGTGGAGGAAGAGAATCCAACACCACAAAGATGGAAAAGGCTTTGTTGAGTTGAGTTGAGTTGAGTTGAGTATATATTATATAAATTACAAACATTTAAACTGCATTTTTATATTTATATATTCAAGCAGGTCATGTGGGTGTTAGGTTCAAAGATTAGAACCCAACACCCATCCCAATCTTTGGGTTTTCTATTTTAGCAACCCAACCAATGTGTCTCAAGGGTATAACTACAACCCTAACAAAACCATTTTGGATTAGGCCAAGTCAGTCGGGTTTTTCGAGTTGGTGGGTTTCATGCACACCACTACAAGTAAAGGTAACCATACTCCAATACTGCAAAGAGACTGCTTCCAAATTTGAACTTAGGAATTTGGTCACAATGAAGTAACATTATCTACTTACAAGGCCCACCTTTCAAACCAAAGACAATGAGATATTGAATCCTCAATTCAGAAATTAACTTTACTCATTGATTGTACGTTATCAAGTAAGACAATAGTTCATTTTATCAAATGCACGACCAAAATATAAATGTTTAATCCTATCTGGTTCACAAAGTAATCAAAATGTGTACTTCTTGCCTGTTTGCAATCCTTGAAGAACAGTTCCACGTGTTATCCCAACAGACCATCCATTATCAAGACCAGGTTGCTCAATAGCAACTGAAACTGCAACTGTGTCCCCTTTCTCAACATGGGCACTACAAGCCAATACACCAGGAACAAATACCTATAAAAGAGACAGCATCAGAAGGAAAGAATAGTTTGTCAACACTATATCCCTGACAAACAATTATAAGTCAACATGGTTAAGACATAAAAGGAAGGTCTACATCATAATTGTAATTGAAGGTCCTCTTTTGTTGGTTGACATTTAAAATAAAACAAAACAAATAAAGTTACAATAAAAAAAAACTTGCATGTGTTTCAAATAAATAATGGGGAGCGCTGAAATAGAAATAGAAGAATGTCAATGTCAATGAGGAAAGAGTGTGAGCAAAACAATGGAAAATTATCCTTCCCCAACCCCACAAAAAGAAGAAAATAAAAAAGAATATCTTACCAAATCTTAAGTACTTAACTTCAAATAAACTACAAAACATATACAAAGATCCATATATGGATTGGAGAGGAGAAACATTAACTTCACTCAAAACACTGGGATTACAACTCATACACTTAACAATTTCACTTAATAATTTTGGGTGATTGTAATAGAAAAAATACAACTCAGCCAAAAAACAATAACACCCAAAATTACAAGATAAGAGACAATGAGACAATTGTGGGATACAAGACAACAAATTATGTTTACTAGAACCTCAAATTTATAATCTAAAGAAAATCAAAGATGAACTAGCTTCACCAACATCATGCTATCAAAAGCAAAGATCATATCAGTTGCATAGCTTACTGATGTCCACTCCTAATTGTACAAAGGATGCAAGACTATTGGGAACACTACAAAGAGAGATAAAGCTTTGATTGCAAAGTGGTTGAGGAGAATCTCCTTGGATCAATCTTCCTTATGGTTTTTTTTTTTAAAAGAAACTAAATAATAATACTAAATAGGTAAAGATAAAAGGCACTAAAAACAATGGAAAGAAAGGGCACAAAAAGCTCCCTTCAAACACTCTTAGGGCTCATTTGGTGCGCAGGATAGGATAGGATTATTTTTATGGAATTGAGTTGGATTGGATTAGAATTAGATTTTCTAGTGTTTGGTGCAACATAGGATAAGACTAAAAATAAAGTCATCTTATGTTTGGCATGTTTGGGAATGGAATAAAAAATAATTAAATATTTTTTTTAAACTTAATTTTTTTTTTGAATTACATTAAACCATAAAAAAAAAACAAAAGCAAAATCCACCAGATTTTTAAAAAAACAGCAAATGGTGGTTTTGATTTTTTTTTTTTTTTTTAATAAAAGAAGAAGAAGAGTCGAGATAAAATAATCTCAACGTTTAGGTCAGGATTATTTTATCCCGCTGCAGCAAGATAAAAAGATTGATAGGATTAAAAATAATCCTATCACCCATTTAATCTTGTTGCAACGGGGTAAGATAATCCCGACCTAAAGGTCGGAATTATTTTATCCCACGCTCCTCGTTTTCTTCTTCTTCTTCTTCGCACTCTTTTTCTTCTTCTTCTTTTAAAAAAAACAATAAAAAAAAAATTCCAAGCTAGTTTTGCAAATAGCCTTTTTTGGGGGGGGGTTTAATGTAATTTTAAAGAAAAATTAAGGTTAAAAATTTAATTACTTTTAATTTCAATCCCATGTTTTATCCTATGTTGCACCAAACACAAGAATACTCTATTTTTAATCTTATTCTATCTCATCTCATCTCATCCAATCCAATCCAATTCAATCCCATAAAAATAATCTTATCATATTCTGCACACCAAACGAGCCCTTAGAGTACAAGAAAATTCCAACCCCTAAGCCAATCAGAAAAGTTATAGCCCTTAGACAATTTCAAGTTTCCAATCCAAAAGGAAGCCAAAAAATGAAATCTCTCCCAAAGTGTGATGGCACTTGACTCTAACCCCGCAAAAACCCTCCTATTCCTTTCCTTCCATATGCTCCATAGTATAGCAAGACAAACCACTTCCCAATGCTTCGTACACCTAGTGATACTGTATCAAGTCCTTAAAAGAGCACTTCATCCTAAGAATCCAACTTTGAGGTATTGCAAACTGGAAAATGATGATGCCACATCTCCCATATTTCCTATGCGAAAAACAATGCACAAAAATATGAGCCACAGATTTGGGAAAAGTTAAAGAAATTGACAGCTATAGTTTGGTAGACAACAAAAGATAGTATCAAGGATGGAGGACTAATATTACATAGAGATGTAAATAAAGATTTTGCAAATGTTAACTATGCAAGAACTGCAGCTACTAACTGTAGACTTGGTTCAAGGAGTTGTATCCAGAGTATATGTTCATAATCGAGCTTGAGGGGAAAGAAACAACAGCAAAATGGAACGGGGTTGGGGTCAGCGCAAGCGACAGGAACGCTATTGTCGTGACCGAAAACAGTGGGATCGTAGTGGAGGAAGAGGCGATGGTGTCACCGTCATTTTCCCCGGTGGTAAGCCAAAGGGAAATCAACATAAGGGCAACTCAACAAGGATCAGTCCTACTCATTCCTTTCGATCTTCGTTGAAATGGTATAAAGTTTGGGGTGGGGATGGTGATGACGCTATCACTATCAAGGAATCGACAAAATGCCAAGTTTTTTCCATCAAAGTGGACATGGGCTCGGCTAGGTGGTTAGCTAGGGCAGTTCCTCAAGCATCTGAAGCTAAGAGAGACGGAAGTTTCAAAAGAATACATCAGAGTAGATCTTTTTCACTTTGCTAGAAACTTTTACTAACTTTAGGGGCTACTATTTACGTATCACAAAAGTTGAGAGAGGCTTTCAACACATGATATTCGTGTAGGATGAGGGTGAAAACAAGCAATGGTCGGAGTTGGTTGTGGCATTGAATAAATGTGTGGGCAATCCAAGTCGCAACAACGTTCAGGCGAAAGCTTCGATGTAGAAATGGGTTGAACGACAGTCAAAAGCTGCAGGCTTGTCGTATGTAGAACCTGAGAAGGGGTGCAATGGTTCTAACGCACCCACAGGGACAGTTGTTCAGAGGAAGAAAGAGGATGACAATTGGGAGCATTGTTTGGTGATTTACCGATCGTCGGACGGTGAGAAATGGGTTGACATTGAGAATGAGATGTCGGAGAGATTTGCTAAGGAAATTAGGCTTAGCCCTATTTGAGTTGATCGTCCATTTCTTATGTACGCCTCCAAGGAGGAGAAGGAAGCTTTACTCAAAGGCAAAACGGTGAGTAGCAACCTTAGCTATAGAGTTCAAAAGTGGAGTAAGGCACTGCAATGGGAGAATCGCAGGTTCCAATGTCACAACAACTAGATTGGAGTGGAAACAATTTCTAGGCGCTTGGATGGGTGGAAACATGCTTTTCTCTCAAAAGGGGGCAGGTTGGCATTGATTAAATCAGTTCTTCTTGCTATCCCATCCTACTATTTTTCCTTGTTTAAGATTCCAGTCGGCGTACCTATCAAGATTGATCAGCAAATTAAACAGTTTTTTTGGGGCGGTAGTGGGGGCAATGGCTTGAGGAATTTGGTAAAATGGAAGATTGTTCAATAGCCTAAGGAGATGGGGGGTCTTGATATTGTCAGTATCACAAAATCCAACATTGTTCTATGTGGCAAATGGTTGTGGAGATTTTTGACGGAGAAGTCTTCTTTGTGGGCTAGGTTTATCTCCAGCAGGTACGGAATGTTTGACCCTTTGTGTGATGGTGGCTATGGGAGAATTTCTAGGCGTCTAACTCTCAGAGGCCCTTTGAAGTTCATTGCATCTATTAGATCGGTAGTTGCGCCTCATATTAGCTGTCGGTGGGTAATGGGGAGTTGTTTCGTTTTTGGGAAGACCGATGGCTTGGCTCTCGATCATTCGCAGTTTCATTTCCGAATCTTTATAGGATTTCCTCCGTGCACAACCAACCCATTTCCGTGTTTGTGTCTCATGATACCTTTACCCAGCCTCCCACGTCTTCCTGTTGGAACCTCCACTTGTCTAGAGCTTTGACCATTAGAGAACAAGATGAGGCCATCAACCTAATTTCTTTACTCACGAGTATTTCCTTGTTCCCTCTTCCTGATAGATATGTGTGGTCCCTAGAACCTAACGGTTTATTTTCATGCAAATCCCTCCTCCCAATCCATTTTGTCCCCATTTCCACTTGCCTCCATTATTTGGCATTCTAAGGCACCCTCTAAGGTTAAAGTTTTTGCATGGACCTTGGCTCACAAACGTCTTAACACTATGGATGTTCTGCAAAGAAAGCTAACCACCAAGTGCATTTCTCCACATTGCTGTTTATTTTGCTTGCAGGATGGCGAGTCGGCGGATCACATCTTTCTATCTTGCCCTCATGCTCGTGAGTTGTGGGATAGGTGGGTGCCTTTTTCCGGGTATTGCTTCCTCCGCCCTCTCAATTCGGACGAATACTTATCTTTGCCACACACTTCTATAGTTTCCAGTGTTGTTAAAGAAGCGGCTACGATTGCTTCTTTTGCCACATTGTGGTCCATTTGGTTGGAAAGGAATGAGAGGGCGTTTAATGGTCGAGCTAGAGAACCGAGCCAGTTACGGGAGTTTATCAAACTCACTGCCAGCTCTTAGGCTTTCACAGCCAATCTGGCGGATGGTTTTTCTCTATCAGATTGGTCGGGTGATTGGGGTAGAGTTTTGTTTTGTATCTAGATGCTGTCTTGGGGGTCTCCTTGGTCTAATCTAGGTGGTTTTGCCATGTTTATTTGTTGATTTTTTCGGCGTTAGTGTGCACAGTTTGTGTAATCAGGTTGCTTCAACCATTTTAATATCAATATAATCCATATCGTTTCTGCTCAAAAAAAAAAAAAAACAACTAGATTGGAGTGGAAGGTATTCCGATCTCATCTTGGAATCTGGAAACTCTGACTAGCATTGGAAATATGTGCGAAGGAAGGATCGAACACCCTTTGACATCGAAGGGACTCGCATTCGACATTGCTAGAATGTGTGTTAAGGGATGGTCAAGCGGATTTTTGTTGGAGCACATGGAGATTTCCGACGGCCTTGAATGGTTCAAAATCCATCTCTTTGAACTTGGAACGTGGCCGTCGGATTACGTTTGCGTCCTCAGTGTTCGAAGTGTGAGCAAGAGAGTATGGCTAGAGCTCAAATGCAGACGACGAGGAAGGCGGTTTCCCTGTCTCCGGTGAGGGTTGTTTCCCGATCTCCGGCGAGGCCATCTCCCGTGGTTGGGGGTGATGATGCGTTGTCAGCTGAGAGAGACAGAGTTGCCGCCATTGCCAGGCACTGTATCCAGGAAGGTGCGATGCGTGACGATGACTGCCAAGGTGGTAGCATGACAATGATGAGAAGGTCGGAGAGTGGGACAAGTGGCCTGACACCTCTGTGCGTTGACAATAGGGGTAGAGATGCTCTCAATGGGCCGGATCATGATATCCTTCAGACGCATGGGCCAGGGGAGATGGAGAAGTTAGGTGATGTGGTGGTGGGCCCAGGTTCGCAACAAACCATTGGATCTCTGGGCCGACCTGGTAATATACATAATAGGTGTTGTGGGCCTCACACGGACCCATTTACGAACCACGTTTGTTGTTCAGAGCCTGCTATGAAGGCGTCGTGGCTCGTTTCTTCTAAAGCCCATGCTACAAGCTTATTAAATGAGGGCTTTAGGATAAATGACAATGAGGGGCCCAATCTAATAAATAACGAGGAGGAGCGCAATGAAGAGGACAAGAGAGAAACATCTTGTTTGACTGAGAACGGTGGTGGTCTAAAGGTCTACAGGAGACAACAGAGGAAATACATGAATCTCTTCAGAAAGGTTTTGGCGTCGGATAAGACATTTATGTCCGAAGTGAGTAAGGGAAGCTAAAGAGGGAATCGTTCTAGTGTGCTCGAAGGTTGCTGCAACGACACTGGCTCGAAAGACGAGAGAGTTCTTGATTTGCTGGTGATTGAATCCTCTCAATACAAGAGCAACTCATCGGACAATGGAGCTAGGTCTGAGGCAAGGCAATCAGGATCAAGATCCTACCTAGGATCGGTGAGGGGTTCTTGAAAATCGAATCGTAGGATCGGATCATGGATCGTAAGATCCTACAAATCTATTAAATTATATTTCAAATTAGCTTATTTTGTGCTAGGTCATAACATATATTTATAAATTTTTGTCTCACTTCTTCAGGCACCTTGTACATGCCTCCACTATATCTTGGGTTCCAAGCTCCAGCCAAATAATATTTTAACCTATACACACCACCATTGTAAACAATTCCACAATGCTTACATTGGACCTTTTTTGCTCTAGGATTTATGTTATTCCATGTTCCCATCCAGAATCAGTCCCACTCCCAATAGTATTCTTTCTCTTAGTCTTACCTCTAATTCTAACCCCATCAACACCATCACCAGAACCAAAGGCAGACATACTATTTCTATTATATGTTTAGTTGCAGGCTTGCAGCTAATATAATCATATAAAAGAAATAAAATTAAACATCATAAACCAAACAAGAAAATCAATGAATTGTAAAATTTAAAGAAAAAAAAAAAGGGTATTCACAATTTAGCAGTGTTGCACTCCCACAAACAGATGAAGATGAAGAAGAGAAGAGAAGAGAAGAAAAAAAAAAAAAGATGAGTCGAAGAAAAGAAAAGAAAAAAAACAAAACAAAACAAAATCTTTAGTGCGAGGGTGTGGGATTCAATTTGTTTCGGTTTGGAGTGGGTAACGACTAATAAACCTTTTATATATATATATATATATATATATATATTTAAAAAAATAAAAATAAAAATTTGGGATCGTGTATGAATCACGATCCTACGACTTGGATCGCGATTCAGGAGCACAAAAGGTATATTTGCGATCCTACTACAATCCGAATCGATTTTTACATTCAGGATCGTAGGATAGTACGATACTACAATCCTGACTATCATGGTCTGAGGACGACGGGGAAAACGTTGAACCAGTTGAAGAGAAGCACACTCAAGGGTCTGTTCATGGCGAACGTCTTCCCATGGAGAAGGTACACACCCATGAATTTAAATTTGATGGTAATATTGCTTTCCACCATTCTCCTCTTTCTCTCGCCCCTCCCCCTTTTATCCCTCTCTCATCACCCGATAATTTGGGCCAGCCTTGTGTTTCCCAAACCATACCCCAAATCCCCATCCAGAGCATCCAAACCATACCCTTAACCCCCAGCAGCCCGGTGGTTTGCCCAAGTGTGGTGCCTGATCAATGTGACACAATCCAAAGGGGGGGGGGGGGGGGGGGAGGGGGGGGGGGGGTTGGATGCAGTGACGAGGTTGTCAGATTGGCAATTCCTTCAGGAGTTCCTCAACAGGCTGCTAAGAGGAGTTTATCGAAGGAGGAAGCCATTGATTTTCTGCGAAGAATGACGTTGTTCCTCATAAATCTGGACAATGGTAAACAGGTCGCCCTCGAAGAGGCGTAGGTGATGTTGTATAGTGTGCTTGGTTGTTGGGTCTTACTCTTGTCATAATGAAGATTCTCACATGGAACATTTAGGGGTGTGGTTCAAAGGATTTTGATGCCTTGATAAGGAAGCTCGAGCTTATCGACCAACCACTTCTCAATGGTAACTTCACATGGTCCAATTATTGGTTACATCCGGTTTGTTGTTGCCTGGATAGGTTTTTGCGTTAGACGGAGTTGTTCCCTTTGCATAGAGAGGAAGTAGGCGGGAGGTTTGTTTTTTATCATTGATCGGTCGTGATTGACACTTCTAGATCCAAATGGGGGCTAGCACCTCTAAGGTTTGATAGTCGAATGATCGATCATCCTAAGTTCAAAAATATGGTTGAGGGTTGGTGGAGGGAGAGGCATTTCCTAGGGTGGGAAGAATATAAGTTTATGCAAGGAGTTAAGCCGTGAGGTCCAGGCTCCGTGGGTGGGGTAAAGAGATCATTGGGTGGGATATAGTGAGGAGGACGAGTTAGAGGGATTAGTCTTGGAGTTAGATAATAAAAAAGAAGGGGGTCCTGAATGGAATGAGGCGTTGGCCCGGAACAAGTCGATTGCTAAAGTTGAATGTGGAAGCTATGTGTGAATGAAGATAGGGCAACTATTCTCAAGTCCAAGGTTCGGTGGTTCAAAGATGGAGATGCAAACTCCAAAGTCTTCCATAGAATAATGAGTGGTAGAAGGGCTATTAACACCATATCTAGGTTGGAGAGGGAGGATGGGGCAGTTTTAGAGGGGGAAGATGAGATTGTGGCTGAGATTATTGAAAATTTTCAAGGTGTTTATTCCAGAGGTGGAGGTCGAGTATGGGGTCTGGACGGAATTGACTGGTGCCCCATCAGGGTGTCGGATAGAGATGAGATTGAACAGCCTTTTGATATAGAGGAGGTCAAACAAGCCGTGTTTGAATGTGAGGGCTCCAAGGCCCCTGGACCGAATGGTATGACTGTGTTTTTTTCCAAACTAGCTGGGACATCGTTAAGACTGATCACATGAAAGTGTTACCAGAATTTTTTCATAATGGGGTCATAAATGGATGCACTAATGAAACATACATTTGCCTAATTCCCAAGAAGATTGTATCCAAAATGGTGTCAGATTTCAAGCCTATAAGTCTTATCACATGCCTTTACAAGATTATCGCAAAAGGTATTGGCGAACAGGTTGAAGGGTGTCTTGCAGGACACGGTCTATCAGAACCAATTGGCCTTTGTACAAAGTCGTCAAATTCTTGATGTTGTACTAGTTACCAATGAGTTGGTGGAGGATTATAGATCCAAAAAGAAGGCGGGGGTAGTTTTCAAGCTTGATTTGCCAAAGCATATGACATGGTCAACTGGGATTTTCTTGATTATGTGTTGAAGATGAAGGGGTTTGGCACGAGATGGAAGAAGTGGATTCAGGAATGCTTACAATCTATATCTTACTTTGTTTTTGTCAATGGGCGCCCTTGGGGTAAGATTGTGGGGGAAAGAAGGTTTAGGCAGGGAGACCCGCTTTCCCCTTTCCTATTCACTTTGGTGGTGGATGTGTTGGGGAGAATGATGGACAAGGCAAAAGAAGCAAGGTTGGTTTTAGGCTTTTTGGTTGGTCAGGAGAATGTGGAGGTCACTCATCTTCAATTCGTTGATGACACTTTGATTTTTTTAGATGGAAGCAAAAGTTGTATCTGTAATGCATAGATTGTTGTAAAGTGTTTTTGTTGGTTATCAGGTATGGTTATTAATATGGTTAAGAGTCAGTTGGCGGTTATTAGTGTTTGCCATGATTGGCTAGGAGAGATGGCAAACCCAATTGGATGTTCCACTTGTTCTTGGCCTATGAAATATATGGGAATGCCCTTAAGAGGTAATCCTTCTAAGATGGATTTCTGGGATCCAATAATCGACAAGGTAATGAGAAGGGTTGATGGCTAGAAAAGTAGTTTCTAATCAAAAGGTGGAAGGCTTACACTAATTAAGTCTATATTGGATGCTCTCCCCACCTATTATCTGTCAGTGTTCCGGATTCCTGTGAAGGTGGCAATAGAATTGAAAAGTTAATGAGGGATTTTTTGTGGGGGAATGATGATAAGATGCATGGGTCTCATCTTGTGGCATGGAGCATTGTTCAGAGGAAGATTGAGCAGGGTGGCTTGGGTATTGGAAATATTTCAGACGGAAATAAAGCTTTGGTAGGAAAGTGGTTATGGAGGTTTTCATGTGAGAAGGATCAATTGTAGATAAATGTCATTTGTAGTAGGCACAAGCTGCGAGATAACCAAAGGGACGTTGGGATAGCCACTAGAGCCACTTTTAGAAGCCTTTGGAAATTACCCTTGACTACACTTAAAATCAGGAAGGATGACTCAATACGGTTTTGGGAGGACTTATGGTGTGGTGTGATACCTTCCAAACACTTTTCTCTTATCTCTACTGACATTCTTCCTCCCATAACAAACCTGTTACTGACTTTGTGAGAAATTCGGAGGAAGCTACCTTGTCTTGGGACCTACAATTAGGTAGGAATGTCCATCTAGGGAAGAGGGAGATGTGCTGTCTTTCCTTTTTAGTTAGTTTGCTAGAGGGGTGTCATCTGTCTGGGGATGACGATAGAGTTTCCTGTCCATGGGACCCTTCCGGACTTTTCACCACAAAATCCTTCCACTCAACTATCCTTAGTGAGCCTAATGTTCCTCCCTTCTTCTTTCACAATCTTATATGGAAAGCACCGATACCATGAAAGGTTAAATTTTTAGGGTGGGTTGCCTCGCATGGGAAGATGAACACGGGGGATATGATGCAAAAAAGGATTCCATACATGTGTTTATCCCCATTCTGGTGTTATCTGTGTAGACAAGGTTTGGAGTCGGTGCGACACATATGTCGGGGTTGTCCGTTTGCCAATGAGGTTTGGTGTAGATGGCGCTATCACTTCCCTGTCACAAGTGGTGATGTTGTTGAGGAAGATAACATAAATATTTTCCCCTTTTTGGATCGTGTTCATTCTTCATGGACGGATCACTAGAAGGTGATATGCTTGGCGGTATTATGGTCTTTATGGAAGGAGTGGAACAAACAAGTATGCCATGATGAGTTATACTCGACGGCTAAAGTGTGGGAGAATTCTCACCATCTAGCTTCCTTTTGGATTGCCAATAGCAATTTGTCAAAAGGCTATGCTTTAGGGAATTGGCTAAGAGGGTCTTGTATTTGTTTAGGGACATGTTTGTGTGGACATGATATTGTACAGATTGTTTGATTCTCTTATTTATATATATACAATATTTTTAGTTTCTTTAAGAAAAAAATATGAGCCACAGATTCTCTATCATGCCTGCACAAGCAACACCAATGTGGAGATGGTGGGCAAAAAGGTGATCTTTTTTGGAGGGAATCACAAGTATTAATCTTCCCAAGCAAGGTAACCCAACCCAAAAAACCTGACTTTATAACGCACAACCACTTTCCACAAGGTCTCAAGTCATACGACGCAGACATGCGATCCTTAGGAAGTCCATGGAACTACACATAGGAGTTCAGGATCGCATTGGCTTCTAGGAAGCTTGGTGTAGGGACTCTGTTTCTATAGAAAACTAGAATAGATTATATTAAAGAGATAAAAATGTACAAAGAGTTGGGACCCATGAAGCACCAGCGATGCTCCTGAAGGGGCAATAAAAGATTTGAAACAAGATTACTCAACCCCTAGTCAACTCACTGAGGTTATAACCTTTAAAGAACCTACTAATAACAACCCAAGACAAAGCAAGAAAGAGAAGAAGTCCCACATAGAGTGGGGACTCCAAGTTCTCTACCACTTTCCCCTCTCTTGACTCTATCTCATCTTTCTGTAACAAATTGATCTCTTGCTTTCGCGCTCCAAGAGATGGCTACAAGAGAAGCTTTTTGAATTAGGATTTTCACTTCTTGGATTATGTAATGCAACAAAAGGGCTTTGGGGATTGATGGAGACGACGGCTTAGAGGACGTATGGAGTTTATTTCCTATTCCATCTTTGTGAATGGAAGGCCGAGGCGTAAAGTATTGAGATCGAAGGGACTTCGACAAGGGGACCATGCATGAAAAGTTAAATTGTGCGAATGTATTACAAGGTAAATTACCTAAAAAGGCTCTTTCCCTTAGTTGGAGCTCTTTATGCAAGCGAGATAGGGAATCAAATAATCACATCTTTGTGCAAGGCAAATTTACTAGAAGCCTTTGGGAAAGGTGGTGAACTTATATAAAGGGGGCAACTTTGCCAAATGAAGTGGATTTTTTTCCTTTCCCAAGAAAGGAGGAATGTCAAGGCAAGCTTAAAGATTATTGGAGAGAATTGATCTTTGAGGTTTTATGGGTGGTGTTGGAAGAGAGGAACACAAGAGTTTTTGAAGGGGTTGACAAGGATGGGTCAAAAGTGTGAGAAGGGTCACATTAAATGGCCTTGTTGTAGACAAGTGCTAGCAAGTTTTCCAAAGGTTATAGGTTCAGGGAGTGGATAAGAGATTGGGAGTTGATTTTGTATTGTGAGTAATAAATATTAAGAAGATTCTTTGTCCTCTTGAAAATCAATCATAGTATGTCTTTGTATTGTAAGCTATATTAATAAAATTATAGTTTATTGTTGAAAATAAAAATAAAAAATTGTAAAAAAGGAAAATGGTAGAATTCGGTTGCATGTTGTGTAGATTGGAAAGGGAGCACAAAATAACCACAATAGGTTGGACAGGAAGTCCAGTCGTCCAGGTAGTTTTCCCAACAATTTGTCTTCATCCATTTAACTAGAAATCCCTCATTTTTAGCACTTACCCCAAACCCTTACATTTAGAAAGCCAATTTTCCTCTAAAGTTTAGGATTTTGGATGGTTACTAACTCATTCGTGGACTAACACTAGTGATATGCAGCAAAAGAGATATATTTTTCTTAACAATCACCTTCTAGGATGCATCCCTTATAACAATGAGGAGTCACCAAACCATATTTTTCTAGAATGCACTTTTCTCCACCCACATTTGGCAAGAATTATTGAGAGATTTAGGAGTGGACTATAGCCATTCTTTCAGTAAAGATGAATTGTTTAAGATGCCTGGAGAAAGTTCCACACCTACAAGATTCAAGGCAAATTGGTTTGCAACAATGCATCCTTGATATGGTTGATATGGTTGGAAAGTGATAGCAATATTTTCTATGGAGTCATATATTGATGCCACAGCTATTAATCAAATACAGAGCTACAATGTGGATTCATGCAATGAACCAATGCAAACACCTAGGGTGGCAAAATTTGTCCAGACCTGGTTGTCTCCAATTTTGTTGGACCTTTTCAACAGGTATGGACAAAATTTTCTCAAATCTGGACCATGTACAGACTAGAATTTGTGTCCATTTTCAAAATTGGGTCGGGTGGACAAAGGATTAAAAAAATGGGCATGCGGTTCCTACTTACTAAAGGTAAAGTTAGTATTTTACATGCATATATAAATGACCTAATTTTATGAATTCATTTCCTTCCTTTCATGATATTATAAACCTTATGGTACAATGTTGTATTCAAAAATCTTTTAACGTCTTTTATTGTAAGATTTATTTTATAGGACGTTATAGTTCAAAAAATTATTAGATACATATAGTAATTTGTATACAAACAAAAGGGACAAAATCAGACCACCCAATTTTTAAAAGATATAGGTACAAACAAAAGCTTACCATTCGTTTTTTAAAACCAGGCCACATACAGACATGTCATATGTTTATTACATAAGGCATTGTTCGTACCCATTTCCTTCTATACCAGGTTGTTCGTACCCATTTCTTTCTCTTTAGAGGACTACTGATCCTCCTTTTCGTATCCCATTATGTCTCATTTTTAATAAATCTTCGTGTCTTGTCAAAAAAAAAAAAAAAAAGGTTGGCAGTATTTCTTCCTAATCAGGAACAATGAACCATTAAAATACAATAAAAACATGAAAAAATTGCAATTGTGAAAACAAGACAAAAGACCATAGTAATAAATACAGCAAGAACAGAAGTCCGTAAGTTGGAAAAAAAAACTTTCAACTATGAAAAACAGCAGTTGCATGGTGATTCAAAATAAATTCTAGGAAACTGTAACATCCAAAATTGTTTGTACACAGAAACTATGAATATCTACATTACCTTAGCACCTCGAAGAACGGCCTCAGCACATTTGCGGCTGACAATTAACTCCTTCAAAGGCGTGTTAGATGCATTCCCATATTTCAATGTATGTGGACCAGAACCTTTAACAAATACAACATGATCTAATCCAGGTATTTGGCACTTGGTAACAGGAAAACTTTGTAACCCTTTCTTAGGAACATTCTCATCTGTGGATAATTCCAAAGCCTCCTTGACACAATGATCTGAAACTTCATGACAATTTAGTTCATTGGAAAAGCACATATCTCCTACCATTGTAGCACTATTACTTATTGTGTTAAGGCCGTCAATATCACTTTGGTTTCCAGTTTCTCGTAGAATAGACAATAGCTTCTCAACAATGGCATCACTTGTTGTCTTGAGAGTATTCACACGGATACAGGAGTAGCAAGACGGGCGCCTAGGCAAAAGAAGATTGGAAAATGAAAATAAAAACTAAAACAGCAATCATTTGAGGATAATGTAAACAAAGTTAATGACTATATGACTGTTATGATATATTTCTTACCACAATCATTAAAGAAGACAAACAGAGATAAATGCCATATGTGCCTCGCCCTTAAAGAGATGGTTCTAGCACACCAAAAGCGAGAACAACACTTGGAATTCGAAGAAAATGTCATTTTGGGCTCTCAAATTCATCAACAGAACCGCAGTTGCACCAGAAAGTTCGTAAATTGCAATAAAGATAGATGTTAAACACAACAACCCACATATTCGCACATGCAACAGTAAATGACAATGACATAAAAGAAAAGAAAATCAACTCTTTCATAGGAAATATGTCATCAATTTCCCTATCGTTCAAATCTGTTAAAAAAATTCAACATCAAAACCACAATCCCTAACCACCTGATTGTACATATCAGAAAACAAGTAGAGAGAAGGAAAAATTCAGAACAAGAAATAGTCCTCAACCCAACAATCTCCCTATAATTTCACCCTGCTAACACCTCCCAACCTCATTTCTCATAGCTTCGATAAAATATTCACAACACACTGACATCTTATCAATAACCCAACAAACCAAGTCTACAACAACAACATGGCCTTTCAACCCAATCTCGTCCTTTGGAAATTTCAAAACAAATTATTAACTTGGATTCTATTTCTTAAAATATGCATCAAGCAGTTGTTTAGGCAATTCGGATTTGCTTAATTGAATGGGTTATTGATAAAGTACAAATGCAAGCAATAATTGGTTATACAATCAGTAATTTAAGCGCCACTTTTTTATCAAAAATCTTGAAATCCCCATGCATCATTCTACAAGAACTACTGTTCATTTCTTCAAAGTGAGAAAAACCAAACCTGCGGTTAGTTAACAATTAACAAACTTCAAAACCAGAAAAACCGTGGAAATTTCAAATTTTTTTAACATTTTCGTGATTAAGAACAAGTTTTTGATCAAAAGCATGAAATTTCTATGCATCATTCTATGAGATCGACTGCTAATTGCCAGTACAGTATCCTTAAAATTTCAGAACACAGTAATCACAAAAAAAAGCTCAGTTCTCCCACACAACTATGAATAGAACCTGCTCTTCGTTAAGAATTAGCAATCTTCAAACCAAAAAATCCAAGGAAATTTCAACATTTTTAACATTTTCGTGATTTAAGCGCCAGTTTGTTCTAATCAAAAGCTTGAAATTTCTATGCATCATTCTATAAGAACGACTGTTAATTGCCAGTACACTAACCTTAAAAATTTCAGAACACAGCAATCACAAAAAAAAGCTCATTTCTCCGAAACGAATACAAATAGAACCTGTTCTTCGTCAAGAATTGCCAATCTTCAAACCAAAAAATCCATGGAAATTTCAAATTTTTTTGACATTTTCATGATTAAGAACCAATGTTTGATCAAAAGCTTGAAATTTCTATGCATCATACTATAAGAATGACTGTTAATTGCCACTACACTACCCTTAAAATTTCAGAACACAGTAATCACAAAAAAAAGCTCATTTCTCCCAAACGAATAAAACAGAACCCATTCTTCGTTAAGAATTAACAATCTTCAACACAAAAAATTCATGAAAATTACATTTTTTTTTTGTTTTTTACATTTTTGCAATTTAGGAACCAGTTTTTTTTTTTCTTTTTTTTTCTTTTTTTTCTTTTTTTCCTAATCAAAACTTGAATGCTAGTGCAAGCACTTACATTAGGGCACTGGTGACTCTCGAGAAATGTTCAGAACCATAGGCTCTAATGACGTACTCTTCCACCAAGATGGGGTCGTATGTGTAACGCTTTGATTGTTCTTCAAACCAAACAATCCATGGAAATTTCAAATTTTTTTAACATTTTCATGATTAAGAGCCAGATTTTTTATCAAAAGCATGAATTTTCTATGCATGATTCTATGAGAGCGACTGTTAATTGCAAATACACTATCCTTAAATTCAAGAACACAGTTTACCCAGCCAAATGCCAACTGGCTGGAATTAACATTCCTGAGGCGGAGATTCATGATATGGCTGAGAGATTCGGTGTGACAGTTGGCTTTTGGTCGTCGAACTATTTGGGTATGCCACTTGGGGGTAATCCATTGAAGTTGTCTTTCTGGGATCCGGTGATTCAAACAATTAGTCGCAGGGTGGATGGATGGAAGAAAAGTTACTTATCGAGAGGCGGCAGAATTATTCTCCTCAAATCTGTTCTTGCAACTATTCCAACATATTTCATGTCAACTTTTCGCATGCCTAGGATGGTGGCAGCTTTTATTGAGAAGAAAATGCAGAATTTCCTTAGGAAAAATGGAGATAAAGAGAAAGGATCTCATTTGGTTAAATGGGAGACGGTGAAACTGGATGTGGAGCATGGTGGTATGGGTATTGATGATCTTATTATGAGGAATTAGGCTTTGGCTGAAAAGTGGCTGTGGCGTTTTTTTATGGAAAAAGATGCTCTCTGGGCACGCGTTATCAAAAGTCATCATGGGATGCAGGAAAATGGCCACGACGCTGGTATTTTGCCCCCGTTCTACTTTCAAATCTCCATGGAAGTTTTTTCACTCGATTTACCCCATGTTCTCTCCCCAAATTAGACTCAAAGTTAGAAATGGAAATATCATATGTTTCAGGGAAGATGTTTGGTTTGGTGACACGACTCTTGAGGTGCAATTTCCTAACCTCTCTACTCTCCACAATGGATCAATTTCCTCTTTTGTCATGTCTCCTCGATCACCTGATGATTCAACTCCTAATTGGAACCTTCACCTACAACAAAATCTTCCTCGTAGTTCACTTGAAGAAATTCCTTCTCTTTTACAATGCCTTAATTATGTTATTCTTCACAATGACGATGACATCATTTGCTGGTGTGGGGACCCTTCTGGCACTTTTCTACAAATTCTTTCTTCTTGACCATGACTTCCTCTGTTAATGCTCATGCTTTCCCTCGTGCCAATTTTATTTGGAAGGCTCATGTGCCCCTGAAAATCAAAACTCTTGGATGGTTGGTTGTTTTGGGGAGACTAAATACTACTGATAATTTACAGAAGAAATTCCCTAACACACTGCTCTCCCCATCTTGGTGTCGTCTTTGCAGGAAGTGTGAGGAATTTGTTGGCCATGTTTTTGGGGTCTGCGATCAGGTGAAGGAGCTGTGGCAATGGTGGCATAGGAGATGTCCAAGGCTGATTTTGCCTGATTTTGCATCTATTTTAGCCTATTCTAGTAGTCTTGTTGATAACAAAATTAGACAGTACTGGGTCTGTATTTATTTTGCAAATTGGTCGTGTATTTGGGAGGAAAGGAACAATCGTATCTTTAATGATGGTTTTTGTAATAGTGTCAAGCTTTGGGAGAAAACCCTCATTTTGTTCGCTAGGTGGGTAAGCTCCAATAAGCTTTCGTTAGGCTATAGGTTTGGAGAGTGGCTTGTGAGCTGGCATAGCATTTTGGACAGGTTGTAAGTTCATCGGGACATCTCGTCTCGGTGGCCACTCTTTTTTTTTTCTTTTTCTTCACATATAATATAATCTATGTTTCTTGTCAAAAAAAAAAAATCAAGAACACAGTAATCACCAAAAATAAATAAAAAACTCATTTCTCCAAAACAAATATAAATAGAACCTGTTCTTCGTTAAGAATTAACAATCTTCAAACCAAAAACATCCATGGAAATTTCAAAAAAAAAGTAACATTTTCACTATTTAAACACCAGTTTTTTTTTTTTTTCTGATCAAAACTTGAATGCTAGTGCAAGTACTTACGTTAGGGCACTAGAGATTCTCGAGAAATGTTAAGAGCCATAGGCTTTGATGAAGTACTCTTCCACCTGTGGATTCCAATGCAACGTAGGGTTGTATGTGCAACACTTCGATTGTTCTTCAAACCAAAAAATCCATGGAAGTTTCAGCCTTTTTTTTTAACATCTTGTGATTAAGAACCAGTTTTTTATCAAAAGCTTGAAATTTCTATGCATCATTCTATAAGAACGACTGTTAATTGCCAATACACTATCCTTACAAAATTTTAGAACACGGCAATCACAAAAAAAGGCTCGTTTCGGAACCTGTTCTTCGTTAAGAATTACCAATCTTCAAACCAAAAAATCCATGGAAATTTCAAATTTTTTTTAACATATTCGTGATTAAGATTTAAGAACCAGTTTTCGATCAAAATCTTGAAATTTCTATGCCTCATTCTATGAGAACGACTGTTAATTGCCAGTACACTATCCTTAAAATCTCGAACACAGTAATTACAAAAAAAAGCTCATTTCTCCGAAACGAATACAAATAGAACCTGTTCTTCATCAAGAATTAACAATCTTCAACCCAAAAAAATCCATGAAATTTTTTTTTTTTTTCATTTTCGCAATTTAAGCACCAATTTTTTGTTTTTTTTATTTTTCTCTAATCAAAACTTGAATGCTAGTGCAAGTACTTACGTTAGGGCACTGGAGATTCTCGAGAAATGTTCAGAACCATAAGCTTTGATGAAGTACTCTTCCACCTGTGGATTCCAACGCAAGCTAGGGTTGTATGTGTAACGCTTCTTCGATTGTTCCATCTACACAGATTAATTTTTTTTCTTCAATAAGAAACTTCGATTTGTTATAAATATATATGATATTAGAAAGAAATAAAGAGTTAAAAAGGAAGAACCTTGGAGGTTCGGAGGTTTAGGGTTTGTTGGGTCTGTGTAGGAGAAGAAGTTGCTCTGATGCTTTGAAACAAAGCCTTTACTTTTCTCATTCACAAAACCCTTCTTTACTGACAGTCTTGTGACGTAAGAAGAGTTGAGAAATTAGAGGGAAAAGGGCATTTGTGCTAATTCAAAATAGTGCTTTTTTTTTTTTTTTTTTTGTATGAAATAAATCGAATGATCCAATGTAACATATAATTATATATATAGATTGAAAAAAAATAAAAAATAAAATAAAAGGGAGTAAATTACCTTTTTGGGTGTTTTATGTTGGGTTGGGCTTAGGATTCAGATATAATTTTTTAATTAAAAAATCTTGAAACACAGAAAAAGCGTTTGGTAAGTTTAAATTTATAAACAGTTTTCTGAACTTTATAAAAGAATCAATCAGTTTTTAGGAAACAACCAAATATTATTTTTTGAATTTTTACTTCTGGAGTTGTAATCTAGTTTTTGAGTTACAAACTAAACACAATCTTAGCATCTCTTCGGGTGGTGATTTGAATACAATTTTTTATATGTGAAAATTTAAAAACATAGAAAATTTGTTTGGTTTGAGTGAATCTGAAAAAAAAAGTTTTAATTTTTATAAAGAAAATAAGTTGTTTTTAGATAACGATGAAAAGTCGTTTTCTAAGTTTTCTATTTTTCGATGTTAAATCCTTGAGTTGGTGATTTTGAATACAGATTTTTCTATTCAAAAATTTGAAAACACAAAAAACTCATTTTGATTTGAATGAATCCGAAAAATAGTTTTTAACTTTTATAAATAAAACATATTGTTTTCAGGATAAAGATAAAAGTCGTCTTTTGAGTTTTCCATTTTTCAGATTGAATCTTTGTTTTTTGATTACCAACCAAACACAGCCTTAACCTTTATTGTCCTTGCTACCAAGACGAAACAATAAGGTTTATTAAATAGAAAAATGTTTTATGTACGTTGGATGTTTGAACTCTTTTCCGACTCTGGTATCCAACACCATTTTTATGTTTTGAGGATGCACGCATATTGTGCAGCATTCTAACATCTAAACGAGGTTGGATGCCAACATCAGAAAAGAGTGTTTACACCCACAATACATTTAACATTATTCTATTAAATAAGAGGGTAATCTTGATTGTATATGTCAAAATTACATATATCTATTGGATAATTTATTATATATTTCGAGATTTATAAAATATTAATATCTAATAAATATATATGCGCAGTTACATACGTAATTATAAAATTTATAATTAAATTAGCATGTCTTGTATATATATATACAATATAATTTTAATATTTGAAATAGTTTTGTCACGGGATTAATGCTGCTTCTCCAATCTTTTTTATCAACGCATGTGGATGAAGAATGAGAGCATGTCATTTCTAGCACATTTGCTCTTTTGTCCCTTGTACTTTTCCTTTAAAATATATTTTTTTATCAATTTTAACCATATGAGAACTAAGGTCAAAAATCGTATTTAGTTGGTCAAATTTAAAAACGATTTTCAAAGATTTTCTTAAAAAAAAATTAATAAAACGGTTTTACACCATAGCCAAACATACGAGGCACATAAGATTCTTTGATTCATCAACAAAAACTTTATACCATACTTAGAAAAATAGGTGGTTTTATATTATAATATTTTCGAACTTATTGTTGAGAATATCATAATATTATACTTGGCTACAGTTCATAAATCATGGTTTTATTTTCTCCTTGCCAGTGAGAAAATGCAAACCAAGAAGAGAAGAAGGTCACGCATAATCCGTCCAGCAGAAGAGGCACCTCTTGTAGTTCAAAATCAAGAACTGCAGTCTTCGAGGACAGAGCAGGACACTGCCACTATTTCTGGGCAGGCAGTGTGACCTCAACCCACATATTTTGTCATGCCTTCTAACATGTAAGTCTTTTTCCCCGGATTTATCGAGGAGATGAAGGTAACTGTTCAGACGACCGTTTGCGAGGCTGCGACCAACCAAGTAGTTATTGTACATGTACCTGTACGATCTGGGTCGGAGAGCCAAACCGACCAGATCACGAAGTACAAGCGGCTACAACCTCTTACTTTTGCTAGCACCATTGATGCGGAGCAGGCGCATAAATGACTTGATGAGTCAAAGAAGGCTCTCGAAGCGATAGGAGTCGAAGAGGGTCGAAATATTCCACTTGCGTCTTACCAACTAGTTGATGGAGCAAATACATGGTGGATAACGATGAAAGAAGACCCAAGGTCAATACCGCAGACATGACTTGGCAGTAGTTTGAGTCATTGTTCATCGATGAGTACTTTCCTGGCTCTGTGAAGAGGCAGAAGCTCCAGGAGTTCGCCAGGCTATACAAGGGCAACATGACAGTCAGAGAGTATGCTGTCAGGTTCAAAGAATTATCTGTCTACTCTCTCTCTCTCTACCGTCTTAACAGAGCAAGATAAGACAGAAAATTTCTACAACGGCCTTTATCCTGACATCCAACAAGCACTGTCGATCTTGGATCTCAAGATTTACAGGGAAGTTGTTGACAAGGCCACGAGCTTTGAGTAGGAAAAGATTGAGCAGAAGTAGAGAATGAATAGGGGAAAACGGCCTGTAACGTTTTCCTAACAGGGCTCGCAGCAGGGCAACAAGAAGAAACCCTACTATGATGAAAACTCAGCCCTCCCAGCCCCTGTTCAGAAGAATGAGGCCACGGCACCTCCGACTGAACCGTCTAACCCTGGCCATCACGATTTTCGCTATCATGGCCGAGGAGGTTGTAATGGAAGGGGTGGCCATCACAATAATGGCAGGGGTGGTGCTCAGCACCACAATCAGCATAGCTATCAGAATCAGCAACAAGAGCCTCAGCATTAGAGGCTGACTTGTTATAACTGCGGCTAGCAGGGCCATGTAAGAAATGCCTGCCCCCACCCTCAGCAACCATGACAACCTATTCTCGTTTTTCCAGTCCAGCAAGCCCCACCTGCTGTTAATGCCCAACCCAGGCAGAACCAGCTGAACTAAGGGCAACGGAACCAGGGCAGAGCGTTCGTCATCGCTCAACAACCCCTCCCAGACAACAATGTAGTCGAAGGTAAATTTCTTTTTTTTAATACAATGGTGCATGTCATGTTCAATTCGAGTGCTACGCATTCATTTATATCTTATGCATTAGTAAGGCATTTAGGGTTGCATCCTGAACCCACAGACATCACAATCCATGTCACATCACCATTAGGATCTGGTACTAACGTGAATTTGCAGTCTTTTTTATGTGAGTTTCGAATGTCAGATCAGATTATACATGCAGATCTCTTTGTGATGGACTTTGAAGACTTTGACATCATCCTCGGCATGGACTAGCTCGCACCTCTGAATGCAAAAATCGATTGTATGAAGAAGCAAGTTCAGTTATACTTGCCTACTGAGGAGTTTGTCAAGATTCAGGGAACGAGGAAATGAATACAGAACTCGACTGTTGCACTTATCTAGGCACAACTTCGAGCTCTATCCTTTGGTGATGACAATGAATCACCGGCACTGTACCCTCTTGAAGTACATGATGTCCCAGTAATATCTGAATTCCCAACTGTTTTTCAAAATGACCTTCCTGGTCTACCTTCAGTTAGGGAATTCGATTTTGAGATCAAACTCATACCTTGGACCGGGCCTATCTCAATTCCACCATACAAAATGTCCAACGTCGAGCTAGTTGAGTTGGACAAGCAACTGAAGGAATTAGAGAGTAATGACTTCATCAGAAAAAGATGGTTCGTTACAACTTTGCATCAACTATCGCAAGTTGAATAACGCCACCATCAAGAACAGATACCCTTTACCCAGGATTGATGACTTGTTTGACCAACTTAGAGATGTCAAGTACTCTTCTAAGATTGATTTATGATCGATTACCATCAACTCTAGATCAGAGAGTCAGACATTACCAAGACGACGTTCAGGACTCGGTACGGTCATTACGAGTTCTTGGTTATGTCATTTGATCTAACAAATGCACCTGCAACGTTCATGGATTTGATGAACCGCATCTTCAGGTTATACTTAGACCGATTTGTGGTTGCCTTTGTGGATGATATCTTGATATATTCCTCAACCGAGGAAGACCATAAGATACATCTGAGGATTGTCCTCCAGACCTTGAGAAGCCACCAATTGTATGTGAAGTTGAGTAAGTGCGAATTTTGGGCGAAATGAATTCAATTCCTAGGTCACGTGGTTTTCAGGTAATGGCATTGAGATGGATCCTTCAAAGGTTGAAGCGGTTTTAAACTGGAAGCAGCCCACCAGAATTACTCAAATACAGAGTTTTCTTGGTTTGGCTGGCTACTATAGACATTTCATCAAGGATTTCTCAAAGATTGCTGAACCTATGACCAAGCTCACTCGGAAAGACATTTGATTCATCTGGAATCCTGCCTGTGAATCGTCATTTCAAGAATTGAAGAAGCGCCTTACGACAGTACCGATACTAATCACTCCACGAAATGGAGTTGGATTTTCACTATACACCGACGCCTCTCTCTAAGGCTTAGGTGCAGTACTAATGCAAGAAGGCCAAGTTGTTGCATATGCTTCGAGGCAACTCATGATTCATGAGGGTAATTACCCGACACATGACTTGGAACTTACAGCTGTCGTATTCGCACTAAAGTTATGGCATCATTACCTATACGGTGAGCGGTTTGAGGTCTTCTCGGATCACAAGAGTCTTAAGTACATCTACACTCAGAAAGACCTAAAGGCGATGGTTGGAATTCTTGAAAGATTATGACTTTCAACTCTAGTACCATCCCGGTAAGGCCAATGTTATCGCAGATGCCCTGAGTAGAAAATCATATGTTGCTTGCACTCTTAACTTTGAGACGGGGAAGTTGGCTACAGAGATGGAGAATTTTAACCTACAACTGATTGAGGAGGGAGGAAGATCACGATTATCTCAATTATCAACCAACTCTGAGCTGGTTCGAAAGATTTCAACAACTCAGGCCAACGACCCTATATTAATGGAAAAACGAGAACTTTTACTCAACGGACATGACCTTCCCCACTGGTCGATCCTTGAAGACGGGGCCATTTTTTACAAAAAAACGTCTCTGTCTACCGAACGATCCTGAGGTTCGGAAAGAAGTGCTCACTGAAATGCACTGTTTGAGGTTCGCTATGCATCCTGGGGGAGACAAGATGTACAAGGATGTCAAGTGACAATTCTAGTTTTCTGGAATGAAGAAGGCTATTGCAGACTTCGTTGCTAGATGTCTTGTTTGCCAGCAAGTAATGGAAGTAGGAGAACATCGCAATGGATTTTGTTACGGCCTTGCCTCGAAATAATAAAGGGCAAGATGCTATCTGGGTTATCATTGACAGACTTACCAAGTCTGCACACTTTTTGCCAATAAAGTTCACGAATAACCCTGCTAAACTTGCCGAACTATATGAAAGAGAGATCGTAAGCCTCCATGGCATACCACTCACGATTATCTATGATCGAGACCCTCGATTCACATCAAAGTTTTGGCAAAGCTTCCAGAGTCGAATGGGCTCTAAAATCACCATGAGCACAACCTTTCACCCTCAGATTGATGAGCAGTCAGAGCGTCTTATCCAGATCTTGGAGGACATGTTACGTTGTTGCATTTTGGATTTTCATGACGGATTGGCAAAACACTTACATTTGGCTGAGTTTGCATACAACAACAACTACCAAACCAATATCGACATGGCACCGTACGAGGCTCTTTATGGCCGCCCTTGCAGATCTCCGGTATGCTGGTTAGATATGGTAGATCGACCGCAGTTGGGGCCTAAATAGTTCAAGAAACTTCTGAGAAGGTCACACTAGTAAATGATCGACTTCATGTTGCACAAAGTCGCCAGAAAAGTTGTGCTAACAAACATAGACAACCTTTAGAATTTGATAAGGGAGACTTAGTTTTTCTAAAAGTTAAGCTTACAAGAGGTGTCAAATGATTTGGGATCAAAGGAAAGCTCTCTCCCACGGTATATCGGTCCATTTCAGATCATTGAACGTATTGGCAAACTAGCCTATCGTATATCCCTTCTATCGTCCATGTCTAAGGTTCATGATGTTTTTCACGTATCCATGCTTCGAAAGTATCGTGCTGATCCTTCGCATATCATTCCTCTAGTCGAGGTTCGGGTTGAGAAAGGAAACAAGTATCAAGAAAGAGCGATACAAATTCTGGATAGGAAAACTCATAAGGCGACGTAGCATACCACTTGTGAAAGTGTTATGGGATCACCACGGAGTAGAGTAAGCAACATGGGAACTAGAAGATACTATTAAACTGAAATACCCTGAACTATTTTCTAGTAATAATTGATGATGTGATACATTGTACTTTTTACTTATCAATAAAATGATGAAACTTTGTTTACACTATATTAATATATTCTTTCATTTAAATAACTATGCAGATGCCTGAAAATAATGCCGATGGAGGTAATGATGCACACACGCAATGGCCTCTTTAGCAACATGTGGTGACTCCTTCAGGATCTGAGTCAAGCCACAACTACCTTGTATCACCAACTTCATCGCCCCACAGACAACGATCCTTATCGCCAGAGTGTGCATGACTTTTTCGTAATAATTTTGTCCGAAACAATCCCATGCTCTCATCCTGGCAAGATCTCCTACCAAAATTGTCATGGGGCCGGATTCGGGCAACAACACCAAAAAACATTCCATCGCTCAACCTACCTTCCCTGAAACACTGCAACTTGCAGAACCTTACGCCACCATATGTGAGGCAAATGTCGGAGCCTTCTGAGGACAAATCCGACTCCATTTGCTTTCTAGTGTTTGATGATATAGAGGATTCCACCGACCACAAGGCTATTCGGGGGCCTTACAGACACTACCCTGATCTTTCGAATAATGACGACGACAGTGAATCCCACGCTGACAACAATCATCACTACACAGATTGAATTTCGAGGGCGAAATCCTTTTAAGGGGGTAGAGTGTAATACCCTAGGATTGCACACACAAAAAAATTGGAACTTCGGGCACTTTTTTTCTATAAAAAGAGGCCTCCCCCCTCATTTTTCTCTTCTCTATTTGAGACTTTCTTCGTGGTGCAACGCGGTTCTACTCGGGAGAGGGTGCCAGTTCAAGAAAGAGTTATTATCTGAAGGTGGGGAACAAAACATAGGTTTACGTGTCTTATAACTTTTATGAAAGTTTATATTTATTTATCATTATGTTTATTATTCATTTATACTGCGTTATTGCTTAAAATATTCATACCTGTCGGACTTATACCTGTATATCATGTATTACGCTGTTACTATGCCGGATTAGTGGTCAATCTGATTGAACTAGACATTATTTTGTCATTCGTAACTTTAAATAGTGAACGGGAGGCAGCGTGCTGCTCTAAACGATTGGTACTTAAGTAGACCTCGTGTCTCACCTCTCAAACTGAAGACTGATCTGGTTGGTCTTATTTTAAAGCTATCAGCTTGTACAAGTGATATTGAACATCCTAACTTTACACACGTGGTGATACTGACCTGATAAGAATCATCAAATGTTGCCAAATGTTAGTAAAGACCATACCTACTCATGCATTGATATCATACATAAACACCACCTAGGTACGTAAGTGGTCTATAATCTAAAAAATAGTTAGAAGCAATGCTCACTATTATTGGTATTTTTTTGAAGAGGGACGTACAATGAGAACCCAGTTACACATGGAGATGGACATATGTACATGAACTCAGGCGACGTACAATCATGGAACCATTACGAGACGGTGTCATGTATACATACATGTTGTATTGATTATGATGCTATGATGTGTTTATGTGATATTTGATTATGAAGTTTCCTTTATTAAATGTTATATTCACGAATTATTTTACCCATTGGACGAGTAGCTCACCCAGTTGTTATCAAATTTTTCTTAGGAGATTAGGGGGACTGGGTGGAGGTTTTTGGACCTACATTTTGTAACCCTTTGTTTATTCATTGGGGATTTTGGGAGAATGTTCCCTTTACTATTTCATGTACAAAAATATATTCTAAAATTAATGAAATCAGACTTGTATATTTATGTATTCATGCTCGCTCGATTATTGTTATAATGCATTTGCGCCCCGTCCGTGAGTGTTCCGCCAATTTATGCTCGTCCAGGCGGGGTGTGACAATAGTATATATATATTTAGTAAGGCTATATTGACATCCTAAGTGTACCTTTGTACATCGTTAAATTGCCTCAAATTATATGTTGATATATAATTTGAGACAATCTACTAGCGTATAAAAATGATATACACTTTTGGGTGTGTCTGGTTTGCGAAAAAATATGAATTTTTTTTTATAAAAAATAGTGATTTTGTGGAAAAAAAAAATTGTAATTTTCTTGACAAAATTTTATTTTTCAATGTTTAGTTGACAAAAGAGATAAAAAAAAAGATTTAAAAAAAAATTCTTTAACCCTCCTTTTTCTCACCATAAATCTCAAGGCATGAGGTGAGAAAAAAGAATTTATCATCAGAAATTTTATTTACACTACATTTGAAAAAAGTTAATGTTATTTGATTGAGAAATAAATTAATAACCAACAATGAGAAAAAAATTTCACGTCAAACCAAACAACCACGATAAAATTTTATCGCGAAAATGTACTTGAGAATTTTTTTTTATAGTTATTTGGTTAGACATAATTTTTTTTCTCAAAGTTAGTTATTAGTTAATTACTTAGTTAGATAATTGTAACTACTTCAAATATAAGATCTAGGTAAACTTTTTCAAAGTGATTTTAGGTAAACTAGTGAAAAAAAAATAGTTTTCTATTTTTAAAATAAAATTGCTGGTTGAGACTAGCTTTTTTTAAAAGTATTTTTTGTAAAAGCGTTTTTAAAAAAATTCTTCAAAAAGATCGACAAAACATTTGAAAATAAATTTTTTTAACGAAAATTATTTTTTTTTAAGAAGATTTCTATTTTCTCGGTTGCCAAAAATAAAACTTTACGAAGAAAATCACAATCTACATGTCATTTTTGCATGTTTTTTTTATCCCTATTTTTAGATTCTTTATTTATTTTTTATTAATTACAAACAAATAACAAATTCGTCGTCACTATTTAGCTTCTACGGAACGGTACGAGAGAGCGCGTCCCAAACTGCGTTTGTATTGTAGAGCGACGAAGCGTTTATACTAGTAGAAAGCTTTGAAAAGCTCGAATAGCAAAGAAGGCAACAACGAAGTAGCGATACACGAGAATTGGGCAAATTTTTCATTCTCCATCTCCCTTGATTCATTCATGCCAGAGAATAATCCGATAAGCGAAGAGAAGAATTCTACTCCTGCTCCTCCTCTTCGATTCGATCCCAGCAGAAGTATCTCTCTCTCTCTCTCTCTCTCTCTCTCTCTCTCTCTCTCTCTCTCTCTCTCTCTCTCTCTCTTTTCTGTGATTGAATCGATTTTTAATTGGTTTTCTTGATTTGTTTTCACTTTGAATTTGTCTGTTTTCTTGTGTAAAAAGATTCAGATTTCCTGTTGTTTGATTACCAGCAGAAGTAACTCTCTCTCTCTCTATCTTTTTTTTTTGTTCTGTGATTGAATCGATTTTTAATTGGTTTTTTTTTTTACAGTTGTCTGTTTTCTTGTGTAAAAAGATTTAGATTTGCTGTTGTTTGATTCAAATCTTTTTTTTTTTTTTATGTAACTAGATTGGCGAGATCCTTGTTATTGGTTTTTCTAGGGTTTCGGAGATGTTAGTTGTATTGGTTGTGGTAATGGAAGTCCGTATTGTGTGATTTTCATCTTGTTTTTTGAAATCTTTGGTGCGGCGGGAGGTTCTGAACAGAATTGGTTTGTGACGAATATTTTGTTCGGCTGAATCTGTGTTCAAATGGAGGTGTTTGTTAGGGTTTTAAATCTACTAGATTATTAGGTCAATACGTTATTGATGATGGTACTTGAAGGAAGGAAGAAATAGGCTTTTTAGCTATGTCTTAAAAAAAAAGTATTCGTCTTCACGATAACATAATAGTAGAATGATTCTGTTTCGGTCCACCAACATGTATATGTCGATTTATCATTGCTATACTCCTTAGAGAAGCCTTTTTTGTTCATACCCTGACATAACAGTACATTGTTAATACCATACCATAGTTTTTAGAATTGTTAATCAGAATTGAATTGTTTGAGAGTTTGGAGAATCGAATTGGGGTTCGAATTGATGAATCGTAAAATTCATATATATTGTATGAATTTTGTAATGAAGCACATACTTAAGGAAACATTTCTAAACACATGGGATTCAATTTATAATTTGGTTAACTAGTTGGTTTGGTCCTAATTGTTTATTTTTTACACCTCCATTCTCTAAGATATGATATTTAGAACTAATTCTTGAAAATGATTTTTTGTTGAAGAATCCATTAGCTCATAATAGGTAATTATGTCTAGGTTCAATGGTTATAAATCAAGAGTTAAAGCCTAATAGGTAATTATTATATATATAGAAGTATATATGTTATTAAATTGGCATAATGATTACTAAGCACTTAATTTGGAAGTTTAAACGGGATGCTTTAAGTCTATGATATACACTGGTAAGATTCTTGCAAATCACTTGAATTGTATGAAACAAATCATGAATCTAAAGATTTGAATCATGAATCGTAAAAGTCTACTAATTTTTTAGGATTTACTATAGCATTTAGTTGTATTGAGATTCATGCTAAGGATTCGAATCGAATCGTGAATTGTAAAATTTATTATATTCGAATCAGGATTTTGACAACCATGGTTGATACTATACTTATTATCCGTTGTTAGGTCCATGCTCTGCATTAGACTCTCTTGTCCTTTTATGAATCTAGGACACAAGATGTTAGCTATCAGATCAAATCAGTTGATTAATAGATTTGTGTTTGCATGAATCATGAAGTGTTTTTTGCTTTAATGAGTGGCTTCTATAATATTTATCTTCATTTTCAAATATGCATAAATCTGATCCTCTTCTATCTTCTTTTGAAGTGATAGGCATCATTAGACGGAAAGCCCTAATAAAGGATTTAGCAGCTGTATACCATGCTGAATGTCTTGCTTGTTGCCATGAGCTTCTAGAACTCCAACGAAAATGGCAAGAGGTTAGAAATAAGCAACTTCCAACTAAATTTCTGCTTTTTATATCTAAAACTCACTGAAAATTATGCTTCAAAAACTTTCTAGGTTCTGTTAGACGTTGTAGATACCTTATATGATGTTAATATGTTATTGAATTCATAAATGGATCTTGTGAGGCCTACCATGACCAAGTGATATAAGTTAGTGTAAACATTCCATGAATAGGATGGTTGCTTTTATGATCTTAAGTTTCCTTAAACCATACTTTTGGAGGAGGCTTAATGCTTAACGATTGTTCCTTACTTTCTTTCCACTTTGTTTCTTACCTTGGCATGCATCTATCTCTCTCCACACAGTCTCAGAAGGTCCTTTCAGTTTTTTAGTATTTGAGAACATCCTTTGAATTCAGGTGCAACTTGTTTACAATTGGAAAATCCCCACTTTCTTGAGTGGAATAGAATTCCTTTCACTCAAAATCTTTATAAAATTTTTGAATCTCTGTCCTTGGCACCTTTTTGAACAATTTCTTCCTTCCCTTATTATTTATGCTCTTTGCAATGCTACTTTTTTTTTAATACGTTGATTCTCTACCCTAAGCATTATAATTGACATTTCTTGTATTAGACTAAAGAAATGGTACTTATCCTTTGCAAACTTATATCGTTTTCTTTTTGGTCTAAATTTTGGCTTTGATCATCTGCAAAATAGACTTTTGCAGCCCCTTTGAACATTGTGATCATGCCTCTCTTAATACCCACTCGAGGCATAAACCTCAAGATGTGCTTTGAAGTGATAGAGTTTCTTTAGAACTTGAACCTTGCATAGCCTCTATTTAGGCTTAAGAAAATCTTGTTTAGAGATTACCTTTTTCGAATTCAATGGTTTTCACTTTGATCCCCGTGTCCAGAATTAGACTGTGAAATGCTTTATACCATTTTCTCCATTTGTTTATGATCTCCTCCTATGTTCGCATTATTTTTATGTGAACTAAAACAATAACTTTACCCTTTCAAAACTCAATGATTTTGAAAGCTGTAAACAGCTTAGTAGCTACCTTTTTTTATTTAAAGAAAATCTTTGATATCTTGTTTTATTTCTGTGAGTTTACCCTTTTCTCATTAAAAACAACATGGGGCTTATGCCTTACGTTTGAACACAGGCAATGCTCACAATTATTGAATTTGCGTCATTTTATCATTGACATCATACCTTTGCGGGAACTGTTCACTATATGCTTTTTACTAAAACAATAACTTCATGTGAAAATCCTTTTCGAAATTCACAGATTTCACTATGATCCATGTTCAGAATAATACTGCGAAGTGCTTTATACTATCTTCTTCATTTGTTTATGACCTCCTATGTTGGCATTATTTCTATATGGACTCTCTTGCATTCCATCATCTTTTACTGAAATATCCTTTTGTTAATCCATTTCAATCACAGCCTTTCTATATGGCTTTCATTATCATTCATCAGTAATCCTTGTGCCACATCAGCATTATTGAACTCCGCTAATTATAGAAAATCTGCTCCTTGAAACTTCCTTCTCAATCATTATGAAAAATGTTGTTTCTTATCCCAAAAAAAAAAAAAAATTATCAAAAGTGGACCTATTATTTTTCTTGATTCTAACCTGATTGGATAAAATAATTTTGTTTTCACTTTGCCACTAAAATGCTAGCCCTTGGATATGCAGAGATTTTTGTTTCTTTGCAACTCCACCAACATATCACAAACTCTGGCATGGTTTTAATAATGCCTTAGTCTGGAGCAGAAGTTCTAATTGAGGTCTTTTCTGCTTTCACATCATCTGTGTTGGCTAAATTCAATTGTAGTATTGGGCCTACTAGCTATGGAATGTTTCATCTTTTGTCATGAGCCAGACCTTGCAAAACCTTAAATTAATGTATATGGTTCTAATCTGCCTTCAAATCAAATGTTTCACAGTCAAATGTGGATAGTAGAACTCCTGAGGACACGAGAAAAGAGGTTATGAGGCAATCTAAACGTCTGAAGAAGACCCGCTAGAGATTTCAGTGTAAGGTTTACAATCTTATTTGCTTTTCACATAATTGAATATTTCGTGTGTGTGTGTGTGTGTGTGGACAATCCCTAAAAACTTGACTTCTACTTTGCTAATAGAAGTATTGCTGCCATATCTCTGTGCTGCAACCGAGCTAGAACTTGCTTTACATCTCTGTATATGCACGTATCACTTAAATTGGAACTAATTTGCCAACTGTTGTGGCATTGTTCTTGTAGTGGATATCATAATGCAGAGGGCATTACATTCAATCTTTTAAGACTTGAGAAGTGTATATCTTATTATCTTGAAGAGTATAACACCAATAGAAGTGCATAGGTTGAATAATGTCAAGATAATTGAAGGGCTTACTCATGTGGAAACATGCAACACACATAATGATATAAGTGTTTGGTGTTCAAGGCAATCGTGATTGTGATCAAGCCTCAGAATATTGTCTGATGAATGATGTGGGATGAACTAGTTAATGTTCCGCATGTAACAAAATGGTTTTGATAGGGCAGAGTGGAGGAAGCGGATTCATGTAGCCAACCCCATGTAGTTGGGAAAAGTCTTGGTTGAGTAGAGTAGAGTAAGACGCTTGGAGTTTGTGCTGTAAGTCCCTGAGGCTACCCAAGTAGCTAACTAAGAAATTGTGCGGACTCTGAAACGAACAGTGTAGTCTACATTTAGTGGATTGATACATGCAAAATTTTGATGTTTATGTTTTAATTCAATCTAATTAGGACCCAGCTTGATTAGAACTTTGAGCATTCTGATTTTTGCAATCATGTCCTGTACCATTTCAAATAATCAATCTAGCACTTGCATGATTCTAATCACTGCATTCGTCTTGTTTGCAGTTTATATTGTCCTTGGCAGCTTGGCCATGTAAGTTCAAGAATTGATTTTCATACAGATTTATCTGGCACTCCGGCAGCAGCAGTACTATGATAATGTTGTCATTGACTCAATTTCTTCTTCTTTTTTCCCCATTTCTTCAAATAAGTGATGGTGGGATTTGAATTCGTGACCTCCAAGTTTGTATGCCATTGTCAAACCATTGAGGAAAAGTGTTCAGTCCCCCTCCAGTTCAAACTTTGGCTAGTGAGGTGCCATTGAGGCTTGTATATACTAATTGTAAAATTAAATGTAACTCAGGCAAGATTGCTAGAAATGCATACAAGAGACCCATCTGCAAATCAATCAATTCTATGTATGATGTTTACTACTACTCACCTGTCTGTAATTTCAAAATGAGTGGTGCTGTTGTGATGCTGGTAAGATTTTAGGCTGCCTTCGGTTTGTAATCCCAAAATAAGAATACAATCTAAAAAGAAAAAATTTTAAAAATGACTTTTCATCATTTTTTTAAAATCTGTTTTCTTGACAAAAAAGTGAAACTATTTTCAGAATACTTGAACCAAACATGTTTTGGGAGTTTTTGGATACCGAAAAATTGTATCAGATTACCTTGAGCTCTAGTAAGGATCGACTCCAAGGTAGCGGATTCAAAGTTCGGTTCATCCATTTGAGTAATAGATCTTAAGTTAATAAATCTGATTTACAGTTCAATTAAGGGAGTACTAGAGATACCATTCACTTTCATGTTACTGTTTTTATGTTTTTTTTTTTTAAAAAAAACAGAATAAAGAACATGTTTATGATAAGATCCTCTTTCTATATTGGTCAATATAGGAAAAAGCTAAAGTGACAGTCAAAATCTATATCCATGGTGTACATAACCATTTGACACTACTGAATTATCTCGAATTATGTGTTAACACATGATTTGAAGCTGTCCAATGGTGTATAAGGATGATATACACTTTAAATGTATATTTTAGGTGTTAATGTGGCATTACTCATCGGTATAATGCCACACTTTACTATTTTATACAGAGAATATAAAAAAGTTTGGCAAAAATAACCTCATGGTTAGTGCTCCAAGCAAAATCACCATACCAATATGGAAACGTATATATGATGTACAAATGATTGCAGTGAAACCTAGGCCTTACTCATCAAGAAAAAGAAAAAGAAAATCTCATTTATACATTGATATGGATTATAAGATCATGTGTGCCTTGAAATCTTTACATTTTATCCGATCTATGTATTCATACAAAATGATGTATTTTCCGAACCTCCAATTGAATTCAAGCTTCACTTCATTCGTTAAATACCTGCTGAATGTGTCAATCTCTACTACTCTCATCGGTGGAAATTGATGCGTAGCCATAGAAAGAGGAATTGTGTTCCAACTTTGTTTACCTGAAAACATCAATACTCAAACAATACATGTAGAATTTGTTAGCTGCGTTTGATGTTATCATAAGCAAATAAACAAATAATGAGTATGTTTGGTACAACTTTTGCAAAAGTGTTTTTTTTTAATTCTTCTCTTGAAAAAGCTGGTCTCACCCAACTTTTTCAAAAAGCGGAAAAGTGTTACTTGAACGCAGTTTGGTCCAAAAACAAATGTTGTCCAAAACCTCCAAAAAACTGTTTTTTGTGCAAAAACAGTTTGTAAATGCTCAATCAAACAGGGCTAATGAGATGCAATGCCAAGAGTAATAACCTGAAGCTTGACCCAACAACATGATTCCATAATCTTTGCAACATGCTACTTGAACTAGTAGGGGTAGACACCGATTCTCCCATGACCTTTTTGGCCGAGGAGCTCATCACACGCACTGATTGAACAGATTCAGAGAGCCGATTGAGAAGGTTCACCAGTGCAATCACTTCGTTCCGTTGCAGCTGCAGCTGAAAGGCAAACAAGAAACTTCAACACACTTAAAAGTCCTACTTCGGTGCTAAAAACTCTATATTGCAAGTACCCAGTAGTTTCTATCATCCAAAATTCTATGTCCTTAGTCTTTTTTTGCCAAGATAGGATATGTATTTGGTCAGAGGATCAAACAATGAGCAGTATGTTCATTTTGCACATTTATTTCTAAGCTGTGTATGTTGAAAACTAGGAAAAACTGAAGCAAGAAACTGAGGAAAAAATGCACTCCATTTACAGCATGCAATTCCTTCTAATTACGGGGACTGAAAAGTGAAAATCCCACACAAATTGGTATAAAGTCTTATGTACCAATCTCCACAATAGATTTGTAACTTGGCGGAGTTATGGTGTATCAAAGTTAAAAATCTAATGTGGCAATCATTTGTAACAATTTGGTGTGGGGTTTTCAATCCACCAAGCATTGCACTTCTAATAACTATCACCTAGTTGAACAAGAAAATATCAGTTACATTATAACTAGAAAAGAGATACTTGAAGCAAGGGACTTTACCGGCTGATCCAAGAGGTGCTGGCTCTCAACAGAAAAAAGGATCTTCAATGCACTGCCAAGACCAAGAACCTGAAGCTTTCCCCAAAGTCTACACTTCTCGCACCCAATACAATCCATCAGAGCACTGCAGGAGCACAAGAATTGCTAGTTTAAGATAAAGGATGAGATTAATTGCAAAGAAACAGTTAAGCAAACAGAAGTAAGTATGAAGTGGCTTTGAAAGTTTTAAGAGTACAAATAAATTAATCTAATTATCATGTGAAATTCCTTCTGTACAACCTTGTTTAAATTTTTTTTTTCTCTCAAATGAATAGGTGGGGCTATGAGAACTCAAATCAACAAATCTTTTCTCCAACTACATGAGATTAGCTATATGAATCCGCTTCCTCCACTTTGCTTTATCAAGGACTAAATTATCAGTTAATTTCCTAGCCCTCCACATAGTTTAATTAAGTAGATTTATTTGCATTAATGGCACGACGAGAAGATGAAAGAAAAATTCCAGTTATTTTCAATTTTCTTTCTTCCTTCCATCTTTCATTTGTCCCACCACGATGTCAACAGCTTGGTTTGAGTTTCTGCTCAACCTAACCACTCTAGGAATTCACTTGAAGTTATTACCAGGTTAGGGCTAGCTGCAGACAAGATATAGACACCAGTATTTAGTTAAGGGTGATACGATTTTTCATTTCCCAAAATCAAGACAAGGAATACAGAAATTTAATCCCCATAAACTGTCAATATGACAATCTTTAAGTACAAGTTATCAAAAATCTGAACCAAGTGTAATTTCATTGCATCTTGATCAAATATAAATGTAACAAAAATCATTTTACAGAGCACAGTAAAGTTGTTGGAGTACAGTACTCGTACATTTTAGTTGGAAAATCAAACAAGAAAATATTTGCAAGTCGGTGAAAAATCTCGAGTACAAAACGAAATAGTAATGCAACAAGTATCTATGCAATATTGTATCAGTGTGGATGTGCTACACATGATAAAGTATTCCTAGTGCAGCAGATAACAATATATTTGTAGGTTATTTTTGTCAGTTAACTTCCCTTACTCCATGAAAGGCCTTACTGGCCCCTAAATGGGAATTTTTTTTTGGTTTTGCCAAAGTTGGAATTTTCACCCTACATTGTAACAGCTAACCATTTGCCTGCTTATCAGACTTCTGTCATGTTCATTGTCGTTTAACAACACAGTCATGCAGTTCATACCCAAAATCATGAAACAAGTTGGTAACTGTAGCAAGAATGATATCTATGTAACAGTCAATAGAGTAAAGTAGTACTGACTGGTGGACTACAAATTTAATTCCTGAACAACCATAAATAATATACATTTTTCCAAGCAGATTGGAGAAGAAACAGGTAAAGATAATAGACCCAGAACTGAAGCAACCAGTTTGAGAGAGAGAGAGAGAGAGAGAGAGAGAGAGAGAGAGAGAGAGAGAGAGAGAGAGAGAGAGAGAGAGAGAGAGAGATAACATAATAATGGAAATAATATTTCAATGATAGTGCAAAGTGCGTCCTCCTCTCTACCTCTCCTAAACGATATTGACTATTTGTGAACTCAAAGAAGGGACATCGGAAAGATTAAAAGCAGAATAATATCTCTATTTGTTTATTTATTCATTTGAAAGTCAACAAAGATTGGCGCCAAGTTTAATTGAGTAATGAGAGATAAACCTGATGTTTCTGAATTGTTTCAGTATCTGCTCCTTTAGCTCAGGTCCACTTTTGCCTTTCCATAGCTTGGCTTCATCAAATGGGAGAGGACATGCAGATTGTAGTTTGGGGTTATAAAGTAGCTGCTTCATCAAGGATCGTGTTTTCAGGTCCTCCATAGGATTACCAGTATCATAATCAGCCTGTTCCAAATAATTTGCAGCCTGGAATGCACATTGAATTGAAGGATTGGCACCAATAGAAACAAACAGTATCTTGGAAATGAAGAAACATAATGAGATGCTCACCTTTGTTACAGCTCGAAGAACAAAAAGAAAAGTGAAGTACAGATTTCTAACACGATCTGGATATCTTAAGACACGGTCATGCATCACCTCAAAATTTTGACCCCTCTGAATTAAAAGAATAAGAGTTGCAGCATATTATTATCTAAATCCAAAAACAAACAGAGATTTATGTAAATATATTTTGCTCCCACATTGCACGTGGTCAACTGACAAAACAAAACAGATTATTCATCAGTGAAGTAGTGAACACACGATCTAAAGCTAACCAGTTCAAAATTTTGACCCCTCTGAATTAAAAGAATAAGAGTTGCAGCATATTATTATCTAAATCCAAAAACAAACAGAGATTTATGTAAATATATTTTGCTCCCACATTGCACGTGGTCAACTGACAAAACAAAACAGATTATTCATCAGTGAACTAGCTCCAAAATTGGTCAACTAAGTGATCATGACTAGGAAAAAGATCAAAGTTTATCAGCTCTCTGTATGAAATAGCAAGTAATATTATACAGTCTCATCAATAAACTGTAGATTATTGAGTCTCAAAACTATGTTCTATGGTATAGAATGCAAATGGCTCTTCTAGGATCAATACAGGTAACAAAAGTTAAATAGAATCATACCAAGTTAGTAACTTCGTCAATGAGATAATCAGCAGCAACGTGGACAGAAATAGAAGAATGGAGTCCTGATATCAATTTGTATAACACTCTTTTTTCCTGACACATTTCTCCTGATAAATCTGCACAAGAGGTTTACTCAACAAAAATTGTATTAACAAGCCAAATCAGAATCACATGGTTTTTTATCCTAATCACTATTAATAAAAAATAAAAAAAAACTTTTGACAACAAAAAAATTTGCAGGCGTAAAAACTGTATATTTACAGAAAAACATAAATTGCTTGAGAAGGGCAACCAAAAAATTGATAAATATAAAAGATCATTGCAGATCCTGAGTTGGGAGAAATGCTCGATTGCTCATTGTGCTTTACAACCTCTACTAACAAAGCCAAGTCATACTTATCTCAATATTAGCATACTAACATCAGAACTACTTTTGGCATTCATGTAATCAACAAGAAATTTTGCAGTAACTTAATATTTTACTGGTAAAGGTGATAGCGAAGAGCATTCGCCCTTCCTAGGAGGAGTAACATAAACTTAAGACAACTCTTGTCCTTTTACACAACCAAAAACTTGGTAGGGACGAAGGAACATCACAAAGGTCCTCATAGGACGGTAGCTAATGACCTTGAATTAGCAAAAGATCCAGATGGTCGAATATTTATGTAGCAGGGGATATGCTGTTAGATTATCTAAGAGAAAATTCTGTTATTGAAACAGAGAGAAAAGAAAGTAATGGAAATATACCATTTGATAGAGCATTCTAAGATAAGAAAAAGTTGGGATGAGCCTTTTTCTTGAGGTGAATGACTTGATATTGATGTACGACTATATGAACCCAAGGAAATATGCTTGAGACCAAACACCAAATTATTTTTTAAAAAAATACTCACAATTTGGACAATTCTCTTCATAAATAGCATCCCATATCATTCTAGCTGATGGACCAGAATAGCCAGTGTAACGTTCAGGGTTTAGCTGAAGATTTACATATGTCATCTCCGCTGCAAAATAAAATAAGCAATCAAATGCATTTCTTTATGCTCTTTGAGAAGATGGATGCATAAGTATGGAAGAATATTTCATAGAGAGAATTTAGGTGTGTAGGGCATTTCTGTATGCTCTTTGAAAAGATGGATGCATAAGTATGGAAGAATATTTCATAGAGAGAATTTAGGTGTGTAGGGACTCTAATAACATATGAATCTCAATCAGCGTCAACAACTTTGAAATTTTAAAATGAAAGCAAACTAGAAAAGTATACCACCGTAGAGATTTCTAGTATAGAACAGTGAAAGCACTGATTTCACAGAAAGAACCACATTTAAGGTGCTCAATCTCCAAAAAACAAGATCACATAGGCAGAAGAACTTTGTCTTAGACAGCAATGCCTCAGGTATTCTCCAGCCACACAAACAGATAACAGAACATTACAATGTACATGATAGAGGACAGAAGAACCTACCGTTTTCAGTCTCATCATCATTTGTCCATGGATTATCTACTTCTAGCCAACCTCGGAATGCTTTAGTGTCAAGTGTACGATCAACAGCAGCTTGTGGCTTTCCTTCTTGACATAGCAAATCATCGGATGAAAGCCGATGAACAGATGGTTCCTTAAATGGCTCTGGGCACTCATTTTCTGGGCATTCACAGACACTACAATCACGCAGATGGCACATACCATCGTCAGGCCAGAAAGGGCAATCACACCATAGCTTAACCTATCAGATAAATCAAAAAAATTAAGTCATTACAAAATTCTATTAGAACACACACAACAATTTGAAAGGAAATTTCAGTGTATATCCCCTGCCTAGAAAGATTTGGATACTATTTTTTGTTTTTGAAATGAAAGGATTATGTGGATAAGTAGTGTTTCGTTGAATTATACATGAAGAAAGAAGAACTAGTTTATAGAACAATCCAAAATTTGTGACGAAAACAACCCAAAAAAAATATTCCAGAACCAGAAGGCGAGCAGCGTTCTTGCTGGCAAATGCTAATGGTTATTGCTCGCATTAAAATATGAGAGGATGTATTAGTAGTAGTGTGTATGATTATGACAGTGGAATTAGAAAATATAGAATTTCCACGAGGAATTGATGCGCTGTGAATTAGTTCAACTCTTGAGAAATTGTTGGAATTCCACAAATAAGCACATATAGGCAAATCCAAAACAAGGAAACTGGTTCAATCTCACTCACAAATTTCACCAATCAAAGTAGCACCGCTTAAGATTTATAATACCGGATCATCAAAGTAATCAGTTTCAGAACATACAATTACCTTGAAATATCTGAAAAAAGGTGTCGTAACAAGTTCCTGAAGCAAAGGATGCAACACTTGTCCATTAAGACGGTCTACCGTCTCATAATCACAGCAACAGTCCTCAATAACTCCACTGTATTTATGTGAATCCTGCAACAATTCAACACCAAACATCAAAATTCAAATTCGACACACAATTTCAACTCAACTCAACTAATTCTTTTCCCAACTACATGGGATCGACTACATTAATCTACTTCCTCCATCCTGCTCTATCCGAATCAACATTTAAACTACAAGTAGCTATATCTTTCTTAATTATTTTTCTCCATGTTATTTAAGGTCTGTCTCTACCTCTCTTGTTGCCATAGATTGTTAAAAGATCATTCTTCCTTACTAGAGCATCTAAAAAAGTCTTCGTTGTACGTGTCCAAACCTCCTTAATCTATTTTCTCTCATTTTACCTTCAACTAGGGCTCTGCTACTACCATTTCTCGAAGGAATATGCAAAAGTGATAACTGTGACATTCAAAGTGTACATCTATAGAAACATTTCCATAAATGCATTATTAGATTATCTCAAAATAACATGCCAACACATGATTCAAAGCAATCTAATGATGTATAAATGTGATGTTTCTTTAGATGTACACCATAAATGTCAATGTAGCATTACTCTTTATTGAACATGTTCATTTCCAATTCAACTCACAATAAAGATTCATAATCTATCAAACATCGATCCTTCTAAAACCTAATTCAATCAATCTAATAAAAGAACACAAACAGACGAGACACGCAAAGACGTACCGAACACTGGCATGATGATTCTTCTTTATACTGCCGGAAACGCGAGATCTTCGACAAAACCGAAGAAGTTGAGATAAAGAAAGCGACGAGAGCAACAATAACAGCCAATCCTCCATACCTCTTCCATCTTCGATTCTTCTTCTCTCCAATCTCATCTTTCGCCATTACTGATCAACGCTCGTTCCGATTCTTCTTCTTCTTCTTTTTTGAATCTTCAACATCGCAAAAAGAGATCATAATAATGTGTTTGAAGAATCGATGAATGAAGAAATGAAGCTTCCGAAATTGGAATCTGTGGTAAAATTGTTGAAAACCAGCGGCGACGGCACCTTGGAATGGAAAAGGCGCGAGGTTTTCATCGAGGTTAAGAGCAGTTCCCATGGTTTTTTGAAAATTCGGTGTTCCGAGTCGCAGAGAGACGCCGGTCGGGTCAACTAACCCGGTTCGGTTGCTTTTTGTACGGTTCAATTTGCCGTCTAGCAAACCTAGTGAGGGTGTGTAAGCAAACCAGACTGAGCGATAATTGGGTCGAGTTACCTCGGGTTCATAATTTAGTTGGGTTGATTAAGTTGAAATTTAGGTGACTCGATTAGATCGGGTTGAATATCGGGTTTAGTCATAGCAAGACCCGAGTTATCTAAACCGACCCCATTAAAATTTTAAATGTAAAAAATATTTAAATCGAAATGAACCGCTTGAATGAATAATTAGGGATGGAAGCAAATTCGATTACCTGCACGACTGGACCCGACCCAACCCAGATAAATTCGAACATTTTGGGATGGGTTCACAATTTTAGTTGGATTGGTTGAGTCAAAATTTAGGTATTTTTATTAAATCAGGTCGGGTCTTGAGTTTAGTTATAACTCGACTTGAGTTACCCGACCTTATTCAAAATTTTAAATGTTGAAAATATTTTTTAAGAACATACAAATTAACTGTTTTATTATAATGTTATTGTAATGTGAAAATTGGGCTAAATTCTAAGGCTTTATAATAATCTTTTTGTATGAAAATAGACTGGTTGTTAAGATTTTTTTTTAATCAATTTTAAAAATAATTTTCAGCTTATAAAATTACTGGGCCACCCAACCTGCCCTCTATAAAATAGAAGTTGGGTGGGTGGCCAAATGACATGATTACTCCTGAAAAAAAAAAATTCACAAAAGCTATTAAAATACAAATAATGACCAATTTGCCATATTTTACTGTTCATTGCACAGTCAGCGTATCAAACAAGCGCCACGTTGGCGCCCAGGTGACATTTTTAGGAAGGCGTCTTTTGAAAAGACGCATTCTCTTCACAAATTTTTTTTTTAAGGTGAAGGGAAGGCGTCCTTTCATATTTTTTTTTTAAGTGAAGGGAATGCGTCTTTTCAAAAGACGTCTTCCCTTCACAAATTTTTTTTTTAAGGTGAAGGGAAGACGTCACTTAAAAAAAAATATGAAAGGAATGCGTCTTTTAAAAAGACGTCTTTCCTTCACCTTAAAAAAAAAATTGTGAAGGGAACTTCATAATTATTATTATTATTTTTTTATGGAGAAGAACCCCATCATTTTCTGTCCTTCCTGGGCTTATTTTTTACAATTTATTCTACGTTTCTTAGTGATTATCTTGCTCTGTTAAGGGAAAGATGATGTTGGGAGTACCCATTTTCTCAGCTTGTCTATGAGATCTGTTAATTCTTAGCAATTTTTCCTTCTTCTTTTTTTGGGCTGCTCTGTTTCTTTGCAAGTTATTACCTCATTTTGAGCTGTAAAAACTGGAAGAAATGAAAGGTGCCCTTGTCTCAAATTGAGGTTCTTAAAGGGTTTAGAAGGAACTGCAGTTTTTTTTTTTTTTTTGGGTTAGTGCTAATGATGCTGAGAAAGCTCTGTTTCTGCAAGTCGCTTTTGCTCTTTTTTTGCTGCTGCTGCTGCTGCTTGCTGTGGTGGTTTCAGCCAAGAAGCATGGTACTTGTATTGTTTACCTTTCTTTGGCTTGTTTTGGAACTTGTTAGTAATAATAGTGCTGCCCTCTTTTAATCTGTGCTGCATTTCAGTAGAATTTGAAATAGATAAGAATTTGAACTGAGACTTTCTTCTACCAGATGCCTATGTAGTGTTTGAGAGATTTATCTTGTGAGAAGAAGCCTAGTTCAAAGTTTCGAGCTTTAGAGATTAAGGTCTGGTTTAGATATAGAGATTGGCCCGAAGAGATAGTGTCAGCTGCTGTGCAAAGCTGTGTTTTTGAAGAGAAGAACAATAAGAAGAAAGTAGCTGAAAGAAGGAGCCATAGAGCAAAAATCCTGTCGCCATCTATGTTGGAGACGAATTGCTGAAAAAAAATAAAATTACTTCCCTTGCCAGAAAAATAAAAAATGTAAACAGAGCTTTTCGTTTTTTAAAAAAAAAATATTTGAAAGGGAATGCGTCTTTTGAAAAGACGCATTCCCTTCACTTAAAAAAAAATATGAAAGTCCTTAAAATGCCACTTGGGCGACGACGTGGCGCTTGTGTTGGCGCTTTGACTGTGCAATAAACAGTAAAATATGACAAATGAGTCATTATTTGTATTTCGATGGTATTTATGAAATTTTTTTTTTTTAGGGGTAATCATATCATTTGGCCTTGGGTGGGTGCCCTCTATAGTAATGACATAAAGTATTACTATGGATCATGAAATCAAGGTGCTTAGTGCCATTTTTAGTGGGATACATCACCCATATTTAGAATTATATTATGAGAAATATTTTTATGACCCAAAAATTACATTCAAAACTATACTCATACTAATGTAGTGTATGATGGTTGAAGAACTTTTTTTTTTTCATTTTTCTCACTGAAAATATAAATTTAAGTATATATCTTGGGTCATTTTAACATTCTTCTTATATTATTATTATTATGTTTAAAGTCTGTAAATGATCTCAAAGTGAGACTCAAATCAATATTTATGTTGAAAATTTGGAATTATAGATTAAGTATATAAGATTGACTATATGAATTTGCTTCTTTCTTGCTCGATAAGTGTAGCGTCAACTCTTAAATTACAAGTAATTATATCTTTCATGATTATTTTTATTCTATATCTATACTAATAAGTCAATCTTCCTCATTGTGTCATCTAAAGTTCTTTACGTGTCCAAACTATCTTTATTATTAGTTTCCTCTCATTTTATTTTCAAGTGGAGCTATTCCATCCTTTCTTAAATATGTTTATTTTTAATTCTATCATTCTTTTTTTTACCACACATCTATTTTAATTCTCGCATATTTCTCATTTGCGGTGAATAATATGTTTTAAATACTTAAAACTTTTACTCATTGGTATCTCTTGACTCATGAATAATATATTATTTTGATCTTCATTGTTTCTTCACTTTCTATTTCTACTAAAATTACATTTAATGTACTTAATTCTAGTTATAGTATTCTTAAACCCCTGAGATTCTAGATCCTCTTTTCAAAATTTAAATTTAGTATAGTATTTTGTCTTAGTTATTCATTTGGAAGGAGAAACAAAAGATGACACAAACTTCTAAAAAAAAAAAAAACTGATTATGTGAGCTATAAAATTAAAGTAGTTTCATCAATTAGATTTAGCATTTAACTCCACCAATGTTGAATGTATTACATATATATAGAAACCTGAGTCAAATTAGTTCTTGACAGCAGAGTGAAGGAAATAGATTCATGTAACCAACCTCGTGTAGTTGATTGAGTTGAGTTTTATATAAAGAAACATAAGCTGGCACATAAAATGAAAAAGTAATACTTAGGTACCACACTTAGAAAACACATGTTTTACATTGTTCTTAAGAATTATTTGTCACACCCCGCCCGGATGCGCCTAAACCGGCGGTACACTCTCGGACGGGGCGCGCATTTGGAACAATCATAATGGTAATAACAGAGTACGCAGCGAAAATACAATACACAGTACAAATCTGATTTCATATAATTCAGAATACTTTTGTACATAAAATGGTCAAGGGAACATACTCCCAAAATCCCCAATGATTCATACAAATGGTACAAAATGTGGGCCCCATAACCTGCACCCAGTCCACCCTAATTTCCTGTGAAAGATTTGATAATATTGGAGTGAGCTTAACGCGCTCAGTGGGTAAATAGTGCATGAGTATAACAATTAATAAAGCATACTTCAATATCAAATATCTTAAATACACATGTAAGCATCATAATCAATCAATATGTATGTATGCATGACACCGTCACGTACTAATGGTTTGATGAGCGTACATCGCATGAGTTCACGTACTGGTGTCCTTCCCCGGGCGAAGCCAGGTTCTCACTGTACGTCCCTCTTCAGGAACAATGCTCTGGATTCACGTACTGATGTCCCTCCCCGGCGTAGCCAGGTTCACATGTACGTCCCTCTCCAGAGAAATAATATGAATAGTGAGCAATGCTTCTAACTATTCCATGAGTCATAAACCATATACGTCCCTAGGTGGTGATATGTATGATGCCAATGCATGAACTAGTCTAGTCTACTGGTCTAGTCTTTTCTTGACATTTCGACTGACTTTGGCATCGTCTAGTGATCCTTATTAAGGACGGTATCACGACGTGCAAGGTTAAGACATTTAGGTCATAAACATTATTGATATAATGCAGTGTAAATGAATAGTAGATATAATAATAATTGAATGTAAACTTTAATAAAAGTTATAAAACATGCAAACCTATGTTTCGTTCCCCACCTTCAGATCTGGTGCTTTTCTCCGGACAGAACTTCGTTGCACCGCTTTCAGATCTGGCGCTTTCCTCCGGACAGAACTTTGTTGCACCGCACCGGGAGTCTCAAAGACTAAAAACTTAGAATGCGTGGAAAGGAGAAGAAAAATCACAAGAGAAGGTGATTTGGTGTGAGGAATGAGAAATGAGGAGGTTTCTTATATAGAGATTTTTGCGCCTGAACGTTCTGGAAAGGCGCCTGAACGTTCTGGCATGCGCCTGAACGTTCGGGCGTTGCCCAAATAGTAAAAATTTCAAATAGTAATTTTTTTTTTTTTTTTGTGAAATACAGGGTATTACATTATTGGATCGCCTTGAATTATGCAATTAACTCGTAAAATTGTACAAAAAAGTATGTTATCAAAGCATTTCTTAAAAATTGTATGATATAATATTATTTGGCTAGTTTTAGCTTCTTTTATTGAAAAAACAAAAAAAAAGCATGTGAATAAGGCATATGTGCACGTAGAGGATGACAAAACAATTAGATGACAAAGAGCAAATATATATATATATTTTATTACCAGTTTTTTGGTACTTGAGAGGCGTCCTCCTTTCCTTTGGGCAAGACTAATTCATCCGGATTCAGGCATTATAAAGGCGTTTAGACTAGCCCCCCAACAGAAGCAAATAAATAGGGACAAAGATCAGTTTCACGCCTCTTATAATGGACCTCATCACTTATAAGTTTATAACAAGTGTCTCTCAATAATTTCTCAGTATTTTTTTCTTACAAAAAACTGAGAAACAAAAACAAAAAATTAATAAATGACCAATAATGATAATTTTTTAATAAGGATATTTTTATTGCTTCACTTGTTTTTCTATAAAATAATAAAAATAAGACTCGAAAAATAACAGGGAAGACCTCTAAAGACATTTCCTGCAATATGATATGATTTTAGTGTTCTTTAAAAAAAAAATGAAGTTGATAAGGTATTTTAATGATTTTTTTTTATCATTTTCTTAAAAAATAGCAAAAAGGATTTAAAAATGATTATTTTCGTATCTGATTATATTTTGTTGGGACATTTGTTTTAGGCTACGCATATTTACTTAACACTTACTACAGCGTTTTGTAATGGGATTTTGATTTGATTGCCCTAAAAAAATATATATATATAAATGCCATTAAATTTAAAATAATGACCCTTTTGCCATAATTTAACTATTTAAAGTCCGGTCAACAGATATAGTGGCGCCTAGTGGATTGAGGTGAGCTGAGGATACATCAGTTAAGAAGGTGTCGTTTCAAAAGACGTCTTCCATTAAAAAAAGAAAATAATATTTTTTTTTAGTAAATGCGTATTTTGAAAAGACGCATTCCATTCAAAAAAGAAAATAATATTTTTTTTAGCAAAGGCGTGACGCCTTCACTAAACCTAAAACAACCTCTAAAGGGTCGTGACCCCACCCTCTCCAACCTACCCCACACTCAAATCTCTCTCTGCAACTCCTCCCTCCATCGCCGTGGTTTCGCCATCGCCGTCGTTGGAAGCCTCTCTCTCTCTCCCTCTTCGTTGCTTCGGCCCTCTCGTTCTCTTCTTGCTCCCTCGTCACTCCATCTCTCTTTGTGCTCATGCTCTCTCTCCCTCTCGCACAGTTGCCCTCTTTCACTCTCTTTCTCCCTCTCTCACTCTCTCTCGCCCCCTCTCATTGTCTCCGCTTGTGCTCTCTCACTCTTCAGTCGCTCTCTTTCTCCTCTCGCTCTCTCACCCTGTCACTCTCCCTCTCGCTCTCGATCTCTACTCACCTTCTTCCCCTCTCTCTCTTTTGCTCTCTTTCTCTATAGCTCGCCTCTCTTCATCTCTCCCAAATCTTGTTACTCTCTCTTTCATATTTCCACTTCTAGCTTGTTACAACACCTCCATAAAATTATTTTATTTGATTGGGTAGGTTTTTTTTAATATCTTTTATGGTTTTTGTAACTTGTGGAAAATATTTTTGTTTTGATAAGTTGTATAAATTATTTGGATTAAATGACTAATTTGATTTTATTTCTCATGTATATTGCAGACGTTTGGTGTCGAAGTCAAAGTGGGCAGCATTGCAAAGACCTCTCCGGTGATAATCAAGTATATAATAATTTGATTTGTTATTTAGATTAATTTATTAGCAATTGGTCACGTTAAAAACAAGTTTTGACGTAATTATATCAAAACATAAAAATAAATTTTAATCATGAAGTTAAATTGTTCAAATACCCCGAGAGAGATGTTTTCAAATTGAATATTAATTTTTATAACAATTTTTCTTGGTTTTGCGTTAAATTTTAATTTGTGTAAAGTATAAATATTATAGTATAGGGTTTAAGATTTAGAGTTTAGTATTATAGTATAATTTCTTGAGTAAAATTATAGTATAATAATTTTTTAAGTATTAATATTATAGTTTAGACATAAATTTTATATGTTACTAGTGGAAGGCATGTGCTTCGCACGTGAAGATGTTAGAAACATATTGCATTTGAATATATACCCCAAATGGATTTAATTAAAAAAAAACGTGATGAGTTCAATTAAAAAAATTGTGCATCATAATCAACAAATTATTTTATTTGATTGGGTAGGGTTTTTTTTAATATCTTTTATGATTTTTTTAACTTGTGTAAAATATTTTTCTTTTGATGAGTTGTATAAATTATTTGGATCAAATGACTAATTTGATTCTATTTCTCATGTATGTTGTAGACGCTTGGTGTCGACGTCAAAGTGTGCAGCATTGCGAAGACCTCTTCGATGAGAATCAGATATATAATAATTTGATTTTGTTATTTAGATTATTTTGACGTAATTATACCAAGACATATAATTATTTGTGGCGCTTATTTTTGTTTTAGAAAATATTTTGCCTCATTGACTAATTCACTTTAAGTGGTCCGTGATTATACTATTCAATCTTCGGGAAGGTCAAAAGTTAATTACATTTTTTTTTAATTGTTACTTTGTTGAAATCATAGGCTTTTATTTCATGTTTTGTTTGAAAGAATGACGATTGTATTTTGCTTATTACGTCCAGATGACAGATAGGTTTGTTTCTATAATATGCTACAGTGGTGGTTTTGTAGTACATGGTCCGCGAGGTGCATTATACGATAAACTGCCAGTCAGGGTTCTGAGAGTCCGATTAGGCATTGATCTTGAAGAATTTGAAGGGGTTATTCGAGGGGCATTAGGGATTTCAATTTGTGCAACGATCAATATCACCTATAGATATCCTTTGTTTTTTGGCGATAAGGATTTCAATTATACGGTGGTTTTGATTAGAACTGAGCAAGAGCTAAGGGATATTTTTTCTATGTTGTAAGAGCTCCCACCTCATAATAATATGGAGGTGTATGTAGAAGTTGTTGGTGAAAATCTAACCCAAGGTCGTTAATGTCACGACGCCCCTGACGTAGGCTGACGTCATGACCGGCACAGCGTACTATACACTGTACATCCTCATATACAGTAGATAATACACTGTATTATGTATAATATATGTGTATTATACATCTCGATATACGTGTACGTCATTTACTTAAATTTACGGGGTGTTACAGTTAAACGGGGAGTCGCCGAAGCCACGTGAATTTTGGCGGTCATAGTGCACGGAGATCAAAAGAGAACATTGGTCCGAGTACAGCTTCATCTATTGATGCTACAATCGAATACATGACCAATGATTCTGAAGATGCTAGTCCTTTCAATGTACATTTGTCTGATGATGAATTCAATTATGAAGACGGCAATGCCCACCTTGACGAAGACAGTGATGAAAACAATGATGACGATGATGGACATGAGATGTCTAATTTTATTGATATGCGTGGTACTTTGTTGAGGGTAATTGAACATGATGGGTCTATGTATGCATCGTGTCACACCCCAGTACACAGCACATCGCAGTGTCTAGTACCCCGGGATGTGATGGGTACCTCATACAGAGCGTACCCTAACCGTTACATACCACATAATATTGTCACATCCCAGTACACAGCACACCGCAGCGTCTAGTACCCCCGGGATCATTTGTCCACACTATTCACTCATGAATAGTGCAGGGCCTCCCCCAGAGTCGAACTCGAGACCTCATAAGGTTTAATTCCGAACTCTGAGTAGCCACTGAATCATTGGCTCAGTGGTTACTCAGATTGCGAAATCAAACCTTATGAGGTTGTGAGTTCGAATCTGGGGGAGGCCCTGCACTATTCATAAGTGAATAATCCCAATATAAAACATATTGGGGCATTCCATATCGACTAACTCGCAATTAACACATCACGTGTCCTTTTTTTCCTTTTTGTTTTCAGATTGATAATAGACAATTATAGGTCGAGATACAATTTACTCAGTCTGTGACTCTTGCTCAGGTAATGGAAACCACTTATGGGTTTCATAATTCTTTAACATCACTTCCCTTTTTCCCCTTATGATTGGGTCAGGTACTAACAAAATTACAGTCACTTATACTGCCAAAATCTCAACCTTTCTCAATGTTTCGCTTATCTTGAATTTCATATTATTGCCCCAACATTTCCATACATTACTTATTTCTCCTTTTACCTACCACTGGTATTGATAACTCGACTTCAAACGGCAGTGCAAGCTATATCACTAGTATTGCTGGTATTAACAATTTCACCACAGCATTGGCTGACCCGAAATTGATAGTCTGCCTAACAACTTACACATATATTTATAACCCAACAATTAGCAAACCTGCCGTATAGGATCCCAAAATTTATTCTAGATCCTTATTATTCTCAGAGTATCTATAGTGATCATTCCAAAACTAAACTATACCAATCTATTTAATTCATATTTGTATTTATGGGTAGGCATGTCACCACATTTTAACAAGATAAAATTTCTCATGCCTTAAATCAATTTCAGCATGATGATAGAAGCCCTCATAAAATAGCTTCTTTAATTAATCTCATGCCTTAATCATCTCAGGAGTCTTTAACCAAATTTTCTATTATATCTTATCATCAGTTAGCGGAAACTTAGCTAACGTGCTTTATCATTTTTAGAGACTTAATCATTCTCTAAGATGGTCTCTAAGCAGAGTAGCAAATTCTTTACTACGTCTAATATCAGACTGCCAGTTAAGATAGGAAAAGCTCTTCTCCCGAAAGTTTTCATAACTTTCACATATCTTTTCATTTCATCTGGCCTATCATTGAGACCTTCTATGTATTTTATTTTTACTTCAGTCTCAATTATATATGTTTTTACAGAAGTACTCACACCATTAGCACCCACATCTAGAGCTATCAATGGTTCAAGCCTCTGTCTTTCTCACATTACAACTTTGCCACAAGCTCATAAGCTGTGCATTTCGTTGTTGTTGGGTAGTTATTAGCCAGATATAAGTTATATAATTTAATAGCACTGGATTACATCATGTTCTTTTTCTTTCAGCCTATCCTTTCGTGATCAACAATTTACATTGTTAATCTTGACTATTCGTTTCTAAATTTAGAATTCATCATCGCAGATGATTCTCAGTCAAGATAACATATTGAATTAGGCTCAGCATAATAGGACTACTAATATATGTGCCCATACAATCAATCATAATATCATGAAAACTTTTATCTTTTTAAGGATTTTAAACCTAGGATCTGACACCAATATTGTCACGACGCCCTTGACATAGGCTGACGTCATGACCGGCATAATATACTATACACTGTACATACCCGTATACAGTAGATAGTATACTGTCAGCTTTCACATAATCTCATAATCCTTCCCAAAATTTATAAAAATTTCGGCAGCATTTCCCCATAAAATGACATTTCACAAAACTAGATATACCACAAATCAAATCATCTCCATATATATATATATATATATATATCTAATCATTCCATTCATGTATACTATAATCCAAAATAACTATTGATATCTTATTCTCCCAAAATAACCCCTCTAGATGGTAATACATATATAAGATGTGTGATAATTATATATAATTATATATATATATATATATATATATATAACATGTAACCACTTATTCTAAAACATACGTATATCAGCAATGCTACGGCCTAGTCACGTGCTGATTACGCTCGAAGTTTTCCTTTTCCTTTTGCTTCTGTACCTGCAATGGTGAGGGAAAGGGGGTGAGCAACCAACAGCTCAGTGAATATAGTTCTTGACATGACAATCGCATGCATTTTAGGAAATATGGCATATCAAATCGTTTAAATTAAAACATTTCAAAAGCACATATGCACCATTCATCAAACTAATATATGTGCACACAATATATAGTTTATGCTCATTCATAAACATTTTACCATCTTCCTCATTCAAGGCAAGAGAGCGAGTCTAACCCTTGTATGGTCGTACAAGGTAGCCACAGCCTCTCATTACCCAATTCACAGTTATTTCAAGGATCGCAACCCTTGTTAGGACAGACCTACTGACAATGAGGACTGACAAAACCCCATCCGGGTTTAATTCCAAACGAAATGACATCATTACAAACTCCAATTGCTAAAATCAGTTTGCATGATCCATAAAACTCAATGCATTATATATAAATATAATATGCATACAATCAAACATTTTATATGCGTACAATGCCATACAAGAACCAAATCAAGAAAACTATACTCACAGTGGTTACACGGGGTTTCTAAGACAATATATCCGAGCAATGATAACCGTCCATCATAATTGCTTCCTCAAGAGTATTTATCCATGCACTTGAGCTCTCAATTTCAACACTGAAATGAACCATAGCTTATCATGAGAATCACCATTTCAACTCACCAAAACACTCTTACTAACACTCAAAGTTTCTAGCTGGTTCAGCAGCTAAGATGGGGTTATTTCACCATGAAAATACATATGAAAACATATGTCATATCCACAAATCATGTTCTTAACATCGAAACGTCCGGAAGTCAGTTCTCTACGATTCTATGATCGCAAACTGGAGTTTCATTGGATTTTACTTCCATTTTATTCACTGGATATGATCATCATACTATTCACATCACTGTTCACGTCGTCACTATTTATTAGAAACATATAAATTTTTACTAAAATTGTCAAACAGTCTCCAAAAATCATGAAATTAGCATCGATGGACTCGCAACAGTTCATTTTACCATTCTATAGCCTTAAACTGGAGTTTCATCGGCTTTAATTAATTCAAATGGTCTCCAATGTAAACTCTAAATTTCAACAAACTACCAACGGCTATAACAATTCTAAATGAACACATAAATTCAATCTAACCATATATGTAAGGTTCCTACAGCCTAGGAAGTATTTTCCAACCTTCCTTGCGGATTTTCATTCACGTTGGGTCAAAATCCCAATTTTTGAAAACGTCGTAAAACGGCTCCCACAGTAAAAATTACTCCGAAAGAAAGGTTACATCTAGCTTAGAGATCAATTTTACGAAGAAATAGAGTGAAAATCACTTACCGCAAGTCCGAATTTGACGCGAATCCCGCATTTCCCCTTTTTCTTCTTTCCTTTCTCTCTTCTTCTTTCTTTCGTTTTCTCCTTCCTGCAACTTCGTTTAATTCATTTTTTTTTCTCTTGTACTATTCCGTGAACAATACCCGCTTATGAACAGTGAATTTAATTTGTCTTTTATTTTTGTTAAATCCATTATTCTTCTTTTATACACTCAATCCACATGCTGAATTATTTAAAATCACGTTCTGGACTCACTTTTGACATTTCCAAGTTCATTTGACACATGTACACATAACGTGTATTATACATTTCGATATACGCGTACTTCAACGTATGTATTTAAGTAAAAATACGGGGTGTTACACATCGCCACTACGAGAAGATGACAATGGCGTAAGCATTGAGGAAATCGAGTTACAAGACACTGAGTTGCATAGTATGGGGGATACACCACAACCTACCATGGCAAGTTTTGAGGCTTCCTCACTGAATTTCATGGAACTTAATCATGAAGCTATGACCCCATTATCAGAAAACCATGATAATATATCTATGGAGTAGAACGAGTCACAAGATCTTTGCAAAGGACTCACATTTCCTAGTAAGGAAGACTTGCAACATAGAGTAAAACGATGTTGCATAGCCAAGCAACAAGAATATGTCGTGGTTGATTCAGAACCCAAGTTTTGGTTAATTAGGTGTAAGAAATGGAAAGATGGTTGTCAGTGGAGGCTAAGGGCTTCTAATCCCAAGAAATCGAGATTGTTTGAGATCACAAAATGTCCATTCCCACACACATGTGTTTTCGCCCAAATGTCGCAAGATCATAGACAATTGGATTTAAAGCTAATATATCGCGATATATTTGATATTGTAAAGCGAGATCCTTCTACTTTTGTGTCGGCGCTGCATCAAGTAATTAAAAATAATTAAAAATATGATGTGCATTACAGAAAAGTGTGGCATGCAAAAAAAAAAGGTGATAAAGAAGATATTTGGTGATTGGGAGAGATCGTATAACCTGCTCCCAAAGTGGATGGATGCATTGAATACTAGTAATCCAGGTTCGCACGCATTTGTAGATCACTACGAACCTGACAACAATGGGACTGCCACGTTTCATCGTTCTTTTTCGACTTTTGGTCCCTCAATTGAGGGTTTTGAGCATTGTAGGCCTATCATACAAATAGATGGTACACACTTATATGGAAAATACCGCGGAAAGTTGCTCATCGCCACGGGAATCGATGCAGCCAGTCACATATTCCCTCTCGCATTTGCTATTGTTCATCAAGAAAATACTGACAACTGGGCATGGTTTCTTAGGAAACTTCGTTATGGCATGACGAACAAAGAAGGCATTTGCCTTGTCAGTGATCATCACCCTGGCATATTGAATGTTGTTAACAAAGTAGAGAATGGTTGGACTGAGCCTGAGGCATATCATAGGTTTTGTTTGAGGCATGTGGGTAGTAATTTCAATGATAAGTTCTATAACGAGAAGTTGAGAGATTTGGCCAAGGCAGCAGGGTCACAACACCAACCATGTAAGTTTGAGGCACTAATGAAAGAACTAGAGCACCAGAAACAGGGTTGCACAAGATGGTTTAATCTCATTACCCTTCTTAGAGAGAGGTGGACAATGGCTTACGATGGTGAGGTGCGGTATGGTTGGATGACTACCAATGTGTCTGGTTAGTCTATGCATTTACTTCTTTGAATTGCTGAGCTATTTATTTTTATTGTCTACTTTACTAAAATTTTGTGCAATTACATATTGATTTTTTTCCTCTTTTTTTCTTTGAGTGTTTCAATGGAGTATTGAAGGGGGCTTGATTTTATCCGGTTACAACATTGGTGCAGTTGACGTTTTATAGAAGTGTTGCGTGGTTCATCGTTAGACGACAAGAAATAGATGAAACAATTAGTAAAGGAGAAGTTTTTACAAAGTATGTTGTAGAGAAAATGAGAAATTGGGGGCTTAAGGCAGGGAACCACACTATTATGTTGATCAATCGATAACTTGAGACATTTGAGGTTGTTACCGGTATACAGGATGCCCGCATGAACAAAGGGAGAAACAAGCAAGTCGTTCGACTAAAAGATCGTCTTTGCGGCTGTGGAAAATGGCAATGTTATGGGATTCCATGCTTCGATCAATTGTGACCAATACATTGATCATTGGTACCTCCTCGATCAGTACTCCAAGTGTTATGAACCTCAGTTTCATCCTATTTCGCACAAATCTTATTGGCCACAGTGTACTATTCTGTATACGGTGATACCTGATTCTGATCATGTTCGCAAATCTGGTCGACCAAGGTCATCGCGCATAAGAAATGAGATGGATATAAGGGAACCCTCTTCTAAGATTAGATGTGGACATTGTGAACATGAAGGCCACAATAGGCGGAGTTGTCCAACCCTCCGTGGTAGGGCTGCATAAGCTATTGTTTACCCACATATATTTCATGTTTTCTACTTTTTCAGTCTCATGTATCTTTTGCAATGTAATATGACACTTTTGGATAGACTTTGTCATGTACGAGCTATTGTTTTAATGATTATCGCATGCAGTTGTAGTGTTTTCTACTATTTTATATAGTGTTTTATTGTCTCATTTTGATCTTTTTCTAATATTTTATCATTTTGATGCTAATATGTGCTAATTAAATATAATGTTATTTCATCTAGGTTAGATGGATCCAGGCCTTTTAGATCCATCTGTACTGTCGTTGCAGGCCCGTCATCGATCCGGTCTCATCTGGAATGGAGAGGTACTCACCTTTTATTTTGATATTCAATTCCTTTTGAATAAAGTCTTTCATTGACAATATTTTTTTTTTCTGCAGCCAGTACAAGAGTTGCATTGCCGACGTAGGGAGGCCGTGGTCCATCGCACACTTCCACTTGACCCACGTATTATTCCATACTTGCAGCGAGCTGATTTTTATGGGGTAGCACGTGTTAGATTCATTCAGTTGGACTGACACTTAATTACTGCCTTCATTGAGCATTGGCGTCAAGAGACCCATACCTTCTACCTTATAATCAGAAAGACGACTATTACACTCCAAGATGTCAAGGTGCAATTGGGGTTGCGGGTCGATGGCCTACCAGTGACAGGATCGACCAACCTTGAATATGGGGATTTATGCGCTGAGTTGCTTGGGTTCATGCCAATGGGGAAAGAAAGACGCGGGGGACGATTGAGTCTAGTCACCCTTGGAGAAAGAGTTTCAAACTTACCTGAAGAAGCAACGAAAATTTAAATACAACAGTATACACGAACCTATATTTTGTAGCTGATTGAAGGTGGGTTGTTGTCAGACCAGTCAAACAATCTTGTACACTTATGTGTTCTACCTCTTCTTGCGAACTTCGATATGGCTGGTACATACGCGTGGGGCAGTGCAGTGTTAGCATGGCTATATCGTCAGATGTGTCGTGCCGTTAATTATGACAAACGAGGTGTTTCAGGAGCACTGGTCCTAATACAATTATGGGCATGGGATAGATTTTCATTTTTGGCTCCACAAAGATGCAACTCTCGTCGCGAGGATCGTGTCGGTCCAAATGCACATCTGTTACCACCACCACCATTGACATATAGGTAAATGAGTAATTTTTTACTTAAGTCACCTTGTCTTCCTTTTTAACATTCACTGTTAACATTTATTAATTTGTCGTTAGTATTTGCAGGTGGAGACACGCATTGATAAATAAAGACGTCCCAACGCATGTGTTGAATAAATATAGAGAGACCTTGGACACTAAAGGTTTTGAAGAGGTACAATTTACATACATTTATTGTTTAATTTTGGTTTTGCATGGCTTTTCAGTTTTGACGTTAGGGGTGCATGTACAGGTCAGGTGGACTCCATATACTGATGATTTGATTGATGCCTTGCCAGATTATTGCAAGCATGGGCGACACATTTGGCACACTGTTTCTCCACTAATTGTTTTCGCCATAGTTGAGTTACATCGACCAGATCGAGTGTTGCGTCAATTTGACATGAGACAAATGATTTCAGAGCCATGCGACACAAGTGTTGACCTTCACAAGTGTGATATGAGGAGCCAATGTGACAATGATTGGATTCAAAAGCACAGATATTATGTTGATGAATGAAAGTGTCGTGCTGAAAACTTGGCAGTTGGTGAAAATAATGCTTCGTCACATATGGAGTACAATGACCCATACATGATTTGGTATCGATCAATAACCCGGAGGTATATGACTGAAAGTGGCGCAACTATCGATTTCTTGGTAAGATAGTACATTTTGCAATTCACGTTTTCACATATTACTAAGTTGTAGTTATTTTGGCTAACGTATGACATTTTTTATTTATTTAGGTTCGCAACATGGCTCAAATTAATTTGTGCAGTCAGGTTAATGATATTACTGTACTGACAGACATTAAGGGGATTTTAATGACTACGCTACAAACGGTGCATGCAGATTACATGGTTAGGAGGGACACAACAGAATGACCATCGTCAACATACCATCAGAGTCGCATCACTCCTTCCAATCGAGTGGATTCATTCACGAATGTCCACACGTCACCATTGCAGCGGGATCCTTCCACCTTTGGCGATGCAATACCAAATATTGAGATTGACCCGACAGTTACTTCATTCGAGGGCAATCCAACGTTGGGTGAAGAGGGCTACCAAAATATTGACCTTTACCTATGGAGAAATTGGAATCCAGAGGAAAATTGGATAGGTAGACGAAAAAGAATGCCAAGGCGAGGGCGAGGGTAAGGGCGAGGGCAAGGCTTGGGAGGTGTATTTATAGCAGATACGGCTATTGAGGCCCATGATGAACGTGACGACCACGATCGTGAGGATGAGCACTTATCAGCTATACCCGTTGACGATGATCCAACACCATATGTCAAGCGAGCTTGTTCAGATGACTTTGCAACACTATACAAGAGATCACTTACGGCGCAACAAACGACGTAAATGGCCAATATGTGGTACAGATTGACAACTTGTTTTATTATTTTTGTATATGTTTTGATAATATTGTAGTCAACATTTACTTATATTTGCTATTTCAATTCAGTAAATTTTTTTCAACAGATTGTATATGTTTTGATAATGTTGTAGTTTCATTTATACTTGAATTCTGAATGGGGGTCTAAAAATTCAACCGGGCATGGGAATGGGGTTCTGTCGCCTCCGGGGGATCGTGGGAGGATAGTGGGACGCGCTAAAAGTGGTCGGGTAAAAAAAATCTCGTGGTTTGGCCTCGGTGAGGCCGAACAGTTTACTAAAAGCTCCGATTTTTCTTAATAACTTGAATTCCGAATGGGGGTCTAAAAATTCAACCGAGCATGGGAACTGGGTTCCGTCGCCTCCAGTGGATCGTGGGAGGATAGTGGGACGCGCTGAAAGTGTTCGGGTAAAAAAAAATGGTTTGGCCTCAGTGAGGCCGAACAATTTACTAAAAGCTTCGATTTTTCTTAATAACTTGAATTTCGGATGGGTCCAAAAATTCAACCGGACATGGGAATGGAGTTTCGTCACCTTCGGGGGATTGTGGGAGGATAGTGGGACGCGCTGAAAGTGGTTGGGTAAATAAAAGCCTCGTGGTTTGGCCTCGGTGAGGCCGAACAGTTTACTAAAAGCTTCGATTTTTCTTAATAACTTGAATTCCAGATGGGGATCCAGAAATTCAATCGGGCATGGAAATAGGGTTCCGTCGCCTCCGGGGGATCGTGGGAGGATGGTGGGACGCACTGAAAGTGGTCGGGTAAAAAAAAACTCGTGGTTTGACTTCGGTGAGGCCGAACAGTTTACTAAAAGCTTCAATTTTTCTTAATAACTTGAATTTTGGATGGGGATCTAAAAATTTAACCGGGCATGAGAACTGAGTTTCGTCGCCTCCGAGGGCTCGTGGGAGGGTATTGAGACGTGCTCATAGTGGTCCGGTAAGAAAAAGCCCCGTGGTCCCGCTCGATTGATTGACACAAGTACAAAAAAAATGAAAAAAAAATCCGTATGGAAGGCGCCTTCTAAAATAAAAAAAAATGTTTTATTCAAGGCGTCTCCATACAGAATTTTTTTTTTAGCCCAATCAACGTCCCTGTGTTCACATGGCACCACTATTTTGGATGACCGAGCTTTGAATTGTCAAATTATGACAAATGGATCATTATTTAAATTTTGATGGTATTTGTAAATTTTTTTTTATTTTATAAGGGCGGGTCAAAAGCCCGTTTTGCAACGTTTTTTGAATGATAAAATGATAATAGAAGCATCGCTTCTGATCTGAAAAACAAAAACAACAAAGTTGACACCAATGACGATCTGTGGATCATCTTCTTCCGAATCCGGAAGCAGTGTAAAATCATGGGTCGTTCACGGTTTGATCGCAGGATTTGCAATTGCAGCAGCTTTTGCAGGATCTTACACGGTGCTCACGCTAAGAGGAGGAGGATCCGGCAAATTCCGAAGCCGTGTGGTGGGAATTATACCTGCTCGTTTCGCTTCTTCGCGTTTCCAAGGAAAGCCCTTGGTTCAAATCCTCGGGAAACCCATGATTCAGGTAATTCACAATTTCAACAATCTCTACTGCCTCCAATTTTGCTAGCTTATATAGCATTTGTTAGATCTTGCTGTTTTTGATAATTCTCGCGCTCCATGTGTTTGATATGTTTTCAGTTTTCTCTTTTTTACTATATTTTGTTCTTGTTGTTGTTGTTAATCATGTTGTGGAGTTGAATTTTGGAGTTGAAGCATGTGTGGTTGTGGCTGGTTAATTTGAGTTGTTTGGGTGGTTATGTACAAATTTGGAGGGTCTGGCTCCATGTGTTTTAATAACTAGGAAAAAAATTAAGGGTGTGTTTGGTAGCTAAAAATTTTTTCCATAAGAAAATAGTATTTTCTCGAGAAAAGTTTCTTAAGAAATTGTTTGGTTGGACATAAGAAGATTTTCTCATAGTTGGTTATTAGTTAGTTATAACTTAGAAAGTTATATAACTGTAACTTTTTCAAATTTGTGCAAAAAAAAATTATCATGAGAATTTCTTTTTTGTTACCCCTAGCTGAAAAAATTATGGTAAGAAAATGGTGGGCCTAAAAAAATGTTTAAATTTTTTTCTCACCTTTTTTACCAACCAAACACTAGAAAATAAAATTTTCTCAAGAAAATCACTATTTGAGAAAATTCTTTGTTTTCTCACCTACCAAACTCACCCTAAAAGTGATTAATAGATGATGGCACGTGGACTTGATTTATAATAGAGAGGAAAGATATGATTAATAAATGAGATAAACAAACAAATATGTTTGCGAGGAGGTTTGTACACGAGACCTCAAGAATAAAACTGCTCTGATACCATAATAACTTAAAGGACAAAAATTAAATGTGGATGAGAAAAGTCAATAAGAACTTTTGTCTTATTCAATTGATCAAGGACGGTTGTCCGTGTCCCATTAAATACAAGCTACACATTCTCCAAGTATGGTACATGCCTTAAATGAAGATATTAAACATCAAAAAGAATAAAGAAAGAAATTTTGGTCAAATATTGTACTATCTATGGCATTACAACTACTTTCTTCCAATTTACACCCGATAGGTTTCTTGTTAGATGGAAGAGGGGTGAGGGTCCAGGATGTGGGTTTATCTATGGAGTAAATTGCAGAAAGAAATGCTCTATGTGCAGCAGAAAAGTTAGGGTAAGAAAGAAAATTTTGGATGGGATATGGAGTACCTATATGTTGAGAAGTCATCAAAGAAGGTAGTGTAACCGCAATAGCCTTGTCGCAGTGATAATCAACAAGATATGAAGGTGGTCGACGCGTACGAGTAGGACACGAGGTGTGAACGGAGATAGGTGGGTCAGGTGGATTAAATGAGGCATGGCGGTCTTCATGGTTGTGTTGTTGTTGTCCATAATCAAGTTGGGGTTGGTCCTCGATGGGTAATGGTATGATAGGTAACTGAGGTGATTTGATGACAACATCTTGGAATGGAAAGATAGTCTCATGGAATGTGACATCACGAGACACATATATGGTCTTAGTGACAAAGTTATATATGCGGTATCCCTTTTGAGCATAAGGGAAAACTCCTGGTTTGGCACGTTGGTCAAACTTATGTTTAATATTTGCATTTTGAACAAACACAAGGCAACCAAAATCTCGAAGATGAGTATATGAAGGTGGAGTTTTAAATAAAACTTCATGAGGTGACTTGCCATTTAATAGTGGTGTCGGGATTTTGTCAATTCAGTGGCTATAAGAATACATTCACCCCAAAAAGTAAGTGGAAGATTCACTTGGAATCTCAAGGCTTAAGCCACTTCTAAAAGATGCCGATGTTTGCATTCGACTACCCCATTTTGTTGGGGTGTTGCAACACAACTACGTTGATGATTAACCCCAGAAATGATTGCATTTTGTTAGATAAAGACTCAGTTCCATTATCGGAATGAACCTGTTGGAGTTGGGGGAAAAATTCATCACCATCACCAAAATAAAAAAACTCAAATGTGTTTGTTTTGCTTAAGGGCAAACATCACAAACATAATTATTAGAAAGAGCGATTGAAGGAAAATCTTTAGTTAACTCAGATAATTTGCGAGCAGTTGGGTGTCCAAGCCACCAATGTCAAACGTCAATGGAGGGAGTTCCACTTACGAGGTTAGCAGAGGGTGTTTGCAGATAGTAAAGCCCACGTCCACTACCAACGTCAATGTATTCATCGCAGACAGGTCCTAAAAAACACAATGGTCATGAAAGAAGGTCACTGAGTATTTATGAGACTTGGTGAGTTGGCTGACAGATAAAAGATTAAATTTGAAAGAGGGAACATGTTAAACATTATCAAGTCGTAGTTTAGATGAAATTCTTACTGTTCTGGTGTGAGTAACTTGTGCAGTATTGCCATCAGGTAATTGAACAAGAAATGGAGTAATACAAGGTTCATGAGATAAAAAAAAAAAAGTGATAAAGATGAGCACATGTGAGTGGTAGCTCCTGTGTCAATTATCCATGAAGAAAATGAGGAAGTGAGTGCTATACCTGCCAAATTGGCATTTGAGTTAGTGTTACATGAAAGCATTGCCAAAATATTGTTATATTGCTCTTGAGTGATCAATGGGGCCGAGACCATGGCACGTTCATTTGTTTGTGGCTGTTCAGAAAGAAGGGGTGTTGTATTTTGTCTCCTTTGCTTGCTGGTGAGATAACCATGAAGTTTGAAGCAGACATCAATTGTGCGGTTGTTTAAACCACAATATTTGCAATGTAGTCTTTGTTTTCCTTTTCAACGAGCATGAGCATCTCCATCATTATTCCTTCGATTATATGGCTGATTGGTGAGATCATTTGGATGACCGTTGTTGTGAGCATCCTTAAAAGAGTGTGTTCCCCTTATAGTGTTAGTTGAATGGAAAGAAAGAGGAAAGAAGATATTCTCCATATCTAAATTGGAGGAAAGTAGTCGTTACCTAATTCCATAGATAGTGCAATATTTGTACAAAATTTCTTTCTTTACTCTTTTCCGTGTCTTCATTTAAGGCATGCACTATACTTGGAGATGTGTAGCTTGTATTTATTGGGACATGGACAACCGTCCTTGATCAATTGAATAAGACAAAAGTTCTTATTGACTTTTCTCATCCATATTTATTTTTTGTCATTGAGTTATTATGCTATCAGAGCAGTTTTATTCTGGAGGTCTCGTATTCAAACCTCCTCACAAGCATATTTGCGTGTTTATCTCATTTATTAATCATATTTTTCATCCCTATTATAAATCAAGTTCACACGCCATCATGCACTTGAGGGAGAGCGTTAATATCTATCTATCTTCGTTTGATATACATTGTTTGGCCTTTATCTAATAGCTATAGCTTTTGGGTTAAGTGGTTTCTAACATGGTATAATATTTGTACAAAATTGGAGGAAAGTAACTGTGACCTAAATATATATAATTAGACATTCCTATCTTTTCTCCCTATTATAAATCAAGTATGTTTTCAGTTTTCTCTTTTTACTATATATATATATATTTTGGTTAATTATGTTGTGGAGTTGAATTTTGAAGTTCAAGCATGCGAAGATGGGATGAATTTGAATAGTTTGTGTGGTTATGTACAAATTTGGAGGGTCTGGCTCCATGTGTTTAATATATTTTCAGTTTTCTCTTTTTACTATAGATATATATTTGTTGTTAATTATGTTGTGGAGTTGAATTTTGGAGTGCAAGCACGTGAGGATGATGAATTGGAGTAGTTTGTGTGGTTATGTACAAATTTGGAGGGTCTGGCTCCATGTGTTTGATATGTTTTCAGTTTTCTCTTTTTACTATAATTTTTTTTTTTTTTTGGCTGTTGTTGTTAATTATGTCGTGGAATTGAATTTTGGAGTGCAAGCATCTGTGGATGGTGAATTTGAGTTGTTTGTATGGTTATGTACAAATTTGGAGGGTTTGGCTCCATGTGTTTGATATGTTTTCAGTTTTGTCTTTTTACTATAATTTTTTTTTGTTTTTTTGTTTTTTTGTTTTTTATTTACGTTGTTGTTAATTATGTTGTGGAGTTCAAGCGTGCGTGGATGGTGAATTTGAGTTGTTTGGGTGGTTATTTACAAGTTTGGAGGGTCTGGCTCCATGTGTTTGATATGTTTTCAGTTTTCTATTTTTACTATAATTTTTTTTTTGGTTGTTGTTAATTTATGTTGTGGAGTTGAATTTTGGAGTGCAAGCATGGGTGGATGGTGAATTTGAGTTGTTTGGGTGGTTATGTACAAATTTGGAGGGTCCGGAAGTAAGAGTTCCCATGAATTTCTGAAAATCCAAGTACATACAAACAAGTTAGTAGTCTGCAAATTAATTAGGTTGCGTTTGGTTTATAATTCGGACACAGTTTTCTATATCCAAAAATTTGGAGACACAGAAATCGTGTATGGTTGCTTGAAACCCGAAAACAGTTTCTTGAAATTTACAAAAGAAAACATGTTGTCTTCCATAAACGACAAAATGTTGTTTTTGAGTTTTCACTTTTTGGGCTGTATTCTAGTTTCTGGATCACGAACCAAATGCGGCCTTGGATTTCTGAAAATTATTAACCCAAATAGTTCAAGTTTAAAATAGGAGCTCAATCTCTAAAAAAATGTAGTCAATTTAGAATTAGATGCATATTATGGAAGTGATAAATCATTTAACGAAAAAAGGAAGAAATGTTTAATATATTAGTGAACTCATAAATCTGTTTTGTACATTGAAAATGTTTTTAGAATTTTAGATGCATATTATGGAAGTCATAAATCATTTAACTAAAATAGGAAGAAATGTTTGATATATTAGTGAACTCATAAATCTGTTTTGTACTTTGAAAATGTTTTTAGAATTTAAGATGCATAATATGGAAGTCATAAATCATTTAACTAAAAATGGAAAAAAATGTTTGATATATTAGTCAACTCATAAATTTGTTTTGTACATTGAAAATGTTTTTACAATCTTATAGTTCACATTTCAACATTTAAAAAATGCATTACAAAAATACATATTCGAATGCAGCATAAACATATTCAAACCTATTATATTATATTATTACTTTCGTAAGTTATAAGTGTAATTATGTTTGTTTTATTATCTATTAGAAGATTTGTGTATAAGTTTAATATCTAAAAAAAAATCTCTATGCATCTCTAAGTTGGTGCAAATTTTACAAAGCTTCTCTATGAAGAGTTGAATTTCCTCAAATTAATTTCAAATTTTAACTGAGTGAACTTTAGGGCAAGGTTGATATATATATAATTTTTTAGAGGAAGGGCAAAGTTGAATTTCAATCCTTTTTGTGGATAAGTGAGAATTGCCTTTCACATGACCACTTCCAACTTCAATGTTATTTGTTTGAGTTGAAAGAAAAGTTTCGAACACTGTTTAAGTGCATTAGTTTGTTCTTCTTTCTTCATTGTCTGATGGAAAAGAAGCTTTGGATCTCTGAGTTTAATTTGTGTTCATGAATTTAGAAATTTCCAATCGTCATTCTTTCGGTTCTTGAATTGATAAATTTCTTCCTTGTTCGAGTATTTTCGTTCTTCGTACTTACTATTAATGATACATATCTTACATCTATAAGCATCTATAAGGCTTGTACAATTCAATCTAATTTCCTTGCCTCGCCTGGTTGCCATTTTGCAGAGAACTTGGGAAAGAGCAAAGATGGCTAGCACGTTGGACCATGTTGGTATGTCTTTCTAATTGAGTGTCAAGCATGCCAAGAAAAGTGGCATAATATTTTCTTTCAATTGAGAAATTTAAAATGAATCAAAGATGTCATATTCAATTGTCTTTTAGTTTACTTTTTTTTAATCTTTCTTTATTTTTTGTTATCGTTGTTACCGTGTACATTCTTCCAATGATTTGCACTGGCTAAAATAGAAAAATCTAGGTTTAGAAAGTTTATGTAGAGTGAGGGTTCTACTCAGGAATGTCTGAATCTGTACTGAAACTTAAAGGAAGCCAAATCATCTGACCACCCAAAATGGCAAAATCTACCATTTGTATGACACTTCAGGCAAGGATGACTGATACGAACACCACCCCCCATTTGTTGTGAAATTAAAAAATTAAAGTAAGAAAAAAGCGAGAGAGTTGGTTCATTCAAGGAACAAAAAACCTCCAAAAGATCAACTTAATTATTCATAATGCGTATCCAATCTTTCCACCCCTCCTCTTTAATTCATTCATATGTTTTCTTTAAGTAGGGACTATTTATAACTATCAACGATCCTATGGAAAGGAGTCAGTGGCCACAAAATCCAATTTTGGCACCCTCCACCTTCTTTATCTCATCTCTCAGTGCTAGTGTTCCTTTTGTTCAAGGATGTTTTCATGATTTGCATAATTGGTGTTCTAACTCCCTGCTCATCCATAGATTTGCAATAGGGTGGCTACATGTGAATGATAATGCAACTAGGCTCTCTTGGGATGCAATCTTATCTTTTATTTCTAATTCCAGGTCTAAAGTTATATTAAATAGTTGAAACCCAATTGTTGCCTAAATCATTATTTCTGGCCTGCTATGTTACTTGGACACTTAACTTTAGCCCAACGTAATGTACTCGTGTTGACCCTTCATGATACAAACATGGGTATAGGATATGTACACTTTAAATTTGGAATACTACTATGTAGATTCTCCAAAGAAAAAAGTATAGAAAAGAAAAAGAGAAGAGAATCTCTAATAGATGACAATTCACTTGAGGAAAGAAAAGGACAATAAATGATTGAAAAGAGTAAAAAAAAAGGAAAAAAAGAAGATAGAATATAGGCTTAGTAATGAACATAACCCTGTCCAGGTACCTAGATCCAAATTTTTGGACTTTTTTTTGCCCTAGCCCTTATATCCCATAATTTGAAAATGACCAAGTCCAACCTCTAGATTTGTATCTGCATCCAACACCCATATCCAAGTCCAAGTAACATAGCCGGCCTGCTATTGAGGCTTTCAAGACCTGCTTGAGATAGGGGTTACTTGAATCAACATTTGCTTATGCTTAATAGTTTCTCTACACGAATTTCTTTGCTTCGGAACCACAAATGCAGTTAAGGGCCAACATGTTGAAATTGATTACAAGCCGATGAGAAGGTCTGCTGATTATGACTGGTCTTTTACTTTTTCAGTTTCTCTTTTCCTCATCATATGAATTTCTTTCGCTAGTTGTGGCGACGGATGATGAAAAGATTGCGGAATGCTGTCGAGGTTTTGGAGCAGATGTGATCATGACATCAGACTCTTGCCGAAATGGTAAGATCTTTGGAACTTAGAAGGTATAATTTCAAATCTGCTTATGTATCTTATAAGAGTTTGTTTAATTTGCAGGCACTGAGCGTTGCATTGAGGCACTTCAGAAGCTTCAGAAGAAGTATGACATTGTTGTCAACATTCAAGGGGATGAGCCTCTTATTGAACCTGAGATAATAGATGGGGTTGTGCAAGCTCTGCAGGTAATTGTCCAATTTTGCAGTTATTTCTTGATGTGGTCAGAGAGTCATCAATTGTTTAAAAAAAACAATGTCTTTGGCCATTTTGTGTGGAGGATTTCATAGAAAACAAACCATTGAATCATCCACTTATATTTCTCATGTAGCAGTAGTGATGTAGATTTGTCGCGGGATCAAGAACGAAAATACACAAAGATAACCAAAATAAATCTATTGATTCAAATTCTTCAGAAAAATATCATCCCTTCTCCTGATGGAAAAAAGCCTTATTTATAACAAACTATCAAATAAAATCTTAAACTGACGCAACTTCCAACTACTTAACTACGTGAGTTTAAACCACCTAACGTGGGCCCACTAACAAAGACATGAAACGAAAATAGAAAACATAATAAAATAAAAGACATGTTAAACACGTTATGCACATGCTTCATGCGTCCCTGCATCAATCCCCCCAGCATGAGAAGAGCTCGTCCTCGAGATGGAGTTCTTGTACACATCATAAAAATCAGGATCAAGTCTCTAAAATGTCGCCTCTGAAATCCAATTACTCTCAGACAAAGGACGCCCACGCCACTTGACTAAATAGCGAGTATAGGTACCATGGCAAGTAGAGAACGAAGAAACATCTCGAACACCCTCAACGCGATCAGAAGCAGAAGCAGAAGCAGGCACTGAGCTAGCATCGCTAGGTAGAGGTATAGGAGGAATCACATCATCTACAAAAGGAGAAAGTCGCGCAACATTAAAAGACCGAGAAATGCACCACTCGAAAGGAATGTCAACCTCATATGCATTATAACCATGACAAGCAACAATAGAAAAAGGGCCATAACGCCGCATCATCAACTTATGAGGATATGATAGTTGTTCTTTTCGCAAATAAACCATCACCAAATCACCAACCTTGAAATGAACAGATCGTCGATGAGCACCGGCATGAGCCTTATAAGAAGCGTATGACTTCTTAAGGCGACTACAACCATCCTCGTGGATAGACTTAATCTTGGAAGCAAACTCCTCTACATAAGCACACACCGGGAGAGTAGGTGGAATAGGGGCCAAGTCCACAACTGTAAGAGGTGAAGTACCAATCACAATCATAAAATGTGATAAACTAGTAGACCGATTGACAAAGTTGTTATAAGCGAACTCTGCTTATATCAAAACAAACTCTCAAGACTTAGGCTTCCCCTCAATCAAACATCGTAACAAATCTCCCAAGCTGCGATTGACGACTTCAGTTTGACCATCTGTTTACGGGTGAAAAGCAATAGAGAATTGCAGTTGGCACTTCAAGAGCTTCCACAAAGTTTTCCAAAAGTAGCTAGTGAAGCGCACGCCCTGATAAGAAGTAATACTATGAGGAATGCCATGTAAGCGAACAACTTTGCGAAAGTATAAATGCGCAACATGAGCGGCATCAATAGTGCGAGTGCATGGAATGAAGTTACCCATCTTGGAGAATCGATCGACCACCACAAGAATGGAGTTCATACCATGTGAGGATCGTGGAAGTCCCACTACAAAGTCCATAGAAACATCTAGCCAAGGTCTGTCAGGAATAGGGAGTGGAATGTATAAGCCAGCATTAGTTTGTTTGCCCTTTGCAGTTTGACAAACATAGCATTTGGAAATAAAGCGATTGATGTCCCTACGCATAATAGGCCAAAAATAGCGCTCACGAATAGAAGCAATGGTCTTAATAACTCCAAAATGACCAGCCATCCCCCCACCATGCATCTCAGTCATAATCTGCTCACGGAGGGAGGAAGAAGGAATGCATAACTACTGCCCATGAAATAAAAAACCATCCTGAAGAAGATAATCACCAGAAGCCCCATGATGCAGTAAGCAATCAACATAAATAGGGCCAAAGTACTCATCACTTGCATATAGATCTCGTAGCTCATCGAAACCAAAAAGTGAAGTGTGCAAAGTAACAAGCAAGTGAGTTCGTTGACTCAATGCATTTGCAACTTGATTATCCTTCCCAGCTTGAAATTGCAAATGGAAGGTATAAGTATAACCCTGTAAGAATGCAAACCACTTGGCATGTCGATCAGAAACTTTTAGCTGCGAGTTAATATATCGAAGTGCCTCATGATCTGATTTAATGATAAACTCCTTGTGTATAAGATAATGATGCTAATGTCTCAAAGCCTGTACAACTAAATAGAGCTCCAGATCATAAGTGGAATAGTTCAGCTTAGCCCCATCCAACTTCTGATTAAAGAATGCAACAGGACGTCCATTTTGGCTTCAGACCCCAATACCCTACTTGGATGAATCACATGTAACCTCAAATATCTATGAAAAATCTGGCAATGCTAGAATAGGAGTAGAAGTCATCTTCTCCTTAATCAAGTGAAAGGCAGCATCAGCCTCGGGAGTCCACTCAAAAGGGCTCTCTTTCATACAAGAGATGATGGGAGCTACAATGCTACTAAAATTTTGAATGAATCACAGGTAGAAAGTAGCCAAGCCATGGAAACTTCAAACCTGTGTGAGGGTAGTGGGAGTAGGCCAATCAAGTATAGCCTGTACCTTAGAATTATCAACCTGAACCCCTTGTGCAAAAATCACAAAGCCCAAGAAAACAACTAAATCAACGAGGAAGGAACACTTCTTCAACTATAGATACAACTTGGCCTCCCTCAAAATTTGTAAAATAACCTGAAGATGTTGAATATGGTCTAACTCGGAAATGATATAGAGAAGTATGTCATCGAAATAGAGAACGACAAACTTTCCAATATAGGGATGTAAAATCTGAGTCATAAGCCTCATGAATGTAGAGGTGGCATTGGAAAGGCCAAATGGCATAACCAACCACTCGTAAAAGCCATCCTTCTTCTTGAAGGTTGTCTTCTATTCATCTCTTGGTCGCATGCGTATCTGATGGTAGCCACTGCGCAAATCGAGCTTGGAGAAGATTTTCGCTCCATGTAAAGAATTAATCGTGTCCTCCAACCTCGGAATAGGAAATTGGTACTTCACCGTTATCTTGTTAATCGCTCGGCTATCTACGCACATGCGCCAACTCCCATCTTTCTTGGGAGTGAGCAATGTCGGGACTGCACATAGAGACATGCTCTCTCGAATTAGCCCTTTGCTCAACAGTTCTGTAACTTGTCGTTGTAGTTCAGCATGTTCAGTGGGAGACGTGATAATGTGGCAAGTTTGGAAGAAAAGCTCCTGGAACAAAGTCTATAGCATGCTGAATGTCTCGTAATGGAGGGAGTCCAACATCAATCGGCTCATCACAAACATCAGAGAATGAATCTAATAATGACTACAAAACAGGTGGGACAACAGTAGGTGAACCAACAAATGAATCAATGACTGCTAAAACCACACCAAAATCACAACTGGCCGCAAGGAAGCTCGACTTCGAAGGAAGTGACGGTGGTGTAGGCAGGGTGCTAGATGGCCGCAAAGGAAACAATGTAACTCGCTCCCCCTTAAACATGAAGGTATAAGTGTTGCGCTCGCCATCATGCTTGCACTTCCTGTCATACTGCCACGGGCGACCCAGTAGTAAGTGACAAGCGTCCATAGGAGCTAATGAGCACCAAACTTCATCTGTATATTTGCCAATGGTGAAAGGAACTAAGCATCGTTTGTCAACCTTCAACGTCAACTTCTCCACCATATCTGTAGAAACAATGTTCTCACTGAAACCACTATCAATGTTGACATTGCGTAGCCTACCCTGCGACTTACACCGAGTGCGAAAAATATTATGGCGAAGCCATGCATTAGGATCAAGTGGAGAAACAGGTGAGAGATGAGAGAACATCTCACAATCAATGTCGGAGCACTTGACTCAGCATACAAAGCAACACCCAAATCATCATCACCAATTTGGGGTTCAGGTTCCTCCATCTCACCATCCTACATGGGAACCGGCTACATAAAAAAGATTTCTAAGCTCTAATAAGCACATATGGCAAAACCAATACTATCTCTGAATTTGACAAGCTGGTTTTTGAAAACCTCATGTATAACAAAATACCCATGTAAAAATCCTTGGAGGCTAGGGCATATAGCAAAATAAAAATTGGTTTTTGAATGCTTGGAGATACTCCAGTAGGTTATAAACTTGGGGAAGTCTAAGATGGTTTGGCCAATTGCAAAATGCAAATGAATTTCATTAGTTGGAGAAAATTGCAGAAATGTTAGCTTTCTTAATCTATTAATAAATATTACTTGCATTTATATAATACTTTGGTGATCTTTTGCTAAAATGGAAGTTATGTTCATTGAATGTTCTTGTGGGTGCTGCAGCGGGCTCCTGATGCTGTGTTTAGCACTGCAGTGACGTCTTTAAAACCTGAAGATGGTACCGATCCAAACAGAGTGAAATGTGTAGTGGACAATCGTGGATATGCCATCTATTTCTCACGGGGATTAATCCCATATAACAAGTAAGTCGCATTCTCTATGTGATATTGTCCACATAATTTGTTACACTCTACATAATTAATCCATGTTTCTGAACTTACAGATCAGGAAAGGTTAATCCTGACTTTCCATATCTGCTGCATCTCGGAATTCAGGTATTAATTTTAAAATGACTTGTGGATAATTCTGCTTATAGGATATTAGAAAATATGATGATTTATCGCTGACAAATACTGCATTTTATCTGATCAGAGTTATGACTCGAAGTTTTTAAGGATATATCCAGAGCTTCCACCAACTCCTTTGCAACTAGAAGAAGATTTAGAACAACTTAAAGTTCTTGAGAATGGGTATAAGATGAAGGTACTACTGCATTGGACTCGCATTTTCATTTTCCTCTTTGGATGTTTTATTTATATTTCTGTGTCGGTGAATCAATGAGAAATAGCTGTTTTATCGCGATTGTGTCCAAGCTAATTAAGTACTTGATTTCTAGTTGATTTTTTGGGAAATTTTGGAAGTTTTCATCTTTATTTCGTGCAGGTGATTAAGGTTGACCATGACGCTCATGGTGTGGATATCCCTGAAGATGTCGAGAAGATTGAATCTCTAATGCGTCAAAGGAACATTTCTTAGTAGATAGCAATGGCGAAAACGGCTGTGAGTAAAGCATGGGTTATGTTTGGTCATTAACAGCTGGTTTAAAACTTTTTCAAATCTTGTATGAACATAAATCCACTGCGTCAAACTACTTGAAGAGCTAGGATAGTCATGATATATGACACATTACACCTACCTTTGGGTATTCTTAAAAATGGGCAAAGGGCATAAGATCCTTATATAGTTTTTGTTTAGCTGAGAACATAATAATAATAATGATAATAATAAAAAGAATTATTCAACTCAACTAAACTATTTTTCAACTACATGGGTCGACTACATAAATTTGTTTCTTCTACTCCATTCTATCGAGGGTTAAGTCCTCATTCAAATTACAATAAGTTAGATCTTTGTGCATGTTATCTTAGGTCTACTTTTATTTTTATAGTCACTTTTTCTAACTGGTGCATCGAAAGGCCTACGTTGTATGGGTTCGTAGTACCACTTTAGTCTGTTCTCTTTTATTTTATCTTCAATTAATGCTACTCCTACCATTTCTCGAATGTGCTTATTTTTAACTCTCTTTTAAACATGTTCATCTTAGTATTTGCATTTTTTGTTACCATAGGAGGTAGGAGGTACCATGAGCATGGCAATGCATTTTAACATTCAATTCCTTAATGCCAGAAGCATGCATTCAAGACTACAAAAATAAAAGAATAAATAAATCAAAAGAAAATTCTCAAAAAGTATTTGGAAGTCAGCTGCATAGTTGTTGAGTCATGCACAACCTTTCTCAAAACCCCAATTTAAAATTTTAAGCTCACTAAGATCATATTGCAAGCACATAGCAATTTCTTTTATAATATATAACAAATTAGTGGTGAGGTAAAATATTTTTAGAGAATTAGCTATAACATGAAAGTATGTTATAAGGACCAATCATCTATAAAGCACCAAAAATATAGCAAAAATAAAATAGAGCAAGGCATGGATCAATCCTTTCATAGATTCCTAAAGCCTTGAAGGACTTTCTTGCCTTGATGCAAGTCTCAAAGCATGCTTCCCTCTTGTTTATTATTATTATTATTATTATTATTATAATTGTTATTACTATTAGTCTTTCTAGTTGAAATTAATGAAAAGCATCAGATAATTAAGAGCAAGTAAATCTTAATTTATAAATTTAATAAGAGAACAATTAATAATATTTATTTTGTATAAATGGTGGGCATCTTTTGTTAGTTTGGAAGTTTGGGAAAAGACATAAAAGATAAATGGAATGTCACATGCCCACCTTGACTTAGTGGTGTATCAAAGCATGAGAATTTATTAAAGATCCTTGGCTAATATATAAAAAATTATTATTAGTTTTAAATTGTCTTATGATTAGGGGTGTTCACTACAACTGGCCAAACTAAAAAACCAAATCAAATGATGCAATGTGTTCAGTTTGGTTCGATTTGTAAGAGAATCAGTTCGGTTTTTTATTTTTATTTTCAATAAATCAATTATTTGGGTCGGTTCAGTTTGTAATTTACACATTATAAAATTGGATTTAAATTGAATCGAACCGAATTTAGGGGAAAAATATATAAGTTGTAAAGTTTTGCTTATGAATATTAATTTTTTTTAACATTCTTGATTTTTGAATTTTATATATATATATAATATTTTTGAGATGGGATATGTTTTTATAAGTAGATTAATTTAAGTAGATCCTACACACCCCTACTTATGACCTTGAGTGTTTATTAGGAAACATAGGTTCTAATATATTAAGTTAATGTCAACGTCATGGTTTTAGTGTTGGAGTTTATAACTATCAAGGACATTGAAAGATTGGAATATCATGTGGAGCTGACCCGTCAAAATAGAAATAAGTTCACTTTGTCGGTTTTTTTATTTAATGTCTTTTTAAAATATTATCATATAGATGTGATCTAGGGGAGTTGTTTAGTATGACAACATGAATATGACATTGTTAAATTATTGAAGTTTGTAGTCTCACGACTCTCCCCGTATTGGTGTGTAGTCTTACCCTATTATTATGGCTTGGGTTGATTTGTGTTAGGGTGCGTAAAACTCGGTTCTGTTCGATTTTCACCAAAAATCAAAATCGAACCGAACTTGAATTGGTTTAATTTTTTTTTAAATCGAAATCGAACCAAACTGAACCGAACTTGTTCGGTTTGGATTGATCGGGTTACATACGTTAATTTTACAACTATAAATTTTACAGTTAACATTATTTTACCTTTTTAAAACACATTCAATCCTTCTAAAAATATAATATATAATTTTATCATTAAAATTAAAAAATAAAATACATTATTATATTCAATAACAATGGCTATTTTTTTCTCTTAAAGTTCAAATAGTTAGGGTTATAAAAAAAATTGACCATATTACCCTTCTTTTTGGTTCGGCTTGAGTTAACTTTAATTTTTTAATGTGTAAATCGAAACTCAAACTGAACCAATCGATTTTTTAAAACCCAAACCGAAAATCGAACCGAACTATAAAAAAATTAAACCAAATCGAACCTATTACATCGGTTTGGTTCGATTTTTCGATTTGGTCGGTCCCGATGAACTCCCAGTTCATGTCATTAAGTGGTCTTTATAGTCTCACTCAATTGGCGTGAGGATTAATGGGTTCAGGAACTTGGCCTAATAACTTACGAGGGCAAATATTGTATGGGTGTATCTTTTCTAAAAAAAAGATTATTGAAGTTTGGATAAGTTAAATTATAGAGATTGGACTGAGCAATAATAATATATTAATTACAATATAAGTTATTATTTTATTATTTTGAAAGTTTTCATCTTTAAAGCATATACTTTCATTTAGATTATACTGTGAGTTCATTTGATGTTATTTTTATAATGAGTGTAATTTAAATCCTAAAGAAATAAACATTAGTTTTTTCTTTCATTTTTTTTTATATTACCCTGTTCACATTCTCTATTCAAACTTATGCAAAGGAGAAGGGTTATGTTTGGTCATTAACAGCTAGTTTAAAACTTTTTCAAATCTTCTATGGGCATAAATCAACTTAGTCAAACTACTTGAAGAGCTAGCTAGGCTAGTCATGATATATGAGACATTACACCTACCTTTGGGTATTCTAAAAAATGGGCAAAAGGGCAAAAGATCCTTCTATAGTTTTTGTTTAGCTAGAACATAAAAATAAAAAAAATACTACTTCTGAATTACATGGGTTTGGCTACTAGAATCTACTTCTTTCATTCTGTTCTATCAGGGTTGAGTCCGTATTTAAATTACAGAAAGTTAAATCTTTCTTAATTATCTCTATCTATGTTATTTTAAGTTTATCTCTACCCCTACTATTGTCAGCATTTAAACACTTATATTGTATGTGTTCAAACCACTTTACTTTGTTCTCTCTCGTTTTATCTCCAATCGATGCTACTTCTACTATTTCCTGAATATGTTCATTTTTAATTATTTCTTTTATAGTTTTATCACATGTCTATTTGAGTATTATTACTTGGGGTTCAAAGTATATTCTTCAATTTGGTAATTTGTGGTATGGTAAAATATTTTTACAGAATTAGCTAACATGAAAGTATGTTATATGGACCAATCATCTACAAAGCACCAAAGAAATATAGAAGAAATGAAATAAAGCATGCATGGACCAATCGTTTTGTAGATTCCTTAAGCCTTGGAGAACTTTCTTGCCTTGATGTAAAAGTCTCAAAGCATGCTTCCCTTTTGTCTATTATTATTATTATTATTGCTATTACTATTATAATATTGCTATATGTTACTATGATTTTAATAGTTTTAGTCTTTAGTTCTAACGTTGTGCATCTGAAGCTTTTCACTTGAAGTTGAGTGTTCGATTATCTCTCATTATAAATAAGTGAGTTTTTTCTTTTTTAATTCAAGTGAAAGTAATACCATAATAGTTAATTCGCGTGTTCTTTATTCAAGTTTTTTATGTCTTTCGTCATTGTATTTATTCTTAGCCCTAAAAGTCTTGACTTTTTTTAATTCTACTACCAACATTCTTTGACACTCAAACAAAAAAAATTAATAATATTTATTTTGTATAAATGGTGGGCATCTTTTGTTATTTTGAAGGTTAAGGAAAAAACATAAGAGATAAGGTGGAGTGTCACATGCCCACCTTGACGTAGTGGTGCATCAAAGCATGAGAATTTATTATTATTATAACTTTTAAATTGTCCTATGACATGTAAATGTTAATTAGGAAACATAAGTTCTAATATTTTAATTTTGTGCCAACATCATGGGTTTTGGTGTTGGCGTTTGTTGATTGGTCTTTGTTAATTATCAAGGACATTGAAAGATTATTCGATATTATGTGGAGCTGACACCTGTCAAAATAGAAATAAGTTCACTTTGTCAATTTCTTTATTTAATGTCTTTTTATTTAAAATATTATCACATAGATGTGATATAGTGGAGTTGTTGGCTATGACAACATGAATATGATATTATTAAATTATTATAGAGATTGGACTAAGCAATAATAATATATGTATGAAAAATGTATAAGTTATTATTTTATTATAAAGGAAATATAATCTTTTTCATTATTATATAGCAATAAAATCCATTCGCACTTAGAAAATATCATATACTTTTTTTAAGTTAATATTTCATGATTGAGATTTGATTTCTTCTTTTTTTTTTTTTTAATTAAAGAATATATAGAGATTTGCAAAAGAAAGGCTATTTAAGAATAATTGCAATCATGAGAATCATTATTTTGATATGAAAAACTCATTCCTCTTATGCTAATGTAACTGTAAATTTTGTAATTATACGTGCATATTCATTAGATATTAATGTTTTATATATTTCAAGATGTGTAATAAATGATCTAATGGATATATATGTGTAGTTGCACATATGATGTAATTCGAGATTTTAAATTAGTGTTTTTCTATTTTGGGATAATTTTCTAATTTTAGTAAATTTACTAATTTTGATAATTTACTATTTTTAGTAAATTTACTATTTTCTGTAATTTTTACTTTTAAGATTTTATTGAATTAGGAAATTAGTATTTTTGTTGAATTAAGAAATTACTATTTGAGTCGTTTTAGAAGTGTAGTTATTACTATTTTAATATTTGAGTTTATTTAAAAAAAATGTATAGGTTTTGTCTATAAAAAGGAGGTCCTTGTATGAGTGAGTTATTGATAGATTAAATAATAATAATTTTTTTAGAATTTTTTCTTTACCTCTTTTTTCAGTATTTTAAAAAATCAACGAGTTAGAGAATGTGCGTTTATCGTCTTTCCTACCATATCCTATATTAACATGTAGTTGTAAAAATTTACAGTTAGATTAACATTTCTCATACTTTTATTACTCTACTCAGTTAATCGTATCTGAATTATATGGTTCGCTAACAAATTCCCTTGTGTAATTCACACCTGGAAGTCATGATTAGAGTTTTATTAAAAGTTAATTAATATAGCAACTTTTATTTAGAAATCTAACTATATCATTTGTAATTTATTAATTACTTCTAGTTAAAGTTGTACTTTGGGCTTGTTTGTTATTGTTTCTGCTTATATCTCATAGCTTTTATAAAAGTGCTTACAAAAAGTTATTGATAATTTGTTTTGACAACTTTATTTGAAAAGTGATTTTGATAGTTATTTTAGTATCCAAAATATATTTTTTGGTTTATTATCTAATTTACTATAGATCTGCGATTATTAGCAGTTAGCAAAAATGAACAAAGGGGGTCAAACTCAGCTTCTGCTTATAAAAAGTGAAAAAAAAAGTGTTTCTGTCACAGTAACAAACAAGCCCTTTGTCTTCATCATCCAAAAATGTGAATATTTATCTATTTTCACTTAACGGACATAGTTGGGTCTGTATCTAATAGTTAAAACTCTTAAGTCAAGCGGATTCTAAAATTATTTCGAAACAATTTTATTATGAAAGTCTCATGTTTAAACCTTCTTACAAATATATTTGCTTAATTATCTCAATTATCAATCATGCATTCCATCCCCATTATAAATGTAGTCCATGTTTTATCTTGTACGTGACCGAGAGTGTTAATACCTATTTATTTTCGTTTAATATACATAGTTGAGTCTTTACCTTGTAGTTATAGCTTCTTCTTTTTTTTGTTTATGACCCTTCAATGTCCTCGCTAACCCTTTTGCAGGGACGAGACTATTTCAGAGTCAAGAACTGTAAAGGTTATTAAACATATTTTTTTAAAATAGACAGATAAGTGTGAGCACGACACTTTATTTTTCATCCAACGAGATTATCCAACTTTGGGTTAATTATAGCTTTTAGTTTAAGAGGTTTTTAACATTATACTAATATAATTTTATATATTTTAAAGGTCTCGTGTTCAAACTTTTTTTCATATAAATGATGTGATGACTGTGAGAGTGCCTCTAACACTACTTATAAATAAATATCATATTTTTAGTAAAATGAAAATGGATAAGTATATATTCCACAATAGATTATGGAGTCCATTTTCTTTTCTTTTTCAGGAAAAATAAAAATAATAATAATAATTGTATTTTGAGGATATTGACTTCTAGATAGTTAATTTGGATGTCAGACATTATTCGAAATATTTGTTGGCTCTTGAATTGTGGAAGTTAAATGTCAGTTTGGAGTATGATTCATTAGGTGGTGGCCCATGAATTATTGAGATTAAAGTCAATAAAAGGGAAAGGTGGTCCCCTTGTCTTCTAATAAACTCAAGCAAGTACAAGCACTAGATTTGAAAATATATTCTTTTTTATTATCAATTAATTTACAGTATATATTTGGGGGTATTGGGATGGCCAACTATGAATAAAAGGTTAATTAATTATATATAATTCACATGACAGGCAAGATTATAGCATAAGGGTACGTTTTGGTGGGAAAGATGAGATAAGATTGAATTATTTTTATAAAATTAAATTAAATTTGATATAATAAGATAAGATAAAATTAAATAATTTTAAAAAAAAATATGTAAAACTTATTATAATAACATAAAAATAATCTTTTTTTTGTCATTATTAATGTATCATATTACAATAGATAAAAATGTGAATGAGATTATTTTTTATTTCATCATTCTGGTCGGCAGTCAAACATAAACTTTAAATTAAAAAAAATCTTATCTCATCTAATTTCGTGCCCCAAATAAGTCCTAAAAGTTTTATATCTTATGAGATTTTGAATGTAAGTTGAGTGTGTGTAAACAATGTTATTATTTTAAAAAAAAGAGTAAGAGTGGGTTTTAATTCCAGATTGCTTAATGGGTCTTCTTTTTTTCCCTTGACAAAAATATCTTACACTATTTATAAATAGTGTAGACAAATAATTTTATGGTACTAGACACTGTTGAGTGGGCTGTGTACTGAAATGAAATAATATTATGATTTTATAATGGCTAAAGTATGCTTTGAGGAATACTCATCACTATCTTAGTAGGAGACATTGTGTTTAATGCAGGTGGGACAATATATTATTAAAAAATAAATTTTATTATATACTAAAGTATATCTATAGAAAACATGATCAAAAGTTATTTTTAAAAATTGTTATCTTTTGGGTTTGTATTTTTTGAAAAGACCGACCAGAATTTTCTATTTTTCTCTACAACATATTAGTTTTCCCATGAAATAAAACACTCATTGCTAAGATGAAAATGAAAGGTTTGGAGATCCATCGGTGCCAAGCGTTTATCTGTACGTTCACCTCTTGATCCCATGTGAAATGACGTGCATGTATTGACTCTTTCAATCAACTTCGAATCCCACCACGTGGCATCTTGGCAACGTGTCGTAATTATCACCAGGTGCATCAACGTGGCATTTTAGTAATAGTAATACCAAGTTTAAGTAACGGAAGTTTACCTCAGAATCCGTATATGCCACGGACCTTAAAAGGGCTTACAATAATACTTCCAAATCACCACCCCGGAGGCCCACTTTCTATCCATGGCAGGGGTAAGGGCGGCTGGTTCACAAGCTATCCAATTCTCGCGACGTTAACCCGTTCCAATCTCTCTATTCCACGTGGCATGACATCCAGTCGGGTCGCAACATCAACAATGTGACATCTTGTCCCAGAGGATCAGCAGCTCTCGACGAAGCTTAGCTCCGGAAGCTTCCGAAGCTGATCCCGAACCGAGTCAAAGTTGTGGTGACGTGGCGGAAAAAGACTCAACCTAGTAGTATATACAAGAACATTCAGTCTTCGCAAGAAAGAACACAAAATTAGAAAATTAGAAACATTTTGTTTTCTCGTAAGAAGAAGAAGTTGTTGAATCGATAAGGAAATCTATCTATTTAGCGAAGAATGAGATTTTTTGTTTCTGCGAGTTTTTCGATCGGTCATTGAAATGGAATAGAAGATCTTTTTTCCGTTTTCGTCGGCGTGAGTTTTTGTAAAGAAAGTCGATTGGATCTTGGATCTTAGCTTTTTATTCATTAATGTCTCTGATGCGGAATCCGTGTTCTGTTTCATTGTTCGTTCTGTCTCTGCAATCACGAGCTAAAGGAAACCGGATGCTATTTTTTTCTTGTCGTTAGTTCGAAGATCGTTGAAAATACAAGTGTTTTTGGAGAGAAGTAAGGAGAGATTTGATTGATTTTTGTGATTCTTAGCAGAAAATCAAGAACGATGAGGGTGGTGAAGTCTCAGGTGTGGCAGCCTTGTAAGAAGAAGAGATTTTGATGATTTGTGAGGGAAGAAGAAGAGGTGGAGAGTATCAGAGAAGTGAGGAAGAGAAGATTTTGTGGTTTAGTGAAGAAGACCAGGTTTTGGAAGGAATATATACATATATCTATGGCGTCTCCTCACGCGAGGACGCGGATTGGGAAGTATGAGCTTGGTCGGACACTCGGCGAAGGATCGTTCGCGAAGGTGAAGTTCGCTCGCAATGTTCAGACGGGAGATAATGTGGCTATCAAGATTCTTGATAAGGAGAAGCTTCTCAAGCATAAGATGATCGGTCAGGTGAAAGTCGCAGACTCTGAATTTGTATTTTAGCGAATTTCTATAATCGTTGAAATCTGTATGTGCCTTTGGTCCAGATGTAGTTTAGGTCCCTGGAAATCACACCGAGTGAAGTGAGGATGTGAAGTTGTAAAAAAGGAAATGAAGTAGATTAAACTAGGCATAGAATTGAATGATGAAAGATGATTTATGTTTCGAGCCTCAATAACTAGGACAATGAGTAGGCCATGGTTTTTTCGAGATTGAGAGGAACAAGGTTACATGTATTTTGATTGGCAAAATAATACCTTTGAAACTAGTTGCATGGAGTTGCGACTCCAGGGAAAATTTCATCTACTCTTGTGATGAGAGGGTTTGGGATATTATATACTTCTTAGTTTTATTGTTAACTTGTTTTATTTTATTACTACTTCCAGTTTTTTCATGAATTTTGTCATTTGGATTCTGATTACAACTACATGCTCATCAAGTGTAGAATCTTCCATGAGTACATCTCAATGCTGCTAGCAAGTCTAGGATAGGAAATTTGTGAATAAGATGCTTGTTATATTCTGCCTTTTTTTTTTCCTTCTAGAAATACATAATGCACACCGACTATTTAAAACTCATTTACTCTTGGACCAGATTGTTAATGCTTGAATTATGCGCATATCAGTCATAAGCATTCAAACAAATTCACTTCTGTTTGAAAACTGAATTCAGTTTTTGATTGAAATATTTCAATGAAAACTCCAAATTAGACCAAAAACTTCTTCAATACACCATTTCTCCTATAAGTTGAACTTACCCATGTTTCAATGTAATAGATTTCATAGTTTCCGTCCTTGAGCCAATGGTTTAGCTTGGCTGCGTTTTCTGTTCCACATTCATTGGGGTATATTCTACTATGACATCTTTCAAACCTTAGTTATCTAGTCTTTATTTTAAGTCTACTTGCTGGACTTTTTGGTTGGGTAATATTAATTTGAGTCTGTGGACTGCGATTATAACATGCTAACAAATTTTCCATTTGTTATTCACAGATCAAGCGCGAGATCTCTACTATGAAACTTATCAAACACCCGAATGTTATACGAATGTATGAGGTAAGATCATTGTTATGTCCTTCCTTGTATCAATATATCATAGTAGCAAGACTTTGAATGTCGTCAATTGTGTTCCCCGCATCTAGTCCACTAAGAAAGTTTGTTTTAACATTACTCCCTAGTCATCTATAGCTAACTCTTTGTTTTCTTCCTGTAGAAATCATGGCTTGAGATTTTTGAGGACAACCTCAATATAATTAACCATTTCATGAATCTATATTATATTGAGATCTGATTTATCTGTTCTTCCTCCAGGAGCTGTTTTTCCACCTGTAATTAGTGAATATATAATCCTGATTGCATTTAGTGACTGCGGTTTGGTTCTATTGATAGGTGATGGCCAGCAAGGCAAAGATATACATTGTTTTGGAATTTGTGACTGGAGGTGAACTTTTTGACAAAATTGTAAGATGCTGAATTGCCTTTCAGTCAGTTGGATTTATCTGCGGAACATTATCAGGAAATTACTTTTTAAACCATCTATTGATCTCTCTGTTTCTACCTTGCACCAGGCTAGTAATGGGAGATTGAAGGAAGATGAAGCTAGGAAGTATTTTCAGCAGCTCATCAATGCTGTGGATTACTGCCACAGCAGAGGAGTTTATCACAGGGATTTGAAGGTGCGGAAAAACTGGCTTTCATTTTCTTTTAAATTAAAAAAATAATCTTTATTCCCTTTAAAATACTCTGAAGCATTGAGCTCAATTACTTTGAGAAGGTTTGATCCTGTTTCTACTGTTTGCATTAAACAGCCTGAGAATCTGTTGCTTGATGCTAAGGGACTTCTTAAAGTTTCTGATTTTGGACTAAGTGCATTGCCTCAGCAAGTTCGAGTGAGTATGGTGGCATCCTATTTCATGTGCTCAATAATGAATCTGATCTTAGGCATAATAAATTCTGTTAGAGCAATATTGTCAGAACCAAGTTATTCACGATGAACAGTACCCTATTATTGATTGCACTTCTTGTTTAAGGTTTTATTTTGATGGGGGAAAAAAAAGTAACAATTTCATAGTTTTCATGGACGTAAACTGTGCAGGAAGATGGATTGCTCCATACTACATGTGGGACACCAAATTATGTTGCTCCAGAGGTATGCCAGCTACTCCTATATGAAGTAGTAACTAGTTTTTAGTTACCTCCAAATGCAATGTTTTTGCTAATCATTATGGAACATTGTTTTGTGTAGGTTATAAACAGCAAAGGTTATGATGGAGCTAAGGCGGATCTCTGGTCCTGTGGTGTAATTCTTTTTGTCCTTATGGCAGGTTATTTGCCTTTTGAAGATTCCAACCTGATGGCTTTATATAAAAAGGTGTACCCTTTTTTTATATAACTACATGCAGAAATTAGTCACATGTATTTCTCAAAAATTATTAGATGTTCATCTGTTGTTCCTTTGTGATGGTCACAAACAAGATTAGAAAAATAATTCACTGATGGGAATAATTGATTTAACACAATACTCTATCTGAATCTAAGTGTTCAGTCTTATAGATGAAATAACAAGTTTACGCTTATCTGTTGTTTTTTGGTCTGTGTTACCACAGCATTTTACAGGCAAAATCAAGTTGGTAAATCAATTAATTGTATAAGACTGAAGGTCATGATGTATATTTCACCTTTGATGACAGGCCTACATTAAAATAGATTTTTTTAAACTTTTTTTTTCGTGAATTCAGTCATCAGCCCTAATCAAAGGGCATGAAGCTGTAGACTGGGGCATTGTTGGCAGGGCCAGAAGCCAGGAAGGTTCTTTATTGACTTATCGTAGAACTGCACTGATTGTAGTTTTTTATCTATGCAGTCAACAATCATTATTCAATTATGATGCCAATAGATTGACAATTTAGATATCCATGACCATACCAATATGGTCACATGATATGGATTTTTCAGTTTGCTTGTAATAATCCCCAAATGAATCTGTTGTACTTAGGTGGATTGAAAAACCTGTTCAAGGAGAATGGTTGCACACTTGAAAAATCATCTCCATGTATTCTTAATAAGCCAGCCATGGATTATAGTATGGACAAAGTACAGAATAGGAACAAGTCCATGAAAATTCAAGAACATGGATTCAATTGGATAATATCCAATGTTAGGCAGGGATAGTGAAGTAGAAGGGTAACATTGGCGTGTATTAGCCCCAAGAATGCCTTTATATATTATGCATACACAAGGGAGATTTCTGTCCATGCTAGCATGCCTTCTCAACAATATACTTACGCAGGCCCAATGCCCATTGTGATTGCAGATTTATAAGGCAGACTTTACTTGTCCACCATGGTTCTCCACAAGTGCAAAGAAACTAATCAAAAGGATCCTGGACCCCAATCCCTTGACGGTACACCTTCTCTTCTTTGCCTTTTATGTCAATGTGCATCTAAAGTAATTAATCTATAATTGTAAACTTCCACAATGTGTTGCATCTTTGTAAATACATTGTTTAACTGATTGCCATGTGAAATTGCTATTGTTTATTGTCTGGAACAGAGAATTACTATTCCTGAGGTCATCGAAAATGAATGGTTTAAAAAGGGATATAAGCCACCGACCTTTGAACCAGAGGAGGGTAGCATTGCAGACGTGGATGCTGCTTTCGATGAATCAGAGGTACTTCTAAATTTCTGTCATTGGTACCATATCTGCAGAAACTTGGGCAATGGAAATCAATATTATGTAACTTAAATCTCTCTTTTACAGGAATCACTTGTTGTTGAGAGAAGAGAAGAAAAACCACTCACAATGAATGCTTTTGAGCTCATTTCAAAATCCCAGGGTCTTAATCTCAGCACTCTATTTGAAAAGCAGATGGTATATTATGTGTAATCTCTTAGTATTACATTTCTATAAAGCTTGTCATTTGACGGAGGACATATGGTGATCCTAAAAGATGTTCCATACCCCAATGTCTGTGAATATAGGCCATTTTCTTTTTCCAAGATCTCTTTTAGAATTAAACTGACTGTATAATTTAACTATCTGGTTAGACTTTACATGCACAATTCACTAATTCCTAGTCTTCCACCAAGTTAAATTTGATAGGTTGGATGAATGGCATAATCAGGTGATTTTATTGTTTCAAAGTTTATGCTTTCATAGATTTTGACAGCATAAACTGTCAAAGTTTAGGCTTTCACTCTGCTAAAAAAAAAATTTATGCTTTCATTGAATGTTCCATTACATCTGAGAGCAATCATGACAGCAATCAATTACCTGATTGATTACTGAGAAGAACATAAGATTGTTTACCTACAACATCAGTTCTGTTATTTTTTTTCTTGAAGAGCTGAGTTTAAGTATCTATTTCTAATTTTGTATTTCAAATACATCTTTGGCACTCACATTGCCACAAATGGTCTCCTACAATGATCTACCTCACAGGATTAGTAATTATTACTTTGCAATGCAGGGACTTGTTAAAAGAGAAACAAGATTTACATCCAAACACCCTGCCAAGGAGATAATATCAAGAATTGAGGAAGCTGCCATGCCTTTGGGATTCAATGTGAAAAAGAATAATTACAAGGTGCATACTGCTTTCTCTCCTCCCCTCCCTCCCCTTTTCCCCATTCTCTCCCCCACACACTAATAAAAAAAAAAAAAAGAACAACGAAAATGATTCCTAATTTTTCTTTTGATATTTTGGAGCAAGTTAAAACTTAAAAGTAATATACTGTTGATAATAGAAGAAATTGGACACTATTACTATTTGGTGTTTTTCAACTCTTTCTCGTACATGGTTTGATAAAGTATTGACTTGTGCAATAGGACTTTTTTGAATTCAGTTTCAATAGGCATCTGGTCATTTTCATCACCTGGTTTAGTTTTCTAGGTTTTGTTTTGGTGCAAGAGCCCTTTCTCTACTATTCATCTCTGGACAACTATTAACATCATCAACATGTTATGAAAGACTGATCTTGGACAAGGATGTACCTTTTTTAACATCCTCATCATAGGGATTTGTGGGGTCTGATCAAACCCAACAAATCAAATGATAAAGACAATTATTTTTACATGGTTCAGCCATCCGTGTCTATATCCATGGATGGAGAGATTGATATACTATCCTGAAGAGATTATAATACAAGAACAAGAAGGCCATCCTTGGGCACTCTCTTCTTGTCACATAACCACTCATAATCTTATAGCTGTCAACAATTACCGCATATTTATAATGAATTAAATTAGATTTTCAGTACAACCCCAATAGTAAAATCAACCATCTACTATAATGAAGACCCTCAATCAATCTAAGACTCTATTAATTAGGATTTCAATCAATTCCAGCAAGATCGTCCTTTCAAAATATCATTCTATGGTGGGATTGTAACCTTTTCAAAATCTCACTTTTTGACTTAATTAAATCTTTTTGAAATTTTAGAATAGCATGACATTTTGATAGAATAATCTCTATCATGACTCGTGAGTGGATAATCATAGCACATCAGCTTCTTCTGTTCTCCTAGTTTTGTTATTGTCTTTCTACTACTGCTTCTGAAACTTTCCTTTTGAATTTATCAGATGAAGCTCCAAGGCGAAAAAACTGGAAGAAAGGGACATTTATCTGTTGCAACAGAGGTAACTTTCTTTATATAATGATGCAACTCGGGAATTTTCCCATGGACTATGAATCAGGATCCCCTTGATTATAGAAATCCTTCAATTAGTTATTTCTTCTTGAATGTTATTGATGCATGGCTAAGTTCTTGTTTCCTTGATTACCTCCAGATTTTTGAAGTTGCTCCATCTTTGTATATGGTTGAGGTTCGTAAATCAGGGGGAGACACTTTGGAATTTCACAAGGTATCATACTAAAAACCCAGTGTGCTCGGGAAGTAATGTCAATTCTTGATCTACTGCATCATAGTAATTTGTTCTGTGCTTGGGAAGTAATGTAGTGATTGATCTATGGTCTCATAATAATTCCTTCATTTTTTTGCTTCCGTTTTGTAATGGACAAATTCTTCTTCCCCCTCCCCCCTCCCCCCTCCAAAAGAAAAGGAAAAAAGCAAAGACCATTTTTAATTCCATAAACATATTGATTAACTGATTTATGTAAATTTGAAATGTTCAGTTTTACAAGAACATGACTACTGGTTTAAAAGATATCGTCTGGAAATCAGGAGAGGAGGGAAATGAAGCGAATGAAGGTACATACATAGTTGTAATTTAAAATTGCAAATACTATATGGAACTTATACATTGTAGCATTTACCAATTTATAGTCATTAGAGCATGATATTTGTGCCCAGGTCCTGTCGCTCATGGAATGGATCACTGAATGCCATAGAAGTTTTGCACACAGTTGAATCCTATTACTAATGCAGTAATAACTGTCATTACACAATGGATAATATGCAGAAGCTCAGCAGACTCTGTATAAAAAGAGCTCCACCTAAGAAAACATTTTAAACTATAGCCACCTTTGTTTGGCTGAGACATGCATGGTTGCATACATATGCAGAAGCTTAGCAGTCTCTTTATAATAGAGCTCCACCTAAGAAAACAGTTGTAACTATAGAACTACCTATATTTGGCCGAGACATGCATGCATATTCTTCATATTCTAATGTACATCATATACTGGGTAGGCCATTGCCCATGTACATTAATTTCATCAAATCATCTTTCCCAGTGGGACTCTATATGGCTTCTTCATTGCTAATATCTATATTTACCTAATATAGATAGTGGGGGCCTCTTTTTAACGACTATAGCTTTTTGTGCAACCGATTTCTAACATTATGTTTTCTCACCTATAAACATAACTATAAACAGGGTGTTCTTTATCCTTAAATATCATCTCTGTATGAGTTGGGTCTCTCCCTTGCAAATTATCATGTCAACCTGTCAAGCCTGATGGTTTTGTGCAAACCCAGAAACTCCTGCCCTTACACTTGTAAATAGGCAGTGTTTCTGTCTTGCTCATTCTTTGGTTTGCTATACAAGTTATTTATCTCCTGTTTAAAAATGCCATCAATGGTTCATGAAAAATCGTTGTTTGACCAAGTAGTTTCTTGTTTGGAATTGTTTCTGCGCAGGTACCTCTGATGCTGCTGTTTCATCTTAATCATTTCTTTAGTTCAGAACATGTATGGGTGTGGCTTGAAGACTAAGTTGACTTGCATTTTTATCTCTTCTTAAATGGACTCAGAAGTGCTACAAACTTGCAATATATATTAAAGTGAAACACAGTGTGTCCAGTGTTAACTGGGTTATAAATCATAATATGGATTTATATATAATGTTTTTTTAACTGTTGTTGTTAAATTCCTCCTATTTATTGTGTTTTCTTTTTGGGCCGTGTTGAAATCACTTCAAATGGCATACAAAAACTGCAACTAGTTACTCTCGTCTCTTCCTGCTCTAATTATCATTAGTTTTCAGGTTATTATAAGTTCATTTCATGTTTTTGATAAGCAGGATCTGCTGCCTGACAGAGTGCTTGATCCTAATTGTTCTTCAATCTCAGTTATTTATTATTATTATTATTATCTTTTTCAATCACTCTGGTGGTGTCTTGATCCTAATTGTTTGTAAGTAATGAACTAATCTACATAATTAAAAGAGTAGTGTTATAAAAACATATATTGTTGACATTACCTTCGAGAGTCGTTGAATTGCTTCGAATCATGTAATAACACTTGATTCGAGGTGATTTAATAATTTTTAACGACAATGTCAAAAATTTGTGTTTTTTAAGTGTGTTTTTTTTATTAATAACTAGGGTGTTAATGGTTTGACCAAAGTCGCGAAATTGAATTGAAACGATGCTTTTTTGTTACGTTCGGGTTGGTTTTTAACATGTTCAATTTTGGTTGCGGTTTGAAATTTTAAAAATTATATTAATTTGAATTGAATCGATTTAAGTTTAAAATTATAATTTATGTCAAAAATATTGTAATATTTATTTGTTACATAATTATAAATATAATGGTCAAATTATATATTTTTACTATTTTATATTTAAAATAAATATTATTATAAGTTATATGTTTCAACCTATTAACCCTAAATGATTTCGTGATTTTATTTGGTTCAGCTGGTTTGGTATGGTCACCCTTATTGAAAATCTTTTTTTTTTTTTATGGGTTTTTGAGGTATCTTTATTTTCTTTAGATAAAATTAATCTTTTTGAATTTGGACATTGCAAATGTGTTTGGGACACGTTCAGGTTCGAACCATAAACTTAGAGCTCACTTTTAACTTATTTTATTTTTCTTTCTACCATGACATAATTGCACTAGAGACTGGATGGAAAGCCCATCTTGTTTGGATTATAAAACAAACGACAAGAATGGTTGATACATGTAGCCATCTCTGTTAAACGAATGGACACGTCTAAATGAATTCATTAATGCTAACTAGATGTCAATGATTGGTATTTTGACGAATTTTTGACAATGATAACTTTGGAAAATTAATTTCGACGTACCATATGTTCGGATTTTATAATATGGACAATGATAAAATTGAAAAATAATTTTTGTACTATATGTTCAAATTATGTATGTGTGAATGTTGGAATCTATTATTCAAAAAGGTAATTGAGAATTCTTGAGAATACTTGGTGATGGAATCTTTTGTATCGAAGAGGTTCAAAGGAAAATGTTGTTCTAATTTTTATTTTATTTTTTAAATACAATTATAGTCAATTTTAAAATTAAAATTATTTATAGTGATTTTAGGTTCCGTTTGGTTCGTGATTTAAAAATAAAAATAATGTTTTATCGTTTCTTGAAAACAACATATATTTTTTTATATGTTAATTTTAAAATTAAAATTTGTGTTTCTATATTTTTAGCTATGAAAAATTATATCTGAATCAGAAACTAAACACAACCTTATTTTTTAACAAATATCTTATTTCTCTGGCATTCAATGGTTCCCTGCTTTCTCAACTTCCAACTTATGTATAAATAACTTTCGAATTACATAAGATTGAATTTATGAATTCACTTTTTTCCATTGTGTTCTATGATAGACTAACTTGACATTTAGATTATAATTAATTGTTATGTATTATTTTTATTTTATTATAATTTCTACTTTCAATGTTTGTAGGTTGACACATCCAATGGGTACATCAATAAAATACCATGAAAACAGCTAAGTGGCTTGTTTGATATTGCTCTTAAAAAGTATTTTTATTTTTAAAAAATACAAAAATCAGATGTCCCCAAACAATCAAAAAGTTAAGCTATGTTTGGTTTGTAATTTAAAATAAAGGCAAAATTAGAAGGACTCTAGCTAAAACTCAACTGGCTTATTAATACACCTGGGGTCTCTTGGATCATCTTAGAGCAGCCCGGTACACACAATTATAAGACTATCCAAGGGACTAGGTTGAAGGAGTACACTGGCTGAGTTCATCAACTCGAGTCCCTTCATGATTTTCCTTAAAATTAAGGATACAATCCAAAAATGAAATTTTGGAACAAAAAACCGTTTTATATCATTTTCCTAAAAATAAGTTTTTTTTGGTAAAATCTTTATAAATTGTTTGCAAATTCAACAAATCAAATGCATTTTTCGTATTTTAGATTTTTGAATACAAAAAAAAAAAAAAACAACAACAACTTACACAAACTTTTCAAACTAAACAAAGCTTTACATTTTGAGTAGTACTATGAATACACACTTAAAAAAACATATATTGTTAATATTATCCTTTAGAGTTGTTGATTCGTCTTAAATTACAAGTAATTCAAGACAATTCAATGATCTTGTTTAGGAGAGTTTTTTCAAAAATGTTTTTCTAAGAAACGGTTCTAAAAAAACACCTTTTTGTGAAAAACTAATCTCTCTTAGTTTATTCTAAAACCTGAAAATTATATTTTTTTTACCACAATTTTACTAGAAAGCAAGTATTGCTAAACATTTTCAAAAAAATTATTTTTGCTTTAAAGGTGTTTTGAAAATTTCTTTTAAACGAGGCCAATAACTCTGAAGAACAATGTATATTTTTAAATTATTATCGAGACTTTAAAGGCCAAAACCAAAATTTGCAACCTCTATCTCAAACTAACAAAAACCTAGGGGTGTGCAAACCTTAGTTCAGGTTAGGTTTTTTGAAACTGAAACAGAACCGAACTAATATTTTAACCGAATCGAATTGAATCGAATTTGTTCGGTTTGGGTTGATCAGATTAGTTGTTATAAATCTTATACTTAACACTATTTTACCTTTTCAAAACACATTCAATCTTTTGAAAATATAATATATAATTTTATCATTACAATTAAAACACAAAATACATTATTACATAATACTAAAAGAGATTGACATGAAAAATTGTTACATATTTTTTATTTAAAGCCTTTCTTAAGGTAATTTTTTTATATACTTACACATTAAATTTCAAGTATCTAATAGTTAAATAAATAAAAATAAAAAATAAGTTTAAAAGATATTTTAATCACGTTACTACATATTTAAAGATTAAGGTTATAGAAAAAATGACAGTATGTATTATCCTAAAGTTTGATTCGATTTGGATTAAATTTAATTTTTTACACAAAACCTAGAGTATAATAACAAGCGATAATTACGAGCGCTGGCACGGGTGCCGAGGGCGTATTGCGCTCCACGCGTACCATAGAGGAAGAAAAATAAACTATAAACCTCAGTTTCGCATAGCCTACTTTGACTCGAACAAATTACAATTACTTCGTAACAAAGCGCCGCAGAAGAAGAAGAAGAAGAAGAAGAAGAGAAAGCGAGAGAGAAAACGGAGACATTTCGGTAAGAAGAAGAAGAAGAGTGAGAAAGAGAGAGATAGAGAGAGAGATTAAAACAAAAAAAAGAAGAAGAAGAAGAAGAAAAAAAGAAAAAAAAATGGAGACATATCGGTGTCGAGAGGGAGAAATGAAGGAAGAAGTAATAAGTTCAGGAGATCCATTGATTCTCGCCAGATCTTCTTCGCCTCCTCCCACTCCCGCTGCAAGGTTCTTTTTTAACATCTCTCTCTCTCTCTCTGTCTCTCGCTGTATGTGTGTGTGTGTGTTTCAATCAATAGTGAAAACCCTAATTCTATTTTTTAGGGTTTTGTTGACTTGTGAGACAGCATCGTGTGAGTTTGTGTGGATTTGGATTCTTTATTTCTTTTCTTTAGATGGAAAAGCGTGAGTTAGGGGATGTTAGTATTAGGTGGAATGAATTGCATTTTTTTTTTATTTTGGGAATTTTGGAGTTGAATGCTTGGGGTTTTTTTTAGCTGGAAATGCATGAGTTAGGGCATGTTTGTTTTAGGTGGAATGAACCAATTCTATGGAGAAGAAAGGTCGGATTTTTTTGTTTTTTTTTGGGGGGGGGGGGGTGGGGGGTGTTTTGGAGTCGAATGCTTGAGATTTTTTTTTTCAGCAGTTTTTGGGTGGTTTGGAATTTGGATGGAGTGATTGATTGACTCAATTAGTGTGGTTTGACTTGTGCTGGTTCATTTTTGAGGGGTTATTGGTGCGATAATGATTGATGTCGTACTATCGTGTTTAAAATTAGTGAGAAAGAAAGGGGGAATTTTCGAACAGATTTGTGAACCTCATTTTTTTTTTTCTGAGAGTGTTGTGTCTTAGTGAAAGTTTGAATGAAATTTTATGTGGAATAGGAGGGGATATTGATGGAATAGTGATGATCAATGTAGAATTTGAATGGGCAATTGCAAATGATGTTAGCTAGGTTGCATGGCATGTAATTATTGCTTCATGCAATTTGCGATGGCGTGTAGGAGATGAAAAATCTAAGTCCAGTTGTTGTTGGGTCTGTAGGCGTTAGGCTTTTGAGTGATACTATTAATTAAGGGGTATCCCTTAATTTAGCTGCGAGTTCAGTGCTTACGCACGGAGCGAGCTTTCAATCAAGTAAGCGGGAGCGAGTTCAGGAGGATCTGAAGTTAGAGTAACTATGAGAAATTGTTTAACTTGAACATTCCATACCTAGTCCCTACTGAAGATTAATATGGATACGTAATGGAAACTTCAATTGGTGTGCAACTATTTAATTTTAAAGAAGATACAATTCAATTGGTGATATGGTCAGATGGGACTTCCTGGATTATGTATTCCTCAAGAAAGGTTTTGGGGCCAAATGGAGGAGGTGGATCCAAGGACGCGTAAACACAACTTCATATTCTATTATGATCAATGCTCTGGGGAAGATCCGAGGATCTAGAGGACTAAGGCAAGGTGACCCATTGTCACTCTTCCTGTTCAATCTAGTGGCGGACGTCCTAGGAAGAGTGATGGATAAAGCTGCAAAACCTCAGAAGCAATTAGTCTCTTTGTGTAACCCCTCTACAAACATGCTTCAACCTCCCATTTCCTTTTCCATCACGATACACCCTCCTAAAATTTCTCCACAACCAACATTGTTCAAACACCAAGATTCAACTACTTTTGATTTTTAAGATGAAATTTATACCTACTCTACCACTTAACCGATAAAAAAAACATGCTATTATTGTTCAGCTATTGAATAATGCACATACACTAATGCAACTTGGTAATATAAAATAAATAAAATAATATTTTTAGTATTTAATTTTAGGATTTCAATTATTGCAATATTTTTAGTATTTTGGATTTCAATTATTGCAAATTATTTTTAAATCCATGTGGCCTGCTTGACGAACGTTAGCGACAAAGACATCGTAAATCGGTCCGCGGGCATCGTTATAAGTAGGATTTTGGTTTCTTTATTAGGAGACTATTTGTTTATTTTAGTAGGATTTTAATTGTCTCATTTAAGTATGATTTTAGTTTCTAAATTGTTGTAGGATACAAATTGGGTATTTTGGATTCCGATAAATAATGGGTTTGTAATTTGTATTAGCATCGATTGATTTATAATGGAATAAAAGATTTAATTATTGATTTCTTCTTCTCTTCTTTTTCTTTCTATTTCTACATTTGTTTCTTTCTCGGCACTTGACATGTGAAGTTAATGTGTGGGGAGACAGACTGATTTCTTTGGTTTGTGGCTTTGAGTTGTTCTCATTTCTTTAGTTCTTTCTTCTTCCCCACATACATGCATTCTCTCTTTGCTTGCTTTGTTCCTTACCTTTTTCAATATATTTTACACTTAATAGAATGCTCTCCTTTTCATATCAATTTCTTTTATCAGTTCTGCAGGGGCATCTTCACCAGCTGTTCCTACAAATATTGGTAGTACTGATTGGGTTGGGCATGGGCAAGGGCAAGGTTCCAAAGCAGGATCTCTGTCCTGTGTTGGTTCACATCCTCCACCGACCTCCTTGAGTACCAGTGCTGGTGGCTTTGTCCTTGGAACATTACAGCTATCATGTCGGCCATGGGAACGGGGAGATTTGCTTAGGCGCCTGGCTACATTTAATCCTTCAAATTGGTCTGGAAAACCTAAGGTTTGAACCTATGCTGTTTTTCGATCAATAAACTTTTGAAGTTTTATATAATTCCCAAAGTTTTTGTCTTTCATGCAAAGTAGAATGTGTTCATTAAGGTTCTATTCCCCCTTTTTTCTATGTCATTCATATGAATGAATGGGCACCTCTATAACGTTGGTGCATTAAGATTCATAAATTATGAATATATGCCCATCTATTCCATGATAATGCCCACCTTAAATAAATAAATAAATAAAATTTCCATGAGAAGACATTATATGAACTAGTGTTTCGTAGTCTTCTTATACTCCTTGTCCTCCTTTTTCTAGATGTACTTCCAATTTATGTAATATACCCTTGATTTTTCTCAAGAAAAAGAGAATAACTTTCCAACAACCATGGTTGTTCTTGGTTTGTTGATGCTATTTGTGTTTTAGATTCATTGATTGCATACATTTATGCGCCAAATTGTGTTACGAGGGGACACTGGTAGGGGAGTGGCAATTTGGGCCACTCAATCCAACCCAATCCTATCCTAACAAGCCTTTCTAAAAGATAGGGTTAGGCTAGCTTGACCCATTGAGTAATCGGTCTGGGCTGAGCTAGCCTAATTTGTTAAATCTCTGGCCGAGCCCTATCCATAACCCATTATTAAGATCTAAATAGAGTTGGTTGGGCTACACCCACAGGCAAGGTAACGGGGCCTAGTGGGCATGATCTATGACCCTAAAAGTAGAGTAAAGACTTTTAGATAAAAAAAGAATGAGTATAAAGAATATGACTAAGGATAATTTTATTCCTAAAATTCTGTAATTTAATAAAAATAAAATTTCTGAATGCATGTGAATAAATAATATAAAAAATTAGAGTAAAGAATTTTTTATTAATTTATATGAATTTCAAACCAATTGGTGTGTCTTAGGTCCTTTATGTTCTTTTTCAAAAGAATATATGTATAATGGTTATTAGATTGGATAATTTTATCTCAAATATTACGTAATTTAATCAAAAGTAAGATTTCAAGACTTTTATAGAATAGTTGCAAAAAAATATTATATTAAAATTATAGACAGTAAGAATTTTGTTGTTAGTTCATTAATTTCTATGCCAATTAGGCAATTAGTGTGTTTGAACTTTGAAGTACTCAAACATAAAAAAGAATATGTGTAATTTACAATCAAGAATAATATAAAGCAAAAATCAACTTAATTTAATAAAATTAAGATTTGAAGACTTTGATAAAAATAGATATAAAAAGTATAAATAAATTATTTATAAAAAATATAAATAAATTATGTGTAATTTATTTTGATTATAAATTAATTAATTTATAATTAGTGTATGTTCACATCCATTGCACGTGTTTTTGATTATAAATTAATTAATATAAAATGAATATTTTGATTAAAAAGGTATAAACGTGTTTTATTTTCATATGAACAAAAATGGGTAAAATTATTTAAAAATATGAGTGACGGTAAGTAGGAGTAAAAACACACACACATTAGTGTATGTACACATGCCTTGCACGTGTTTTTGATTATAAATTAATTAATATAAAATGAATATTTTGATTAAAAAGGTATAAACGTGTTTTATTTTCATGTGAACAAAAATGGGTAAAATTATTTAAAATTATGAGTGACGGTAAGTAGGAGTAAAAACTTGGAAGTTAAATGGTAGAATTGGATAAAAAAAACTAAAAAAAGTGTAAAATGTAGGTAATGATGGCATAACTAAAAAGTAGTTATACACAAAATTACTATTTACCCTTATTGATAATAAACTTAAATTTTTAAAAACTAAAATAAGATAAGGTTTTCAGGGGCATTTTGGGTAGAAAAAAAACTTCATCGTCAACCACCCAAGTATTCTTATATATAATATGAAAAAATATATTTAGATTTTTTTTATTAATTTTTATGTACTATAATACCCAAATATTCTCATTCATATATATATATATATGAATAAAAATATATTAAGATTTTTTGTTAGTTTTAATGTACATATAATGATAAATAAAATTCACTATTTCAGACTTTTTTCTTTTGCAACAGATGTATGGAGTTTTAGGAATTAAATGTTGCATCAATTACATAAAGTGTATTAGTGGATCGGCCACGGCCTAGCCTAACTATCACTTTTATTGGGCCATTGGGTTGGGCCGGGCTTAGAATGGTTATCCTAACCCACCCACACTCTTTGATAATGGGTGGGCTGGGCCAACTTGACATTAAAGTTAGGGTTTGGCTTGGTTTGGATGGAATGGGCAAGTTTGGACCAAGCCCATAGTATATAGTTCGAAATGCCACCCCTAGACATTGGTATGTATTTTCCTTTTATGCTGAGTAAACCTAGACTTTGGCATGCTGCTCCTAAATAGTTGTTTTAGTTTGACCAAAATTTGTTACTCTTTAACATTTTTGGCTAGGATGGGCTAAACCTAGACATTGATGAAAATTTGTTACTCTTAATACTTGTTGAGTTGGATTCTTGTTGCGCTCTTACTTTTCTTAGTTGGACCTTTTTTGGGGTGGGGGGTTGGACGGATGGGTAGTAGGTTTTGTGTGCATAAAGAAGTAAATTACTGGTTCTTCATGTTGTTTTCCTTAATTCTTTATTCTTTATTTTTCTTTGGGTGATTGGCTGAGGGGATGAAATCCAATTTTGGTTAGTCTTTTTTTTCAGAACTGGACAGTGGTCCAGCTGTATTCTTTGTACAGCTCTTATACTTAATACAATACTTCTTGTTTCTTGTCAAAAAAAAAAAAATCTTCATATTTTTTTAAAAAAAAGAAAAAGAAAAAAGAAATGAGGAAATTTTATTAGAATCAAAAGGAATGAGCAGAAGTGGAACTATAGAATGAAGGGTCAAGGAAAGGAGGCTCCATAGGGATATGGTACTCCATAAAGTACAAGATATTCCCTCAGGCCTTGAAAGCCACTTTGAAAGACTGTAGCCCTTGGATAACTTGCGGGGTGCCATCCAAGTGGAGTCTAACAATCTAGACTACTCCCAAACAATGAAAACATCTCTATTCTCATCCTCAAAAATTTTTCTAATTCTTTTAGACCAAATGCACCAAATCACCACCAAAAATGGAAATTCTTACAACTTTCTTGAGGTAGTTAGGGGTATTATCAGATGCATGGAAAGGGATGAGTGCTTCATGTCTTTGAAGCAGATGGAAGGACCAGCTAGTATGCTCATTCCATTTTTTCCACATGTGGGTAGCAAAAGTGCATGAGATAAATATATGATCAGTGGGTTTGTTGTTGTTTTGATGTAAACAACAATAATGAGGGGAAATGCTCTAAAAGGGCATCTTCTTTGATGTAAACCATTGTGATGAGCTTACCATGTGCCACAAGCCATCCCAAAACTTGGATTTTTGATGGGATATGCACTTTCTAGATGGAGGATGAGGGTGTGAATAGAGGGCTGCTTTGATAATCAATAAGGAAGGTGAAAAAAGATCTATAGACTACAGAAATCTAGTTTCCAAATCTGACAATCTTCGACCGAATCACTGATCTTAACTTCCTTGAAAAATGCAAGAAGATATGACTTCTCTCTAACACCTGTTTTGTTGATCTCCTTAGGAAATGAAAGTTCCATGGAATGATTGGCCTTGCATATATTTCCAGGGAGGTAACAAAAAGAGAGATTGGTTGATTATGGATGAGGGAGAGATGATATAAAGGTGGAAAGGACAATGCTAGGTCGGCATTCCTACACCATGGATCTTCCCTAAACCTAATTTTAATGTCATTTCCTACCTTCAGAATCGGGAAAAGACATTGTTGCAATTTACAGTACTGTAGTTCATAATTTTTCATAAAATCATGTTTAATGCTTAGTGTAGCTGTAAAATTGCTATATTGGTACTTTTGTGCTTCTGTATTTTTTCTTTTTATTTATTTTTTAGATGAACTTCTGTTTTATAAAGTGGTGATGTTTGCAGGTTGCCAGTTCATTGGCTTGTGCACGAAGAGGTTGGGTGAATGTTGATGTTGATAAAATTGTATGCGAGTCTTGTGGTTCAAACCTCAGTTTTATTCTATCAGAGTCTAGCACATCTACTGAAGGTAAAAATAATGCTACTATCCTTACCATGATATGTATTTGTGTGTGTGTAAAGATAAAAGGGTTAAAATAGGAAATTTGCATATCAAGTGAGCTTAAACGTAGAAGAAATGTAGGGAAGTGGGGATTTATTGATTTACTATTTTAGCTGTGCATATCTATACTATTATAATAAGAGTACTTAAGGTAGTTAATGGTGAAGCCTTTTTCTACCCAAAATACCCTTAAAAAGTTTATCTTATATTTATTTTTGAATAACTAATTTTATTGTCAATAGGGCTAAAATAGTAATTTTGTAATTAACTAATTTTTACTTTTTTCCTACACCCTACATTTTAGGCTTTTTTTTTAAAAGTTTTTTTTCCCTAATTTACCCTTCTAAGATCTAAGTTTTACTCATATTGCCCTCATCCATGTTTTTGAATGATTTGAGTAGGGGCGTTCACGGGATGAGTTGGGTCGGGTTATGGCCAAGTATCAACCCAACCCAACCCAACCCAACCCAACCCAACCCAACCCAATTAAGTTTGGTTGAAGAAAGTTTAACCCAACCTAACCCAATAGACCCTTAAACTCAACCCAACACAACACAGTAACTTCGGGTTGGCTTGGGTCGGGTTAATCAACTAATATATTGATTACAAAATTGTATAATCTACTTACTAATATATGAATTAAATAATATTTTATAAAATTATTTGTAAGTTTAATGTGAATATTATAAAGTTTTTAAGATGATTTCTTTCGTATTATTTACATCATAATATTTTGGTAATTCAATCATGGTAAGTGTTTATAATGAAAATAATGAATAAAGTAATAAGTATTATTTTTCATTAGTTCGGGTTGATTATAAAATCTTGACCCAACCTAATTAAGGTCGGGTTACAAATTTCTAGACCCAACCCAACCCAATCTAACATAAAAACCCAACCCAATCCAACCCAAAAGTTTCGGGTTGGTCGGGTTAATCGGGTTGGTCGGTAGGATGAACACCCCCTTAGATTTGAGTCATTTTGATCATATTAAAAGACAAAACACATATAATTCTTTTCTATAAAATTCTTTTATTTTAATTATTATTTTTAATAAAATTCATGTGCAGCGCACATGTACAAATACTAGTATGATAATGTTTATGGGGCTAATTTTGAAACATTGTTGAAAATGGCCACACAATGATCCCTCTTCAAGTATTTGTATTATATTTATTTATATATAACTACTAACTAATATTTGCGCACGTGCATTGCAATTGTTTTTTTTTCTTTTTTATTAATTAAAATTTAATTTTTTAATTTAAATTTAAGGGTTTAACTCATATTACTATTATTATTTTGCTAATATACATTAATATTGTTTAGGTTACACTAATAAAAATATATTATTTATTCATAAATCGAAAAGAGGGTAAACAATAGTAAAACATTATATAATTGAAAAGGATAAAAAGGAGAAATTGAATTTAAAGTGGCCTAAAAATAGGAGAAGTGGCGGGAAGTGGGCATGTTTAAATTTTGTATTACTCCCATATCTAATTTTTAAAATAAATGATAATTATAAGTTTTTAATGGTTAATTTTGGAAGTTTGATGAAAATGGCCATACAGTGAATGGGGTTGAAGTAGATTTATTATAAGTAGTATAGATATAGATATAGATATAGATTATTATTATTCCTATAAAAAGATTATTATTAATATTTTCCAAGATCTAGTGACAATTCATTTGCAAATGATATGAATGACACAAGATCTGGATATTCATTGATGGTAAATCAGGAAGGTGGCTGCTAATATTTTTGGTTGATATTTGTTTTATCATTTCTGTATTTTGGCGTGTGTTTTTTTTTTTCCTTTCATTTATTAATTTCTGGTCTTAGGAGATTCTCATTAAAGATTTGAGGCTCTGCCTGAAGGTGTACATCTCCTTTCATGAAGGCATGAAATGTTTTGTCTTCTTGTATTCTAAAACATATATTTGCAATCTATCTTTTATTCCTGTCTTCATCCTCGCGGGCTCCCCTCATTGTGTGTGTAATCAATTGTTTTTCTCATCCCTGTGGGAGGCCTTGCACTTTTGGAGATAGCTTAATAGGGTTGTTGGCGTGGACAAGTGCTGTAGCCAAGATAAAGCCCATATTTTTATTTTATTACTGGACTTGCTGCTGGCGATAAAAAAAATGAAGTTTCATCTCTGACAGAAATGGCGTCTATGCGAGTCTCTAACCCCTTGTTTCCTTCCTTGGTTTTTTCTTTTTCACTAGTGATCAAATGTGGGTTTCTTTTATTGTGTAGTATAAAGTAGCTCGAGGACATAGTGGCTTTGCTTTGAAGCTTTTGCTTCCTCTTGGGTTGCTTGAGCTCATGGCCTCATAGTTCGCTTGGAATATGTCATACCTGTCATCCTTTTGCATGTTCTAAAAAAACTAAACATAGGATTTCCCTTGAGTTCTTAATAGCATTTTTGCTACTCTTGAAGTTCTCTCTCTCTCTCTCTCTCTCTCTCTCTCTCTCTCTCTCTCTCTCTCTTACTTTATGCTCTTTTAAATTCTATTTATGATCTTTTATGCTTTTGACCTTTAATGGCTTTATAGCAATGAATAAATTGCAGTTGCATTTCATTTTTCTGTTTAGGGGAAGTACCTCTGTTCTTGCCTTAATAAATTTGCTAACATTGGTCAGTTTTATTGAAGTTGATAGTGCCAAGAAGCTTGATGTTGGGCACAAAGGCTCTTGCCCTTGGAGAGGAAATAGCTGTGCAGAAAGCTTGGTCCAATTCCCTCCAACCCCTCCATCGGCCCTAGTTGGGGGATTTAAGGATCGATGTGATGTATTATTCCAATTTCTTTCTCTTCCAGTTATTGCTGCTTCTGCAATCGATCAGATAAGGATTTCTCGGAGCTCACAAATTGACCGTCTTCTAGCCCAATCACAACCTTTCATGGTTGGGGAATTAGGTTTTAAGGCAGACAGTGTCACAGGACTAGAGGAGGCTTTGTGTGTTTATTCTCATGTAAGATGAATGTTCTGTTATTTAAGCTGTTGGCTTGATAAAGCTTCACTCTTTTATTTCTTTTGCTGCATCACGTAGATGTAATTGGTTTTCGGTTATATCCATAGTCCATCTTGCTTAATATTTTTCTTTTGGCAGGCCCAGAAACTGATAAGCCTGTGTGGGTGGGAACCAAGATGGCTTTCAAATGTAAATGATTGTGAAGAACACTCTGCTCAATCGGCTAGAGATGGATGCTCCTTTGGCCCCAGCAAAGACCGAGTCAGACCTTCACAGGATCCTGGACCTAGTAAAATTGCATTCAGTTCAGCTAAGGAGAATGGAACGAAAAAAGTAGTTGTTTCAGAGTCTAGATGTGAATCTAGGTCACCTATGTTGGATTGTAGTTTATGTGGTGCTATGGTCAGGATCTGGGATTTCATTACTGTTCCTCGTCCTGCTCGATTTGCTCCCAACAATATTGACACCCCTGAAGTTAGCAAAAAAATGGTGTTGACACGTGGAGCAAGTGCAGCAAGTGGAATCAGTGGATGGGTCGCTGCTGATGGTGTGGATAAAGAACAAACTGAGGGACGTGATGAAGCAGCAACAGATGAAGTTAAATCACTGTCAAATGCCGGTGTTGATTTAAATCTTACAATGTCTGGTGCCATAGCATCCACTCAAATGGGCACAGTTCCGGTGTCTGAACAATTTCAGGATGCTGCTATGGGAAGGGATTTGAGGATTGGCCAGCCTTCTGGTAGCGAGGTTGGTGATCGTGCAGCTTCTTATGAGTCACGGGGCCCAAGCACCCGAAAACGGAACATGGAGGGAGGTGGGAGCACTGTGGACAGGCCACAGTTGAGGGTTCAGCAGGCTGATAGCGTAGAAGGAACTGTCATTGATCGTGATGGTGATGAGGTAGATGATGGTAGACAATATGAAGCTGGGCCTTCTAAGCGTGCCCGCGATTCATATGTCTTTGATCAATCCCATTCACCACATAGAAGAGATTCATCTGGCGCTGGACCCAGTCATTCATTGGGTTTTGGAATTGATATAGATATTAACAGGAGTGATCCATTCCGACATGGAAATGACCCAGGTATTAGCTTCCCTTCGGCTAGGGATTCAGCGCGTGCCTCATCTGTTATTGCAATGAATACTATCCACAACAGTGATAACGAAGATTCCATGGAAAGCGTCGAAAATTATCCTGGTTATGTTGACGATGTTCAATTTTCATCTCCTGTACATAAACATCCAGACGTGAATGAGGCATCAGAATTTAACTACAGCAACCAAGCCCAACAGAGCACTTGTTTCCAACCAGCAGCTGGAAGAGTAGCTGGAGAATTTGGTCTCAGCAGCACAAATGATGGTGATGAGATACTGAATACAGAAACTGTGACTGCTCATGCCAGGGGTGGATTTAGTTTTGGAATCAGCGGGGGGAGCGTGGGTATGGGTGCTAGTCATGAGGCTGAAATACACGGGACTGATGGATCTGTCCATAGAGCAGATAGTGTAGTTGGTGATGCTGAACCAATTGCAGAAGTCACTGAAAATCAGGGGCAAACCGGTGAATCTACTCCAGATCCTGGGCAAATGGGTGAGTTTGTCCCATATGAAGTGGACAGAGAGGATGCTCATGGTGATAGTCAGGATATGATGTCACGATCCATTGGAAGGGCTGACTGTGGCTCAAAGATTGATGGTTCAGCTAAGGCTGACTCAGTTGAAAGTGGTGAAAGGATGAGCAGAAGCCATCCCTCACTATCTTGCAATGCAATCATGTGTTCTGGTAATGAGGCTTCCAAAGAAGAGGTGACTCAGGCTGGGAAGGCATCACAAAATGATGATTGCACAATCCTTGAGTCTGATTTTGTGGCAGTGAATGGAATAGGTGATGTGATCTAGGTTTACTCTACTATAATTTTATGCAATTATATTTCTCTGTTTTTTGTGCTTTTTGTGTGTTTTTTTATCATTCTTCCCTCTTCTCTGACTACTAAATTCCCTAAAAGGATGAGAATACAAGAAACATGCATCATTAAAAACACGCTATTTTGGTGGACATGATTGATTTCCTCCCACCCATCATAAAAGCACTTTTTTTTGTGTTCTTTCCATAAAATGTGCTGCAATATACTAAATTTCAACAGGATGAACAATCCCCCCTCAAGTCCAGGCCCGTTCTCTATTTGAAGAGGTAAAAGAGAGAACACATTAATGCTAAAATACTAAATTAGTTAAGTGGGAACATGCATTTACTTGCAAAGAGGTGAAAATGTACAACCTCTCACGAACTTGAGCTTTGATGCCATGCTAGAGAACCAATTAAACCTAAAAGCTATTTCTAACGGGCATTGATCTAATGATGTGTATCAAGCTAATTCAATCCAAAGGCAAAACTAGTATAGTCTAGAAACATGAAAGAAGTCCCAAAAATGGAGGTAAGTTGGAATGGGTAATATGATAGTCCATGTACTCTCCATTTACGTGCTAAAAATGGTGGAAACTAGGTGCAATAATGCTTTGACGTCTCAATTGATCATAGGACAACATTTTGGATGACAATTGACAAGTCTAGTGGAAATGAAATCTTGAGCAGGATACGCAGTTGGGGTGAACTTCTTGTCCTCCCCTTGGTGCTTCCTACTTTTTATCTTTGAATATTATCTCTGTTTCTTTAATTAAAAAAAATCTTGAGTGGGATAGTTTTTATAAATGAGAATTGAGGCTAGGGACTCAAACAACATAGGGTCAAGCAGGGGAAAGGGAAGAGAAAACTTAGGAAAATATGTTTGAATTATGCCATGGGGGAACTGAATAAGTTTATAATGATTTAATGGATGCCTATCCTTTTGTTGGGTAGACATTTGGAAAGAATCAAGCAAGTCCTCCAATGAATGGTTCATTTTCTTGTGGAATTTAAAATCTTGATATCTATTCTCACCCTAAAAAAAGGGCAGCCCAGTGCACGAAGCTCTCGCCTATAGGGTTTGGGGGAAGGGCCATACCACATTTGTGTCTATTGTATGCAGCCTTACTTAGCTTTGCAACAGGCTGTTTCCCGATTCGAACCCATGACCACACGGTCACACGGCAGAAACTCTAACCGTTGCGCTAAGGCTCCCCTTCATCTAGTCTCACCCTATTAGTTGGGGAGAAAAAAAAAGAGTTTTAGCTTCTCTGCAGGCTTAGAGCTTGTGGTGTGTTTGGGCTCTTCTGAAAATTACGTCTGAGTTCTGATGTTGTTCAAGATCAGCATCAAGGATCTTTGCTTTTCTGTTTCTGCTGATACTTATTTCCTCCAATTATTTTACCAAAATTTGTTGGTTTACTCAGATTGATATTTGCTTGTTGCACTTCTCTTTGTGCATGATCTCTGTTATTAATCCAACATGAACAGAAAATTATTTAGATAATTTGGATCTAACAGATTTATTCTTCAAACATGCTGGTAACTTGAATGCCTGCAATTGGACTGACAATGTATCTAATTGTCACCTTATGTTGAATAGAGAAGCATAGATTTGTGTTTTCAGAAAGCAATTTGGGAACAAATATGGTTATACAACTAATTTTAACTTGATATATTACCAGCTTGCGTGGCATGCCGGGATATCATGACATGTTACCACCATATTTCCATCATTAAGTGATGAGCACAATTTCTCTTTCTCTCAGTGTGTGTGTGTGATTTATTTCTGGTTTTTAATCCTTTAACTTTAGTTCATTAGGAATCTGTCTGATTTATTTCTTCAGTTGCTGACATATTGTGAAAACTTAATTGTACAGGACCACCAAATGGAGAGAGCAACTATGAAGAGCCAGTAGAGTTTGATCCAATTAAGCATCACAATCGTTTCTGCCCCTGGGTTAATGGAAATGTTGCTGCTGCTGGTTGTAATAGTAGTGGTTCAAATTCCAATGCTAGTTCTGTGGCTCTTTGTGGTTGGCAGTTGACGTTGGACGCTTTAGATTCCTTCCAATCACTAGAGCATGTGCCTATTCAGACTGTTCAATCAGAATCTGCAGCATCTCTTTATAAGGTCTCTCTCTCTCTCTCTCTCTCTCTCTCTCTCTCTCTCCCCCCCCCCCCCCCCCCCCACCGCAAACTTCCTGTTCCTATTTTTCTTCCTTTTTGTTTATGTTTTCTTCTAATTGGGATGCTACATAACTTTTTGTCAAAATTAGTCCATTGTTCTTCTCCAAAGATATACATAGGAGTTTATAATGTTCGAGTGGGTGAACTGTTAGTAACTATATTTTTTAGTGTTTTCATGCAACTGTTGCTTTTCTGTGTTAAATGTTACACCTGTACTGGTTTGGAGATGACTTGGCTTTCATGTATTATGCACATATGAATCTTTCTGGAACAAGCAGCACTGGAGATGAGTATACCAACTATATGCTAGAGACATTTATAGATACTGATGTGTAACAAATGTTTTTGTTCATTTTAACGTAGCAGAAGCGTATTTGAATCAATGGATTCAAGAGAAAGAAAGAAAATAAAAACTAAGAAACTAAATTTTAATCTCTAAGAGAAAGATAATTGATATATTCAATGCTTAAACTCGTAATTGGAGCTCCTTATATAGATAACTCCATGTAAACAACTTAGAACCTTTCTAAAACACTTAAAAACAAGTTTCCTAAGCTATCTATAATAATATGTAAACTTTCTAATGCACTTACAACTATATCTAGACACTTTTAGACACTTTCTAATTACATTAATTAACAAAAACGAATTTAGAAACCTTTAAAACTACCACTAAAATACCAAAATAGAAACTTGTCTAAGAATATAAATTTGACTAAAAATAAAAAGAAACTACAAATTAAATTTCCTAGTATTATCCTATGTCCTACATCATTCCCCATTTCTTGAGAAGAACTCGTTCTTGAGTTCATTTGAGAAAGAGAAACACCTTCATCTTCACTTTCAAAGTAGAGGAGAAACCTTGACAAAGCATATCCTTATGCAAGTGATCCCACCAAAAGTAAGATGAACCAGCAAGGATGAATGTGAGAAGCTTTTCTTGTTTTTCTTCAAGGAGGCTCATGTTGTTAAAAAAACTCTCTACTAAAAATAACCAATCAAAGAAATCTTTAACACGTAAATCTCCATTGAATGGTAAAAGTTCCAAATTGAGATTATGTTCCATAGGCAAACCATAATAGGAGGTATTTTTGACGGGTTTAAGGGTTTAAGGGTTAAACAAGTATTAATTCCATCAAAAAAATTGAAACATATCGATGAAAATTGTTGCTTAAAGGAAGTTGAGAATGACAAAAGGTTTGGGAGGGTGTGTCATACTGAGGGAGGGAATGGGTAGTTGAAACGTGTATAATAGGGTTGTGAAGAGGTAATTGGCTGTATATTTTGTGACTTCTCGAAAACGTCAGCAACTGAAACTTGTAAATTAGGAGGTGAGGGAGAGTCATTTATGGTTGTGGAATTATGGGGAAGATCCAAGAATTATGTGGCAAGATTGCGAAGGCTTGAAGGTGGATTAAGAGGGTGTTGGGAAGTGGGGTAACGTAGCGGAAACGTAATTTGAATCAATAGATTCAAGAGAGAAAGAAAATAAAGAAGTAAGAAGCATAATTTGCTTGTAAAGAGAATAAAAATTGATGATAAGATTCATTGTATGCTTAATTTTCGTAATTGGAGCTCTTTATGTAGATAACTCCTTTGAAACAACTTAAAAACTTCCTAAAACACTTAAAAATAAGTTTCCTAAGCTATCTATAACAATATAAAAACTTTCTAATATTACAACTCTATGTAGACACTTTTAGACACTTTCTAATCACATTAAATAACATAAACGAATTTAGAAACATATAAAACTAACACTAAAATACCAAATAGAAACTTCTTTAAGAATAGAAACTTGACTAAAAATAAAAAGAAACTACAAATTAAATTTTAGAATCTTCTAAAAAATTATTTCATGTCCTACATCATTCCTCCTTTCTTGAGAAGAACTCGTCCTCGAGTTCACGTGAGAAAGAGAAACTCTATCGTCACATTGAAGCTAGACGAAAACCCTTGACAGAACATATCCTTTTGCAAGTGATCCCACCAACAATAAGATGAACCAATAAGTTTGAATGCGAGAAGCTTTTCTTGTTTTTCGTTAAGGAGGCTCATGTTGTCAAAAAAACTCTCCACTAAAAGTAATTAATCAAATAAATCTTCAACATGTAAAACACCATTGAATTGTAGAAAATTCACATTGAGACTATGTCCAATAGGGAAACCATAAGAGTTAAATAAGTATCAACGTCATCAAAAGAGTCAAAGCATGTGGCTGAATATTGTTGTTTAGAGGAAGTTGGGAATGAGAAAAAGTTTTGGGAGGGTGTGTCATGATGAGGGAGGGAATGGGTGGTTGAAACATGTGTGTAATAGGGTTGTGAAGGGATAAATGGTTGTATGTTTTGTGACTTCTTGTAAGTTTCGGTAACTGAAACTTGTAGATTAGGAGTTGGGGAAGAGGCATCTATGGTTGTGGAGTTATGGGGAAGATCTAGGATTGATGTAGCAGGGTTTTGGAGGCTTGAAGATGGATTAAGAGGATATGGGGAAGGAGAGGTAGCAAGATGGGAGGGTTGGGAGAGACGTTGGAGGGTTGCAACATGGCTAAAACGTGCTTGCTCGCCTTCGATTGGTTCTTCTAAGTCTCCCCTTTCCGTCTTCTCACAGTGCTTTTCATTGGTGGAAGAGGAAGCTTTGGGCTTTGCATAAGATGGGTGTAAAACAATCCTCATACCATTTTGAAGGAATGAGTACGTGTTGGCCTTTCCTCGATAAGTGGCATCCGCATCATGTAACCATGGACGACCAAGAAGCAAGTGACAAGCCTGCATAGAAACTACATCACAAACCACAATATCTTGATAGGGACTAACAAGGTACGAAACTTCGATTTCACCCTAAACTTCGACCTTCAAAAATCAGAATTAATTCGGAGAAGTTTAATTCGACATGGAGAATTTTTGTAAAAATTTGCTAAATTAGAGAAGTTTAGAGAATTTTTGCATATATGCTTAAATATCTAAATTTATTGTAGTATAAGCTAAAAACTAATATAAATAGACACTTTTAATACATAAAAATACCAATAAGCGACCTAACAAAATCAATCTTGTTAAGTGAGTTGATGAATTTGAATGACGACTTTTGGTCTTAATTTGTTTTCTTTATTTTGATATTTAATTTTGTGGTGGCTTGCTTCTCGACCATATACTTTACTAGTTTGAATTCTATCATGCTTAATTTATTAGTTTATTATTTGAATGTGTTATTTATTAATCTTGTTTCATAAGAGTTAACTAAAAAAAGATGACTTTAGGAAATCTTTTAATTTATTTTTAAGTTTTTATCTTATTTCGACTTTAACTATTTATTTATTTTGCTTTTTTTTTTTTTTTGGTAAAGGATATCCCATAAACTACATAATTTGTTAACTTGTTAAATTATTTTTTAAAATTTATATTGCTATGTTGGTTGATGAAGTTGAAAATAATACATAATTATTAGTGTTTTTTTTGTTTTTTATTGATAAAGTAACATCTTTTTTACTTCTCTGTCTAATTTCATCGAATTTTGTCGTATTTTATAGAATTTTTGCTCGAATTTTTGCATTTTTTTATTGAAAAACTAAACTTTTGTCGAAGTTTATCGAATTTCGTCGAAGTTGTCGAAGTTTATCGAATTATTTAGCGAATTTTTGCATTTTTTATTTTACATCCCACTTTTCGCTTCGATGGTAAAAAAATCGAAAAAATTCGGCTAATTTCGCCGAAATTCGGCTAATTTTTAGTCCTTGGGGACTAATTTTGAAAGAGACCAACACATTGGAGGTCAACTTTTTTTTGACAATCATCATCAACCCAACCAATATTGTATGGCTTAGGATGAGGTTGAGTAGGGAGCTTAAGAGCATCAACCATGGTGGCAAATACGATATTTTCACTACCACCACTTTCAATGATGACCTGACATATCTTATCGTGCACCTTACAAGAAGTACGAAACAAGCTATGTCGAGTAGAAGCTTCAGGTTGAGGTATAGATAACAAATTACGAATAAGGAAGACATGATTATCACCATTATCGTCAACCATGATGAAAGTAACATGCTCTCTATCGAAGCTCTGATACCACTTAACGTAGAGGAAGCGTAATTTGAATCAATAGATTCAAGAGAAAGAAAATAAAGAAGTAAAAAGCAAAATTTGCTTGTAAAGAGAATGATAATTGATGATAAGATTCATTGTATGCTTAATTTTTTTCGTAATTGGAGCTCTTTATATAGATAAGTCCTTTGAAACAACTTAGAAACATCCTAAAACACTTAAACATAAGTTGCCTAAGCTATCTATAACAATATAGAAACATTCTAATATTATTACAACTCTATTTAGACACTCTCTAATCACATTAAATAACATAAACGAATTTAGAAACCTCTAAAACTAACACTAAAATACCAAAACAGAAACTTCTCTAAGAATAGAAACTTGACTAAAAATAAAAAGAAACTACAAATTAAATTTCAGAACCTTCTAAAAAATTATTTCATGTCCTACGTCATGGGGGCAGTAAGATGGGAGGGAGGTTGGAAGGTCACAACATGGCTCAAACGTGCTTGCTCGCCTTTGAATGGTTCGGCTAAGGCTACCCTTTCCTTCTTCTCATAGTGCTTTTCGTTGGTGGAAGAGGAAGGTTTGGGCTTTGCATAAGATGAGTGCAAAACAATCCTCACACCATTCCGAAGGAATGAATAAGTGTTGGCCTTTAAGTGACATCCACATCATATAACAACAAACGACCTAGAAGCAAGTGACAAGCCCGCATAGAAACCCCATCACAAACTATGGTATCTTGATGGACACCAATTTTGAAAGAGACAAGACATTGGAGGTCCACTTTTTTTGACATATCTTATTTTGCACCTTACAAGACGTACAAAACAAGCTATGTCGAGTAGAAGCCTCAGGTTGAGGTATAAATAACAAATTGCTTATAATGAAAGCACAATGCTCACCATCATCGTCAATCATAATGATGAAAGTAACAGGCTCTCAATCGAGGCTCTGATACTACTTAACATAGCAAAAGCGTATTTGAATCAATGGATTCAAGAGAAAGAAAGAAAATAAAAACTAAGAAACTAAATTTTAATCTCTAAGAGAAAGATAATTGATATGTTCAATGCTTAAACTCGTAATTGAAGCTTCTTATATTGATAACTCTATGTAAACAACTTAGAAACTTCCTAAAACACTTAAAAATAAGTTTTCTAAGCTATCTGTAACAATATAGAAACTTTGTAATGCACTTACAACTATATCTAGACACTTTTAGACACTTTCTAATTACATAAATTAACAAAAACGAATTTAGAAACGCTTAAAACTACCACTAAAATACCAAAATAGAAACTTCTCTAAGAATAGAAATTTGACTAAAAATAAAAAGAAACTACAAATTAAATTTCCTTGACATTATCTTATGTCCTACATCACATTTCTACTGTTAATGCAAATATCTTGTTGGCTTATGAAACAACTTAGTTGACTAGGTTTGCTGGGAAAATATGCTTAGTCCAATGCTTAAGAACTTTTCAATATGCCTTTCTTAATCTGTAGTTATATGCAGCAAGTTTAATTGGATTAGCTGTTGCAAGCGTATTTGCTGTCTCTGCATCCTAGTTACAGCCCATGTTAACATAAGCCAATCTTTTTGAAGTATGTGCAGTGGGCATCCGGGCACTAGACATAGCTAGGCTCATGCCCCCTTGCTGAATGCTGAGTCCTTTATGTGAATTTTAATCCTTTATTTTTATTTAACTCGTGTTTATAAGTAATCTCTCCATGACTAGCTTGGTAGTAAAAACTATTTGCTTGTGAGTGCACTACTTGAATTTAATCCATTGGTTCTGATCATTGATTAATTTTTTTTCCAATTGATTTTGACTTTTTGGGGACATTTTCAACGTTCTTTGCTTCTGTAGAGTCCTGAATGCAATTGTTTTGGATTTGTGAATTGGGCATAAGTCGATTCCAAGATTAGGTGTGGAATGGCTATTTCTTAAGATTTTAAAGCATATAATCAGAGTACTATTTCTCTTTGTACATTTTAATACAACTGAATGTATGTATTGTTACTTATGGTGAACCTTGTTAGATTTATCGTTTATCATTAATTTAAAAATTGTTTGAGGCATATGCCTCAAGGTGAGGCACTCGAAAAACGCCTTGAGGCTTAAGCCTCAAATGTCAAACAATGAGGCTTAGGCCTCAATTTTCAATTTATTTTTTTGGTAATTTTTTTTTGAATAAATTTATCATTAATATTTCTTGGATTATTTAACTTATTATTTTAGTTTTTAAGAATTAATTCTCTTTCATTTGAGATAAATTAAGGCTTTTACTACTACTACTAAATGGTCGAGGCCATCTTTGCAAAGGCTTCTTAATAGTAACTTATCTTTAAGTTTATAAACAATTTTACAAATACTAACCTAGATATTTGATGACTTTTAACAAATTATTCTAAGTGCAACTTGTAGTAACTAAAAAATGGGAGAAGTGGTAAAGACCAGATATTTCTACAATGTATTTGCTAACTTCTTATTTGTTTATGCTTATAATAGTTTAAAATTGAAATTTGGAAAGCTTGATGTATGTTATGTGCTCATTTAGTTGTTAATGATGTTACTGACAATTAAAACAATTAGTATGTTAAGAGAAATAACTTGAGATCTCCATACATATACAAAACTAGTTTTTTTTTTTTTTTTTTAAAGAAACTAAGAAATATTATATATAAGTAAATAGCAAAGTCGCAAACATACTATGCAACAGTACAACAGTCCAGCCAACCAAAATCCTTAGGTGATACAAAATTGCCCCACCCTCTAAGCCAATCCCCTAAAGCGTAACCTTTTGACATATTACTATTGGCAACCCAAAAGGAAGCTAGATAGTGAGAATTCTCCCACACTTTAGCCGCCAAATACATCTCATCGTGAAACACACCTTTGCTCCGCTCCTTCCATAAGGACCACAACACTGCCAAACACACCACCTTCCAATGTTCTCTCCAAGAGGCTTGAACACTGTTCATGAAAGGGAAAATGTTTATATTGTCACCCACCATATCATCATCCGTCATAACAGGAAAATAATAACACCATCTACTTTAGACCTCATTGGCGAAAGGGCATCGCCAACATAAATGTCCCACAGACTCCAACTCCTAACGAAAAAGGTAACACCAATATGAGGATAAGCACACAGCTGGAAAACTTTTTTGCATCATATCACCCGTATTCATTTTCTCACGGGAAGCTACCCACCCCAATACAAAACTAGTTTATCATTTGCTTATTTTAGATGTTTTTTCATTTATTATTGATACTTATAATTTTTAAGATTTTTCATTAGTTATTTTATATATATTTTTAAAAATGCGAGGCTTATGCCTCAGACCGCGTCGAGGCTTACGCCTTGCCTCATGAAGCTAAACCGCTTCAATTTCGCTTCATGTTTTTTAGACCTTGTTGTTTCTTAGATAATATTTTTGATTGACATTTGAAAGTAAGTTCAAAATTGAAAATAGCTGCATCCCATTGACTGAAATCTTAAATCAGAAATCAGCATGAAATCACCTGAATGAATGACATGTGCGTAAGACCTTGTTGATGCTCACAATTTGATGTGGTTTGTTAAGAATTATTTTTTAGCAGATAGACTGGTTTTTAGTAGCATTACATAGTTCAAACACTTGTTCAGACAATCCAATGAAAAACCACAAGGAATCATGAAAAATCTTCATTTGAATTCAATTCCATTCCTTCCCTTGTGTTTCTATATCGAGAGCTACTATTTGATTGCTAGAAATTACTAGAAGATTGGTGATATTCTAACTTTTTCCTAACATAATTCTAAGTTTGACTCGATTGTGATTTAATCCAGTTGCACCTTTTAGGGTTTTCATGATTCCTTTCTGATTTTGATGATGATTAGCCATAAAAGGTTGATCAACTCTGATTTCTGTATCTCCAGCCCCAAAATTCTTTTTCGTACTTCCTATTGCATTTCCTCGACAACATTGTGGTTTTATTTACCTCAGATGATTCTTTAATTTCCTAATAGCATTTGCGTGGTAACTATGTACATATGTAGACATGTTTGATTAGTCATGCCTATCCAGTTTCATTAGTTCACTTGATTTACATCTGTTTCAGCTTTTTCACTATCCATTTTTTGTGCTTTGTTTGTTATGTATTGAATAACTTGATCCTCCTTTTACAGGATGATCACTTCAAGGCCAGTCAAAAACTCTTAGCCCGCCACTCTGTAAGCAAAAGTCGTGGAAAACATTGATTATTTTTGTCTCAAGATTGAAGGTATTTCTAGTTCTTGATCATCCCTCTAAAGCTTTTGTTTCAAAAAAAGTGAAAAAAGAAACATGCTATAGAAGCTCAGGTAATTGAAAGTTATCAATGGAAGTCCAAGTTCTAGGAATTTTTTATTGTGTCAAGTTTTGAAATGACTAGTTGATGTAGTCTTCATAACATAGAAGTTAAATTTGTTGAAAAAAAATAATTCCCTCATCCTTTGTGTTTATCTTAAGAAAGGTTAATGTCTTGTTTCTCATAAAGCCGTGTTTGTAATTGTCTTGTGTTCTATCATGCTTGTATATGGGCTTAACATGCATCTTTCATCTCAATATATGGTTGGTATAGTAAAGGGTTGAAAATTTGACTTCACCTTAAACTTTGCTCACTTAAATTCGAATATGAGTTGGGAAGTACTATTCGATATTGAGAATTTGTATAAAAATTTGTCATCTTAGAGAAGTTAAGAATTTTTTGCATAGATCTTAAAATCATTCATAAATATTCTATGAGATGCTAAAACATACTCATACATTTATAACACATGAAAATATTAATATAATGAGTTCATATATGTTTTATGACATCAATAATGCTCGATACACATTTTGCTGATTGACTTTTGCTTCCTAACCCTTGGAAGATTTCTCTCTGTGCATGTAAATAGTGAACAATCCTATTTAAACCATTGACAGTAACCATGTTTTTTGACAACATTCTGGTTGTTACTAAAAATAATTTCCCTTGGTGGAAGGTTTTGTTGTCATGCCTTGAATGCCCACTATAGCAACAGGTGCAGAATTAGTTAGGAATTTTAGAGCTCTATTGAAAATTAAATTGTCTGTTTTAGAATTGTAGTTGGAGGCTAATTTTTCAATTGTTTTTCAATTAGAGTCCCGATCTAGAAGGAGATAAACCAATTATTCTAAATGTCTATCAATAATGGTTTGTAATAGGATTGTAGGGATGCCGATTACTGAATTATTCAGTTTCCTTCAATTATTTTTTTTTCTTCTTTGGCGTCATCCTTTCTTGTACTACATTTATATTTGTTAGTCGGCTCACACCATTGCTCTTTATCGTTCTTTAGTACTCTCTCTCTCTCTCACTCACTCACTTACTCACTCGCTCTATATTTGCCTCTTTTTTCCTCTTTGATTTTTTTTTTTCACTCCCTTGTTGATTTCGCTACTCATTAATTATAATCATCAATGAACAATATATCAATGCACATAGGTTCGTTTCATAACACAATTCATCTCTACGTTGAGGAATGCATGACCATCAAAGGGTTTTATTGTCTACAACTTCTTGATCTCTCACATTTCCTTCTCTCTACGGCAAGAATGTTTTCACACAACCAAAGTTAGGAATTGAATCTTGTGAACAAGGGGATGATTTGCTATGACATGAACAAGCTGCAATTCAATTTCATTTTCTTGCTTCCTGCTATTTTTCTCTCTTTTGTTTTATATCTCTCTCCTCAAACTTCTTTTTGATCTCTCTCTCTGTCTCTGTGCACCTCTTTTAGTGCTACTATCTCTTTTTATCTTTTTTTTTTCCTCTCGTTTTTTTTCTCTCTTTTCTCTTTCTTCTGCTGGTTTGCTTCATAGACATATATAAGATTGTGCCCGTCATACCCATCTTTGTAGAGCCAAAAGGGGCTGATGGAGCCACTTCTTCTTGCTTGATTCCATCATTATTTTTGTCTCTCCTCCTCACTACAGCAAGTGACTTTGCCTAAGAAAGATAAGCTAGCAACATTTTGAAGGCTTTGATTTGGTGTTTGTTTGCACTACTCATTTTTGTTGTGGACAGTAACACCCCTATAATGGTAGCCAACAACATAAATCGTTGTTGTAACCTCAATTTTGCTAATAATGGTGTTTTGGGTCATTGAGTGCACAAGAGATTGGAAGAGTCACTGTTGATCTATTCTTGTTTGTTTCCAATACACAAATGGATAGCTTGCGTTATTATCCTCATCTACACTAAGGACCTAATTTGGTTATTTGCGAACACCAAGTATATTGTGTGCTTTCTCTTGTTGTAGATTGGTACTAATATTTCCTATTCAACTAATGAACACTAAATTCTTTTTTGATTTTTGTGTTTGTTCTACCTTGGTCAATTTTGCCCTTGTGAGGGTAGCCCCTCCACTCCAACTTGTTCCTAAGGTGCTCCCTTTTTGAGGGGCAATTATTCAGGGGCCTTGGCTAGTGATTTTGGTTAGTTGTCTCGTGATGATGAAGCTTATCTCAAATCATCTCCCATGCTAACCACCCAATTGGTGCTTTAAGTTATCATCGATGAGAAATGTTCTTGAGTATCAACTTGTACATTATAGAAATTCTCTCTTTTTGGCCAAGTTGAGACCTATGTTACCTGAACTCTTCACTCTAATCAAAAGTACCCGTGTTGACACGACTAGATATTAACATGGACACAAAGCTGAACACTTATATCTTAGACACTACTATTTAAATTCTCTAAAGCTAAAAAAGAGAGAATTTCAAAATGCATTGCATTAAAGGATGCTATTTACAACAATGGATTGAAGGGGGCAATACTCAACTCAATTAAGTGTTTTCCCAATTTCATGTGGTTGGCTTTATGAATCTACTTCTTCCACTCCGCTTTATAAAGGGCTAAGTCAACATTTAAAGGATGCTCTAGCCCTTTGCGTAGTCTGGTTAAGTAGATTTATCATAGATGTCTGTGCTACTCCTTGATAAGACTTTCATTTTCCTAGGTTTCTCTCCTAGGGAAGAAAAAGAAATTGGATCACTTCTTGCTAGGATTGAGCACATTGCCTCCTTGTCCAACTCAACTGATTAAATTCATTTGGACCTTAGATCCCATAGGTCGATTTTCTTGCAAGTCCTTTCTGATTTTTTTTTTTTTTTTTTTGGGGGGGGGGGGGGGGGGGGCGCAACACGATGACTTCCCAAGTGGTCACCCACCCTAGTACTACTCTCTCCCAAGCATGTTTAGCTGCGGAGTTCTGATGGGATCCAATGCATTAGTTATGGTATGATTTGGGAATGTCAGGCCGATCGGGTGTCTTCATTGAAGCACAGTAAAGAAGAAGAACGAAACGAAGTGAGTAGCCAGCGGGCTATTTGTCTATCCGAGTGGGGATGGAACTTGGAGATTTTATAATTGTTTTAAACATTCGACCCAAGTCTTTTTTTGATATCATGATTGATGTTTGGCTTCGTCCTGATTTTCCTCCTTCAGTCATTTGGAGTGCTCATATTCTGTTCAAAGTTAAGGTTTTTGAATGGCTATTGGCACATAGAAAGCTGTGTACACTTGACTCGACTTATTGCAGCATCTACTTTCATTGCATTTTATTTCTCCTTATAACTGCGTACAGTGCTTTTAGGAGGGAGAATCCTTTGAACATCTATTTTTCAGGTGAGAATCCTTTGGGAGGATTCAGAAAAATTGGGAAAAGGAGATGCAAGGGAGATTTAGAGCCCCTCTCAATCATGAAGATTTATTCTTGGTTCAGCAAGATGCTAGGATATATAAAAGAGTTAAAAACATTGATGGGGTTGTATATTTTGTAGCTTCATGGTGTTCTAATTAGAAAAAAACTCTGGGATATTTTCAGGGGGTGTCTAAAGATGATGTATTCACAGTTTGGTAGTCCTCAAAACTTTTTGCAGCCAAGGATTGAAAATTTAATTTTGAATTGACTTCGATTGCTTGAAAATTGGAATTAATTCAGAGAAGTTTAATTCGACATGGAGAACTTTTGTAAAAATTCTCTAAATTAGAGAAGTTTAGAGAATTTTTGCACATGTGCTTAAATATCTAGCTTTATTGTGGTATAAGCTAAAAGCTAATATAAATAGTCACTTTTAATACATAAAAATACTAATAAGTGACCTAACTAAATGAATCTTGTTAAGTGGGTTGATGAATTTGAAATGGTGCCTTTTTTGGTCTTAATTCCTTTTCTTTGTTTTGATATTTAATTTTGTGGTGGCTTGCTTCTCGACCATATACTTAGCAAGTTTGAATTCCACCATACTTAATTTATTAGTTTATTATTAAAATGTGTTGTTTTTTAACCCTCTATTATAATAATTAACTAGAAGAAGATAGCTTTGAGAACTCTATTTGTTTATTATTTATTATTTATTTTATTTCAACTTTATTTATTTATTTTTTGCTTCTTTTCTTCTCTTTTTAGTAAAGCATATCCTGTAAACTACATAATTTGTTAGCATGTTAAATTATTTTTTAAAATTTATATTGCTATATTGGTTGATGAAGTTTGAAAATAATACGTAATTATTGGTTTTTTTTTTGTTTGTTTTCTATTGATGAAATAACGTTTTTTACTTATTTGTCAAATTTCATCAAATTTTGTTGAATTTTATCGAGTTTTGTCGAATTTTGCATTTTTGAATTGAAAAATAGAAATTTTATTGAATTATTTCGGCGAATTTTTGTATTTTTTTATTTTACATCTACTTCGCACTTGGGTGGTTTAAAAAAGAAAAAAAAATTGTGGAATTTCGAGGAATTTTTGAACCATATTTGCAACGAGCTGGTTTAGTTCTTCCAACCTTGCTGGTGGGTATAGTACGTCCGACTGGTTTAGAAATTGGTGCAACTTGCTTTAGGTAGGCAAGGGTAAAGGTGTGGGGTTGGGGTTTTGAGCACTTTTGGTGTTCTTTACTTTTTTTTCTACGTATGCGTGATTGTTTTTACAATAATATAATGATATCTTGTCTCTTCTCAAAAAAAAAAAAAAAAAGAAAGAAAAGAAAGAAAGAAAGAAAGAAAGATAGTTGATACAACAGATTTTTTATGTTGGCTGGAGTTTGGAAGCAAAAAAAGGATGGAGGGTTTGAAACATCCTTTAATGGAAGGTAGGTATGGTGCTTTATTGGAAATGCTTAACAAAAGGGTAGTTCCTTGAAATGAAGTTGAACGCATGCAAACTATCAATCATAGTCCTAGGAAAGGGTAGCTTATAGAGGTGGGGAGAATTTGGAACATGCCTTTAATGGATGATATGAAAGAATTTTAGAATATTGTTTTCTATTATATTTTAGAGTGGAATGGAGTAGGATTTTTTTTTATTTTTTTAGAGAGGAAACAAGATATAATTGTATTAATGTAAAATACATACAAAATATGTTGATAAATGAGTGAGCACCAATGGTACTCAAACTCCAACCTTCAACCATTTCCCTTCACAATATAACATTATTGGCCAATTTCAAAACTAGTGTCACGCACTATACCAGAATCATCAGCAAGATTGGAGGACCTACTAGACATATACCCATCGGCAAGATTGGAGGAACTAATCCAGCTAGATGTTGCAGTTTTAGAAGACTCCCTTCAAACATTGTAGAGTTCCTTTCAAGCCACATACACCATGTAGGTCCCAAATATATGACCCTCTTGATGTCCTTAAACCTACTAGACAACCTGCTGACCTGTGATTAGGAGCAAGAAAGATTTCATGATCAATGGGGAATGTGAACCTCATTCGCATATGAACATCCAAATCTTTGCAGAAAAGTCGCATCTAAAGAAAAGATGCACACAAGACTCGTCGTCTTTATAACATAAAACACAACAATGGGGGCAAATAACATGATTGGAAGCCCTTAGTGCAGCAAATCAAGTGTAGACAATTTTCCATGGGCTAGTAACCGTCCAAAAACCTTCACCTTGGACAAAATTCGAGCATTCCGAATAACTAATGAAGGTGAGAAAATTGGAGAAGACTCGGGGTCGATCAAGAACTCAAAAAAGGATTTGCTAGAGAAACACCCAATAGGATAAAGTGACCAAACAAGATGATCTTCGGGATTTTTGGAAGAGTGTAGTATGTTCCCTAGGAGTGAGATTTCTGTGGAAATGAAGTTCCAACATGGATTAATAGGGTTATTTTAGTTAGAAGACAAAAAGTAAGCAATTAGATGTTTGGATTATGTAAAAAACAGAACAAGTGTGGAAATGAAGTGGCAGGCTTGGGTTTGCCGCACCAAATATCTTCCCTAAAGCGGATAGTTTGACCATTACCCACTTTGGGAAGGATGTGTGCATTAAACTCAAACTAGAGTGATGATATGAATTTCCAAGGATATCGAAACGTTACCTAAGAAGCCTTCCCCGAGCTCCTGCATGAGATAATACTACTACCATACCTAATTTTTATGACCTTGATCCAAAAAGGAGTTTGCCTCCGTCATGAACTTCCACAACCATTTAGCTCCAAGGGCTTTGTTTCATTTAAAGAAATTGCCAATACCAAGGCCTCCCTTATTTTCGGAAGCTGCACCGTTCCCCAATTAACCAAGTGAAATTTATCCCCAGTCTCCAACTTTTTCCATAGGAAGGAATGTAACAACTTCTCCAGCACCTTTGTTTATTTTTTTTTGAGAAGAGACGAAATATATATTATATTAATATGATAACAATCATTACAACAAAGGTTGAGGAAAAGCACACGATGTACTTTCTACAACCACTTAATCCCAATCGCTCTTGCAATTTTAATGGAGCTTACAGACAAAGATAAGATCCCACCAAAACAAGTAAGTACATCATAATCATATTTCCTATAAAAGAAGTTGCCACCAAGAACTGGCCAATTACTTGATCTCATCCCAGAAAACCGAAACGTACTTAAGAAGAATTATTGAAAACTCTATTATTGTGCTTGAGCCAAATTGCCCTCATCGTGGCATAATAACTGATTCTGAATGTGGTTTAGAGAGTCCATCATCACAATTAGATGTAATATGAAATTTGTCGTAGAACAAAAGAACCAATTGAACCAAATTCTTCTGACATATGTGCAACCAAACAGAATATGCATTGATTCTGCATCTTGAACACAAAAAGGACAACAATGTGGAGAGTAGCATGTAGTAGGAGACCTTCTCTGCAATACGTCATAGGTATTGATTTTTATGTGAGCCAAAATCCAACCAAACACTTTCAGTTTAGAAGGAACCTGTGCATTCAATAAATTCTGATGAAGAGAACGAGAGGGAAGATGGACAATCGGTAAGAATATCAAAGTATGATTTACATGAAAACAGGGCCAGAGGGATTGGGGGATCAAATGAACCTATCAGAATCACTAGAGAGTCTAACAACGTCTTGGAGTCAAGGGTTAGAAGATCAATTTCATTTTGTTCACTTCTGGTGAGAGCTCTAGGAAAGTGGAAGGTCCAAAACGGGGAGGGGGGAGGAGAGCGCACTTGAATGATCAAGAGATAGAAAGGAAGCATTAGGGCAATTATGCAATGATGAAAGACATAATAGGTTTGATGAATTTCCTAACCAAATGTCCTCCCAGAAGCATAATTCTTGACCATTACCAACTTTAGGCCTAAGGTGATTGTAGAAATTTGGGGCAATAGATGAGACGAACTTCCAAGGACTTCTGAAGGCGAATCTGCCCCTCTTATTGGCGGCCATGCCAAATCGAATCGATCCGTGTCTGCTTGCCACCACTTGCGACTGCCGCTCCTTAAAGAATCTCCAAAGCCATTTAGCACTCAAAGCGTTACTCCTCTTCGCAATGTTACAAATCCCAAGGCTCCCTTTTTAAACTTGTTTTTGCACCGTGTTCTAGCTAATCAAATTCGAGCCACCCCTATACTTAGCTCCCTTTCATAAAATAGATTTAAACTTCTTCTCAATTGGAGATGCCACCCCTCGAGGAAATCTAAAAATGGATAGGTAGTATGATGGTAGAGCGGAGAGAATAGATCTAATAAGTGCCAACCGTCCACTCTTGGAGAGAAAAGTGCTCTTCCAACCTTCTAATCTTTTTTGCAGTTTTAGAAAGCTCTAGTTCACAAAAACTTGCAGAAACTAGATTTCCCCCTAGCGGGAGGCCTAGCTACTTCATTGGCTATGTCCCAACTGAGCACTCGACACTATTTTCCAATCTAAGAAGCACCTCTGAATCCATATTAATCATTGCCATCTAACATTTAGCCATGTGAACGTGCAACCCAGAGATCTCATTAAAACAATGGAGAATGTTAATAGCATTCGTTACATTGTCTTCCTTTCCATCAAGAAAGAAAAGTGTTTCATCAGCATATTATAGAAGAGACACCTCCACCTTGTCCTTGCCTACCAGAAAATCCTTCACCAAAGAAGACTACCTTGCCCTAATCATCAATTTGCTAAGACCGTCCGCTACAAGAGCAAATGGAAATAGAGATAATGGTTCTCCTTGTCTCAAGCCACATTCCCCAACAAACTTTCCCCTTGGCTTCCCATTAACCATCACCGAATGAACTAAAGTATGACATCCAATAATCTATTTAATCCATCTCTTGCAAAATCCTAAATTTTGCTAAACAAATGTGAGAAATCCCCAATCAATCGAGTCATATGCTTTTGTGAAGTCACTTTAAACACCACCCTATTTTTTGTTCGCACCCTGTAGTCATCCACTGCCTCATTTGCTACCATTACCGCATCCAATATTTGTCGCCCTTTGTTCTCAAATATGGAAGTCTAAAAAGGGACAAGTAATAGGTAGGGATCTCCGAGAGAACCATTCTAATCAAAGCAATTCTTACCTCCCTGACAAAAAACACCTCTTCCACCCACCCAATTTCTTTTGTATCTTAGATACAACTGGCTCCCAAACAACTGACTTAAGCGGGTTTCCTCCCAGTGGCATACTGCGGTATTTCAATGGCCAAATACCTATATCACATCCAATATTTCTAGCAAGATAAAGTATGGCATCTTGATCCATATTTATGCCTGCCAGTTGGCTTTTAGCGAAGTTAACTTTAAGCCCAAATATTTTACAATTTTTTTTTTTGACAAGAAACATAAGATTTATATATATATATATATAATATGCCAAAAAGGCCACAAGGGACGAGAGGTCCCAAGTGGCAATTACATATATTTTGCAAAAGCTTTGTAGCACCCTAGCAATATATAAAACATTATCTTCCACGCCTTTGGAAAAAAACTAAGTATCATTAGCGTATTGGAGGTGAGATGCCTCCACCCTATCTCTTCCAACCACCATACCTTTGACTGGAGAAAGTTGAGCTGCCTTTTGCGTTAATTTGCTAAATACGCGTGCAACTAGTGTGAACAAAAATGGAGACAAAGGATCACCTTGCCTTGAACCCCTAGTCGCATTAAATTTTCCCCTAGGCCTTCCATTAACAAGCATTGAGTATGTAACGAAAGACAACCGACCATTAATCCACGTCCTCCACCTATCTCCGAAATTCCTTTTTTTCATAACAAAATCGATAAAGGCCTAGTCCACTGTATCGTTTGCCACTGGAACTGCATCCAAAATTTCTCTATCATGTACGGAAGCCGACTATGATTCTCCAACAGTTTTGTGAAGGATTGATCCTAGCCTTAAAGAGAGCACCTTATCAATTATTTTGTACAAGCTTGTCACTAAATTGATGGGTTTGAAATTTGAGATCTTCCACGAATTTATCTTCTTGGGAATTAAGTAGATGAAAGTTTCATTGATTTTTACATTGACAGCTCCATGATGAAAACAATCCTCCATTACTTAAATGATGTCAACCTTTATCACCTCCCAGAGTCTTAGGATTTTTGATAGAATGCCATGGAGAAACCATCCGAACTTGTTCCTTGCCTCCGTCACACCCTAAGATGGCCACCTTTACTTCCTTTTCTTCAGATGGTCTTTTCAAAAATACACAATCCTCTTGGTTTAGCGGGCTCCGATTCAATCCGTTAATACCCCATAAATGATTTTTCGACTCTTCATACACCTTGAAATAACTAACAATTTCCTCCACCACCTCATTATCATCATCCACCAAAGACCCATCTTCAATCTCCATCTCGGTGATAGCATTCTTAGCCTTTCTATTGCTTAATAATTTGTGGAAAAACCTCGTATTAGCATCACCCTCCTTAAGCCATTTAATCTTGGTTCTTTGAAAGGCAAGCCTATCCACCTTAAGGCATATCTCCGACAATTCAACTTTAGCATCCGTCCATATAGTATTCATCTCATGGGACCACTCCTCTTGCCCTTCTTGGCTATCAAGACAGCCTATTAGCTCTTCAAGGACCTTTTTCTTTTTGGAGATGCACCAGAGCTGCTCCCTATCCCACTGATTGAATCTTCCTTTGAGAGAGGAGGCAAATTCATATTGTTGATCCGATGTAATTGAAAAAAGACTTAGTTGAGTTGGGTATTACATATCAAATTATTATTATTATTATTGTTTTTATTATTGTTTATTTTTAGTTTTTTCGTTGGAGATTAATTTCTATTGTTTGAGTTTAATAAAGACCTATTCTCGAAGTTAAATCCCTATACTTCATGTGTTCATTAGTAATGGTTAGGAACAGGATTCCTGCATGGTGATTCTAAATTTTGAATCATGCCTTGTTGCCTTCAGTGTTTTGTTTAATATATCTCTCTCTTTTATTCTTTTTTCCCCCGCTACATCATATCTGTGAAAAAACAAATCTTTGTATTATGATCATTCTCAGTCAAATTTTTTCTGTTTAGAATATTCAACATGCGCCTTACATTTAATTATTCGTCCACAACTTACAAAATGATTTGAATTCCCCCAGCTTTCATTGTTAATGTTTTTATAGGTATGTGAACCAAGGACATTATTGGGTAGCATTTGAAATTGGTACTGTGGTCAGAGATAGCTTTATCACCAGTGATGATGCCATGAAAAGCAGCAGTATTTGCTACTTTGGATGTTGAGAGATCCAAGATGTGTTATTAAGCTTCTTGACTTCTTAGTTGACTTTGAATTCTATGAATTCTTATGCTTGCTTAGCTAGCATAAGTCAGGATATGAAATTTGTAATCCCCTTGGCGTTGACATGTAGTTGAATTCCTTACTTGAGGTGGATGGTGAAATATGGTTTATAATGCTGATGTTTTCATCTCTATTTCATATATAATAAACCTTACCTCTTGTTTATGGGTTCATTTTCTTAAGTACTTTCCTGAATAGATTTCTTCATTTGAAGTCTTTTGTAATTATACAGCAGAATAGCGGCACTGCAAGCATAGTTATAGGGATGTATTGGATTGGACTTTGATTTTCTTTGAAGATCTTTTTTTTTTTTTTTCAACAAAAACAAGTGTTACAGTTCTTAAAGGAATTTATGTCAAAACATAGATGCTGACTTGGTTATACCTATCAGAATTTGTGGCAAAAGCAAAAAGATCAGAATGCCCTGCCTTCCTTCTCACTATTTCTTTGTTCCGAGATGAATGGGAGAAAAGTAGTCATGTAGCTGCTGATATTTGATCGTTGACATGATTATCTCTCTCCGTGTGGGTGTGGCTAATTTAAGCTTTATTTTCTTTGTTCTTTATCAAATAGTACCCCTCTATGGCAATAACATCAGCCCCATCATTGAACTCTATACTGGAGCTAGGGTCAAAGAGACGAAAGCTTGCTTTAGGTATTATGGTGCACTCGCAGCTAAGTTTGTAAACAGAAATTTTAGAGACTGACTACTACTAGGCTATGCTTAAGGTGAGAAGATTTAGGGAATGCCAAGGGCGTCAGATCTGTCAAAACTAATGTTCCTCTTAGTTACTGTGGTTCATAAGATATATAGAGGGTTGCTGTTTTATAGCTGGTTGACTATTTGATTCTGATGATTATTCATACCTTTATAACAAATAGATTCATGGGTGATTCTGGATAATCAGTCATCCTTTTAGAATGCAGGGGAAAAAAGGGTGAGGAGTTTTAGGAGGGTTACTGTGGTTGGTTTTACTTGATTAATTTTGTATTATTTGGTAAAAAGTAATAGTTTGGTGAAAAAATGTTTGCCTATTTCTTTTTGGTTTATTCAAAAATGCACTTCACAAGAATATTCCTTTTCCTTTAAAAATTTCATGTATTTTATGATCTTAATATTTAAATTCTGACAATAATGGTAGATCTAGGAAAGGATATTTCTTATTTCTTCCAAGTACTATGTCCACATCTCAATGGGAAATGCCTTATAGGAGCACTTTTTCATGCTTATGGATTTATATAAGTTTATCTGTTCTATGTAGTTGATAAAGAAGTTTCATTGAATTGAGTTAAGAGTCTTGAGTAGAGTATATTAATGCAAGTTTGCAACTTCATGCATTGATTATAGAAATCTGCAGATTAGCTCACAGAATATAGGCGTCTTGATTAAGTGGTTTCATATAACAGATTGACCACTCTCACCTTTATTTGGCTTTTGGTAATCCAAGTGCTGTCCTCTTAGTCAGCTAACCTGCACCACCGAGACTATTCTACTTGAGCACGACTAAGGGAACATAGTTGCATTTCACTCAATGCGTATGAGCCGCCCTACACAGCCATAATGCAAGGGCGTCCTCGAGATTTTGTGGGTAGAAATACGTCTTCCTATAGTATATAGTAGTAGTAGCAGCAGCAGTACAAATAAAATAGTGAGATTCATGCAAGAGTAGCCCATAGACTATATATTTAATTTTTGTAGACTACAAAGACAACAAAATGAGAATTGAGATGGAGAAACAAGGATGAATTGGAGACAAAGGTGAAACAGCTAGTGATTGTGTGGATCATAATGGGTTTTGATATTAATTTGGAGGTGGTGTAGTTTTATTGCGAAGGGAGATGATTGATAAGACTGTAAGAGCAACCATAGCAGCAATTGCAGCAAAAGAAGCAATAAGAGCTCCTGCGCCGCGGTCGCAGTAGCTGTGGAACTTGTCACAAATCTTGTTCCATTTAGCGTGTGAGTTACCGTTCTTCCCCAACTCAGCCATTGAAGTTGCTCCTCCAGACGCCGCTGATAGAAGAGCCACCGTCCCCTGTATCATTATCACCATATTAATATTATTAATCATAGTGAATAGCCGGTTTTCCTTTGGCACATATTGGGTGCTTCTAGGAACTATTATGTATTTTGTTTCAATTCAAAAAATAAAATAAAATCATAGTGAATAGAATTTTCTTTTCTTTTTGAATTAAAAATTAAAAATTAATAATCATAATGGATAGATTTGATTTTCTTTTTCTTTTTGATAAAATGAAAAAACAAGATATAAAATAATTACCATGTCAGTAAGAGTAGTGAATAGAAGCCGAAGTCCCTTGAAATCCAACTTATATCCCAACAAATCCAACACCAATATCAGCAAGTTGTGAAGGCTAGCAATTGCGTTCACTATCACAAAAAAGCTGTGCACAATATCCAAACGTATCAAAATCTAAACAAATTAATAAATAAAATTGAAGAGAACCCATGTTTTTTTATACATCAAATATAAATATTTCTATCCTTCATTAGATCTCTTTATTTCCAAGAATATCTTTATTTAATTATGGTATTTAAGAATATATAAGATAAAAATGTCATTTTTAAATTAAATAATTTCTAAAATATTTAATTATAAAATTTTATTATGACAAAAACTTCTACAAACAACTTGCCAACCAGTCCGGGGTATCTGAGGGCAAAAGATGTCGTTGTATGGAGGCTTGAACTCATGATCTACTATATAATAGAACCTTATGCCTCTTAATTCCGTTGTTCACCCTACCTAATGGTGGACTTGTCAAACAGTCTTCACGAGTTCTTTCTCAAAAAAAAGAAAAAAAAAAAGAGGGAAAAAAAAAGAAGAAAATTTTTTATATGCCAAAGCTGTGCCAAACAAGACCTAAGATTTTCTAACTTAAAATAAAATTGATAAAGAATAATGAGGAAAGCTTACACAAAAGCTGGGGTGTGCTGAAACTTGGCCTTAATGGTGGCCTTGATAGGGGTAGTACCAATGGTACCAACCACAAAGCTTTTAGTTTCTTTGTTAAGAGCCATTAGCAGTGTTGCAGTAACAGTTGCACAAAGTGCAACCAATCTCAGCACTAAAACACCCCAATTACATCTTCTTGATGATGACTTGTAATAAACATTGGAATTAGAATCATTAGACCCTTCAAAATGCTGCAATGCCTTCTCAGCACCTTCAACATCCATATCTTCCAAAACTTAATCAAAAGATGATCAGAAGAAGTGATGTGTAGTAGTAGTACACATTAGCTAGTGTTGTTTATATAGGAAGGTTTTGTGTAAGGGGAGAGGGGAATTAGGTGAATACGGTGAGAATATGGATTACCAATTCCAATACTTTTTTGTGTAAATTAACTTCTTACTTACCCTATTATGATCACCTACAAGAGGAGTTGGGAAAAATCCATGCATTATTTTGACCATTAATCCAATTGATGAGTTCAAAGTATATATTATATGTTAATATAAAGGTTTTTAAATATACACATTAATTACCCTTATATTCAAGATTTAAAAATAATAACAAAAATTTTAAGAGTACATTTTGAAGAATGACAAAAGTGATCACATCATGGGTACTGGTGTTAATTACTTTTGGCATTATGTGTAGATACTTTGATACTCTTGGTGAATTATTTTTTATATCAAAGTTCTAATTTTATTTTTGTTTCTATTAGAAAGTTATATTTTAAAAAAAAATACATTATTCCAATTTCTTTTCAAAGTACCCTTCACTTTTTTCAACCACCTATTATTGAAACCACTGAAGCATTTAATTCACTTTATTGAAAAAAAGAATTAGTGCGACATTTTTCAATTAGTTATGAAGTGTATTACTAGAAGAAAAATGTTTTACGTACGTTGAGTGTCAACGCTATTTTCTAATACTTATACTCAGTTTCTTAAATATTTTGAGGATGTGCGTGTATTACACATCATCCTCAAATACACATTCATTCCTAAAACATCTAAAAAAGGTTGGATGCTAGCGTTGATAAATTGCGTTGGTATTCAGTGTATATATAACTAGTGATCGAAACAAGAAACATTTGAAAAGAACGTATACATGGTTAAAAGGAAGGAGAACATATCCTTATAATTAATATGTATATATATGTAGTGATGTCTGTTTGCGTTAGCTGAGTGGTTTGCTTCTGATTACCTAATAATTGGGAAATTCAATCTCTCTTTCTTGTTGGTAAAGGATTAACTCTTCATATGTCAATGATGTGATCTCTTGATATATATATATTGATATTGCATTTGTATGTAACAAGGGTCAGGCTAATGAATCTGTTTCTTTTTTTCTGAAGTTTAAACCACATGCCAATGCATTAAAGAGTACACTAAACACTACTTGTGCTGTTGCTAGGTTGCATGAACTTCACCACCTATTTAAAAAAAAAATAACATGTAATATATAGTTAATCACAATCTTTTACATGACATGAGTATATATAGTTGGAGTTGATTGAGGTAATATACATATATACTTTTTTTTTTTTTTATTAGGATTCTTGCGCCCAAGTGATGTCCTTCTTCCGTTTTGCGATGAGACTAATTCACTTGGATTCGAAGTAACTGTCGGACACTGAAACGGGAACCTTTCCTAACAAAATTTTCTACATTCACAAGAATTCGAAACTGATACATCTTACTTAAATGACTAAGGCCCCTTTTATAATTAAGACTTGTAATGCTTCATTGTATCATGTTTTTTTTGTATCAGAAGTAAAATGATTTTTCTTAGTACCATGAAAGGAATATTAATGGTATGATATAGATCTAAATTAGCCAACTTATATTAGGCAGTTCTATGGGATAACACACTAAAACTAAAAACCACGTAAATCAATGTTTCTTGAGATTGATTAAGTGGTAATAATTGTTACTATATGTAGTACATACAATATAGGAATGAATAAGTATCATATTTTAAAAGATAATTCTTTTATTGGGTTTGAAAGTGTGAAAGACATTCTAATTGAAATTAATTGATGAGATAATGAATTACTGTCATGTCTACATATAAAGTTATAATTGAACTTTTGTTTTGTTATGTTGCCTATAGGCTTTTTGGGTCTCCATGAGATCAATAGCTAATACACAATAATAAATGAATTTGCAATTCACATCATAACTAAGGTTTCAGTCAAAGACTACAATTCCAACTAATAACAAATTTAAGTATCATATTAGCACCAAATGATTATATGTAGTACATACAATATAGGAATGAATAAGTATCATATTTTAAAAGATAATTCTTTTATTGGGTCTAATTGAAATTAATTGATGAGATAATGAAGTACTGTCATGTCTACATATAAAGTTATAATTGAACTTTTGTTTTGTTATGTTGCCTATAGGCTTTTTGGGTCTCCATGAGATCAATAGCTAATACACAATAATAAATGAATTTGCAATTCACATGATAACTAAATTAATTCACAATGATAAAAGATCTTTGATGCAAATGAATTTGCAATAATAAATGTAGATATTAAATCATGATTTAAAACATGTTTATCTTTTTTTTTTCCTTTTTTTGTGTTCTTAAACAAAACTAAATAAATTGAAATGCAAATTCCAACTAATAACATGGACGAAGAAGAGAATGAATATTTTATGATGACGGTTAAGCTAATACAACTATTTTTGTTTCTTTAAGGTGGCTTAGCTAATACAATTGTTTGGGAATAAACAAGAAAATTTGGCCCTCTTTATAGTAAAATATTAAGGACTAAATAATAATTAAACTAACTAATTTTTTTTAAAACTATAAACAAAGACAAATAACTATGTTTGTTCTTAGCCCTTGGTTTCCTTTTAGTATTAATGAGTTACAATGAAACTTCCAAGAAATCATGTTTTTTTTTTTAAATTCTATCAATTATTTTTTATTTCTTTTTAGAAATTGTTTTGGATGGCTTCGCCTAATGATGTTACTCGTCTTATCGAGATTATCTAGGATGGAACAAATTATACTATTTAGGCCCGACAGATGTGTGTGTTTCTCACTGGCCGCAGGATGTGGCGTTATGTCACAAGGGATAAGAAAGAGCCAACGAAGCTTGACACTGAGTCAGTTGCTGACTTTGAGGAAAGGCATGAAGCCTGGTCTACCATCCATTGTAAGATTTTGTCTTGGTTTATTAATACCTCTACACCATCTATCTAGATACTTTTGCCCAAATTTCGGAATGCCCAACTTGCATGAATTTTTTGGCCAATCAATATAATTGTTCGAGTGATTTGGCCCTTCAATATCAGTTGGACTCTCAGCTTCAGTAGTTACGTCAAGCCCTTGGCCAATTTATTATGGACTTTCATTCGCAACTTAGTGGGCTTTGGGATCAACTCTCTCAGGCTGATCCAGACATTTCTCACGATGCTTCGGCTAAAGCCTTTCAGTCGTACCGAGATCGTCATCTGTTTATTCATATTATGATGGGCCTTCGTGATGACTTTGAACACACCCGTGCTTCCTTGCTTCACCGTACTCCGCTTCCGACACTTGAGAGTGCTCTCACTGAGCTTATTTCTGAGGAGACGTGTCAAGCTACTAGACGTGATATGTCTACTAATCGAGTTATGGCTACTCCACTACCAATGACTACCTCACTACCGACTTCTTAAATTGTGGTTGTTGTTGCCTCTTTGAAGGCAGTTGTGGGAGGTAGGCCCAAGTTTACTGGAGCAGTGTTTTAAGTGTGGTTATTTTGGGCATTGTGGTTCAGAATGTATGAGGAAGACCAATGATGAGAGATCAACTACTCAAGCAAAGAATGGTAATAATCATAGGGCAGTTGTAGCTTTTACTGATCCATCTGCATCGAGTTTATCTGAGACACTTGCCTTATCATCCCTTACTGCAGCTGACCTTGAGGCATTCATTCACCAGGTTATATCTCATACACCTACTGCTCTTTCTGTCACATCAGGTTAATCCCCCTCTTGGTTGATTCAACTTGTTGTAATCATATAACCTATGATTCCTCTTTAGTTTCATTAACTACCCACACTCCACATATTCCTGCTATCTATACTGCTAATGGTTCTAGTATGTTTGTTAGTCATGTTGGCACTATATCTACACACAACCTTTCTCTTCTTGAAACACTGGTTGTACCTAAGTTGTCTCTTAACCTTTTTTCGGTTGATCAGCTTGTTGAACATGGTCTTACTTTAACTTTTTCTGATAAGGGATGTGATGTGCAAAATCAGAAGACGGGACAACTAGTTGGGACCGAGCGTAAAGTTGGTCGTCTATTCGAGCTTACTTCTCTACATATACCTAGTTCCAGTTTTCCGCTTGCGGCATCTGTTTCCATTTCTAGTCTATGGCATTCCCGTTTAGGTTATGCCTATTTTTCTCGCGTTCAATCTTTAGCGTCTAGTGGTTGTTTGGGCAAAGTTAGTTTTTAGCCCTTTGATTGCATTTCTTGTCAGTTGAGTAAACAGAGTGTTTTACCATTTAATAAAAGTGATTCCCTTTCATTTGCTTCTTTTGATCTTGTCCATTCTGTTATTTGGGGACCTGCCCCAGTTCTTACTGAGGGTGGATCTCAATATTTTGTGTTATTTATTGATGATTTCTCACGGTATACTTGGTTGTATTTATTACGTAAGCGATCTGAGTTGCTTTATATTTTTTGCAACTTCCAAAAAATGATACAAACCCAATTCGAGTAGGTGATTAAGGTTTTTTGTGGTGATAATGTTATAGAGTATACGCCTAATTCTTTTATGAAAACCTTGAAACGTGATGAAACTCTCTCTCATCGTACATAGACACATTTTAGATATTGTCAGATCTTTCATTATTTATGCCAATTTACCTGAGTCTTTCTGGGGTGAGGCTATACTCACTTCAGTCTACACCATTAATTTGGTTGCATTTCATACTATATCAAGTAAAACGCCATATGAGGTCTTATATGGAAAAACACATGATTACTCGCTTTTGAGAGTGTTTGGTTGTGCATGTTTTGTCTTGCTTCCTCCTCATGAGCACTCTAAATTGGAACCACGCTCATGACTTTGTTGTTTTCTTAGGTACGGTATTGAGCATAAGGGTTATCGCTGCTATGATCCTGTTGCTAAACGTCTTTGTGTTTCTAGACATGTGCAGTTTTGAGAGCATCGGTTATTCACTTCTATCTCACCGTTGCCCACACAGCCTCCCCGTTACTCCACTTCTATTTCAGATGGATGTTAAGAATGCATTTCTTAATGGGGAGTTAGTCGAGGAAGTGTATTTTCAACCTCCTCTAGGTTTTTGATCATCCACTAGGGAAAGTATGTCGTATTTGTAAGGCTTTATATGGCTTTAAGCAGTCTTCTCGAGCTTGGTTTTTTAAGTTCAGCTCTGTGCTCCCTCAGCAGGGTTTCATTCCTAGTTCATATGATTCTGCATTTTTTCTTCGTCGATCAGAGGCATGCATTGTTATTCTTTTACTCTATGTAGATGACATGGTCATTACTAGAGATGGTGTGTCGGGTATTCATGCTCTACAGAGTTTTCTTGGGTCTTGAGGTCACATCTAGCCTCGATGGATACTATCTTTCACAGGCCAAATATGCATCTGAACTCTTATCACGTGCCGATTTGACTGATAGTAAGCTTGTTGATAGTCCTTTGGAGACGAATGTGAAGTTGTCGCCCACTGATGGCGAGCCTCTGACGGATGCAACGTTATACAGGCAATTGGTTGGTAGTCTCATCTATCTTACTGTGACTCGGCCTGACCTTTCTTATGCAGGCACACTAGTGAGTCAGTTTATGCATGTTCCTCGTTCGTTTCACTATGTAGTTGTCCTGCGTATACTTCGGTACATTAAGGGCACTTTGTTTCATGGAATTCATTTCTCGACTCATTCCTCTTTGGAGCTTCGGGCTTTCTCAGATGCAGATTGGGCTAGTAACCCTACTGATTATCGTTCTATCACATGTTATTGTTTCTTACTTGGTTCCTCCCTGATCTCTTGGAAGAGTAAGAAACAAAAAGTTGTATCTAGATCTAGTACAAAGGCTGAGTATCGCGCAATGACAGATACAACGTCTGAACTTCTGTGGATTCGTTGGTTGCTTTAGGACATGAAAATTTCTCTTTCCAGCAATTCCACTATTTATTGTGATAATGTGAGTGCTATGCAGATTGCCCATAATGATGTTTTCCATGAACAAACAAAGCACATTGAGATTGATTGTCACTTTATTCGTCAACATTAAGCATGACACTCTTCACATGGTTCACGTGGCCTTCGTGGATCAACTTGCAGACATTTTCACAAAGGCACATCCCCTTAGACATCATTGTGATTTGATTGACAAACTCAAGATAGCTTCTTCTTTACCACCTTGAGTTTGAGGAAAGATTTTACTATATATGTGTACTTACCATGTATAGATTAGGTTTACGATTACATAACCTAAAGCTTTATGTATATATACCCATGTGTATACTCATTGAGATAATTAAGAAAGAAATACAAGTTTCTCTCACGCCATGTATGAGAAAGTAGCTAGAAAACGAGGTTCTAGAGTATTCTTTTTATTTATTTTTGTTTGTCATATGTAACAACTAGCACATTGCCCTATGGGATGTATGACTAGTGTAGTAAATCCAATTGCCAAATGCTAATCTTTTTTAATGTAACTGTTCCACGACAACCCAAATGCTTGCTATCTTCTTTGTTATAACTGTTGTATTTAAGAATGCAACTGATTACTAATTTTACGTGTTATAATTGAGCTTTGTTTAGTTTTGTTGCCCACTAAAGACAAAGAATTTGAACCATTTGTACCACTTTGGGTCTCCATGTGACCATAACTTATTATACAAAACATTGTTGGTGAATTTAATAACCAAATTATTTTATAATATACTACAAGAAAAATATGATATTAGGTAAGTAGCACGATGACGTTTGTACAAAAATGTCATAGTAAATAAATGATTTATGACGTTTCAAATAAAAAATGTCATTAGAAATATAAAAGAGATTTAAAGATAACATTTATGATAAAAAAATGTCATTAAAAATGTAATTCACATAATAACTATATTATTTTATAATAAAAAAAATCAGTGATGCAAACAAATTTGTAACAATAAATGTAGACATCTAGACATAATTTACTATGTTAATATGAAGTATCCTTCCTCCCATCATAGAGGACATTTTTTAAATATTATTTGAAGTATTTAACATGTTTTTTAACAACATTTATTAACACTCTATAATATAATTTTCAACATTTATGACAAAAAAATAAAAATAAAAAATCTTCTATAATTAACATTTTTTAAATGTTATTTGAAGTATTTAACATGTTTTTTAACAACATTTATTAACACTTTATAATATAATTTTCAACATTTATAACAAAAAAAAATCTTCTATAAGTAACATTTTTTAAATGTTATTTGAAGTATTTAACATGTTTTTTAACAACATTTATTAAAACGTTATAATATAATTTTTATTTGCGCTGACATTATAATATAAATTAAAAGAATAAGTTAAGTTCATTTTTTAATTTAAATTATAACGTTTTAAAAAATATTGTAAAAAATAATATGTTAAATATTCTACGATTGCAATAACATTTGAAATTTTTTATTTTAATGCTTAGATATTGAATTCATTATTAAATCTTGATTTTAAATGTTCTAAAATAAATAAATAAAAATTATTATTAAATTTCACAATAACATTTAGAAAAATGTTGTTTAACAAATGTTAAATGTTTAGAAATGTTGGTAACATTTGAAAACCAACGATGTTTTAATGCATAAAATAAGAATACCAAGATTTATAATATTAAATCTTATATTTTTAACATTTTCAAAATAAAAAATAAGATTATAATTACTAAAAACATTAATGTTTTAAAAATTACTATTAAAAGAACTTAATAAATGTATAAACATTATTTAATGTTAAAAAATGAGGTTTAAAATCAACATCATTGATTTTTTTTCTTGACTTTCAAATGTTATTAAAATTTTAAAATATATAATGATAAGATTTAACAATACCTTTTAATTATATATAAATTAATTGTAACTTAATTTTGTTGTGATTTTTGTAGTTACTTGTAACTAATACTGCATGTGACAGCCCAGATGACTTCAAACCTTGCGACTATGTATAGACCAATGGATGACTTCTTGAGAAAAGCCTCCAACCTAACATTCTTAAACTAAAATGTTAATAACTATCATTAACTTGTAGAACAAAATTACCCATTAGGTTGCAACGCAATTTGTGAAGGCAGCTACGTCTTAGTAGGTTGAGGGACCTGGTCACGGATTTGAACCCCACTGCAACATTGGTATTTGGATTGAACAAAGGCTTGAAAGAGTAAGGCCTGGGAAGGCTTTTCCTCCCAATTAAGTACCTTGGAGCTAGGATATGTTTTCTAGTATATGTGATTGAAGGCTTGCTTCTTGGTAATTCCCAGTTCAACTTTAGTTCCTAGCTACATATTTTCCAATAGACCTCTATTAAGCTTTAAGAGAGGGATGCTCTCGAGGAACACATTTATAGATGTTGGAGCTTTTATCCTAAGGAAAATACTATAGTAACATCTAAAGTGTACATCTCAATTAAACACTATTAAATTGTCTCAAATTATGTAGATGTTACATAAGGGTGATGTGCATTTTGAATGTATATTTTGAATGTCAATTTAGCATTAGTACTCTTATCATAATTGATTAGTTGGCCTGACCTTGTACTGTATGAGTCGAAATCCTTTGAGTTGGCTCAACAAAATAGGAGGGAAACACTAACAAACAAAGAGATGATTGATAGGGGGCAATAACTAGAATGATGTTGGGAGGCCTTTTAGAATCTTATTAATTCTGTTGAGCTCTAAGAAGAGCTGCTAAGCAAGTGATTCTACATAAACAATATGAATAGGTAAGGTGAAAGAGGATCACCTTGTCTGATTCCTCTAGGGGGTAAAAAGTTCAAGACAATTCTCTATTTACAAGCAGTACCTTGTAAGAAATTGAAGAGAGACATGTAATTAAGAATCCTAGAAAAGCCAAAACTTGACATTATTTGAATTATACGCTTCTACTCCACCTTATCAAAAGCCTTAGCTACATATAAAGCTTGATGGTCGTATAGGACTTTTTGAATTATTATTTTCTTTCAATTTTCTTATTTCAATTGAAGTTACCAAATTATCTTTCCAGTCCTTTCCAAACTTCTAAAACACACACACCAAGCACCCAGCATTAGGAAATCATGTGGACCTAATAATCAGTTCCACCACTTAGGCCCAAGATTTTATAAGCCTTAATAATATTATGTTGGGTAAGTGAAATTTTCACCAGACATGGTCGTCGCTGTTTTTGAAGTAAAAATACTTTTAAAGCTATTTGGTAACATCTATGTACTTTTAGGTAAATTACTACAATGGAAAAAAAAAAGTTTTTAGCTTTTAACATAACAACGGTGAGACTAACTTTTTAAAAAAATATTTTTTTGTAAGTAGAAACGTTTATCACAAAAAGGCTTTTAAAAAATCTTTCTCAAATCAGATGCCAATAAGTGGCAGATGGCTTGCAAGTAGCAAGTTTGGCAACTAGTTGATCACTTTTCTCCACTTCCATCTTCCACGCACCAGTCCATGCACATTTAATGTGAAAGCACCTCATCTTCCACCTCTCTCATTTGTCTTAGCATATATTATATGTATAGTCAATGCTCAGCAGCATATTGGAATACACAATGAAACTCATGACCCACATGAATAATAATTGTGATTTTGAAACAAACAACTAGATGATGAAGGAGAAGTATAACAATCAACTTTAACTAATTGATTAATTTCTTTTTTCTTTTAGCTACTTTTCATATGCTCAAAAGTCTTAAATGGGTGGAGGTCATGAGATATATATAACATGTAACAGGAAGAGGGCCCATATATCATTCTGTCAAGAAATTTCTTAATTTCTTAAGTCAAGCCACAAGTTTGAATAAATTATCTGACTATATACGTCTGATTGAGCAGCTAGAGCTTTAGCTACCATGGCCTACAAAAATCAAAAATCAAATTCTAAATAGTATTTAATTAATATGAGTATACGTTTTGAATTATTGGGATTTTGCCTCTGATTCTCTGCATGGGAAATGGAGTGATTATCGGCTACCCTCCATTTGGAGAGTTAAGACAAGACGGCAGTATTAATTAACCCAACCATGGGTAGCTCACCTGGTCAACGGAGCTGAGCGCACAGGGATTGAGGGAACCGTGAAGTTATGAGTTGAACTGTGATTAAATTTGTCATTTATGTCTTATGCTTATTTTTGAGAGAGACGTGCACACTCTTTAATTTAAATGAATTAGTTTTGTCGTAAAACCAAAGAGTACATCACCTCAATTTAATATGAGTATACGTTATATATATATATATAAATGAATTAATAGAATAGCTAGGGACATCATATATTTTCTGTCTTTACAGGTACTTGCATGAGTTTGCAATATTTGTTTGGTTGAAAGCTACTGTGGGAGTTGTTGAAGCTGTAGATTTTGCTGCTCTGCTTATTCAGCCTTTGTTGAAGTTACTATGCATGAGAATAGTTGATGCTTGATTCTTACTATAGCTAGTACGGCTAGTACTACTCTTACCCAAATAAAGAATGTTTGGGTAAATAAATATTATCTTTGAGAGGTCGTGAATTGTGTTAAATTACATGTTAATTACATAATTTAAAGTGATCTAATAGCTCTAATTAAGGATAATGTAAAAAATGTGTCAAAGGCCCTGTTTGGGAGCTTGACGTCATTTTGGGCTAAAAGCACTTCTTCCAAATACCAATGCCAAACAAAAAAGTATGAAAAGTTATTTTTTAAAATCGTACTAAAATTGCATTAGAAAAGAAATTATAATCGTGATTTTAGCATGTCAAACACAATAATACTGTGCTTCTTTTCCTTTTGCACAGCAATGCCCAGGGGCATAGCCAGAATTCTTCTTTCGGGTGGGCTAAATTTTTTTTAAAACAAATCTTGACGATACAATAAGAATTGTATGAGGTTTTGGGCTATTTAGAACTAGAATTTAGAGCTGCGATTTGGGCGTTTGTAATTTGGGCGATTAGGAATATTATGAAAAAATGTATAAATAGTTATGTTCATGTATCCGAGATAGTTTAAGGTAGTTTAAGTATACGAAATGAAGACATTTACCTAAGTTAGTTAAGAAAAATAATTGATTAATATTTTATAATATTAATAAAGGTAGAGTAAGACTTAAAATAACATGAAAAAGATAATTATAAAATGTATAAACTTATAATTTAAATATCATTACTCATATGAAAAGTCAAAAAAGTGGATTTATATAGCAATACTACTAATTTTATTCATAATGTCTAAAGAGATAGATACCTGAGATAAACTTAAAATACAAATGAATGTGAATGCATGATAGTGTTAAAATAAAATATTTATTTTTTTTCAAATAATTAATATATCTCGCTTTTTTATTTTTTTCAATAGGAAGTATTGTTTAAAAAACATAATTATAATAGTAATAGTGCATGGGCATTTTTTTTCATCTTTTTTTGGTATGTAGTTTTTGTTTTTGAAATTATTTAATGTTGATTTGTATCCAATTTTTTTATTAATTTATTAATTATTATTATTGGGTAGAAGGATAAAAATGGAGACAAATAAAGGGGAAGAAAAAATAAAAATAATTCTCATATTTGTTTGGTACGTAGTTTTTGTTTTTGAAATTATATAATGTCCATTTGTTTCTAATTGTTTATTAATTTATTGATTATTATTGGATTATGTTTGTTAATTTATTGATTATTATTATTAGATAAAAAGATAAAAATGGAGAAGGAAAAGAAGAAATAAAAATAATTATTGAAGGGGAAGTTGGATTCAAACAAACTACTTAGGGATTAGGTAGTATAAGCTCAATCAATTGAGCTAAAGTCAAATATTTAAATTTATGTGACAAGAAATAGTATATAAATAAAAACCTTACTTCGACTATAGTCCAACTCGCAGCATACAAAAAGACGATACTGTCCAACTTATTTATAAGAAAAGACCTTAAGACTTGAACCTATACCCTTACTACTTGGGGGGTTTCAATATAATTATTTCTTTATTTTCTATTTTTTCTTTTGTTTACAAATATATATATATAATTAATTCAGTTAAATGGGTCGTCATTACAAAAAAAAATAAAAAAAAATTAAAAGATTTCATTTTACATTCTGGAAGGATTTGATTAGAAGGCATAGATTCATAAATTGATAGTGAAGCTCGTGAGTAGCTGTCCCAACCCGTACAAAATGGGCACAAACCGACTTGTTTTGCCTTTCAAACCTCGGCTGAGTGGTCAAACTCACACATGTAACACAAGTACTACTACTAGTAGCCCACATATCTTTAAATGTATGAAAAGTATTTTCCTTATGTTATTTTATGTGCCTTGTAATTTGTGTTTTTCACTTAACTAATCATTTGTTTAATTAATTAACTCAAATACTTTATTTTGAAATTCACCTGACCTTTAGATCATCTTAGAGTTGTGTGTATAGAATAACTTTAGAACGGGACTTGACAATGTAAGTAATTATAATTAAATTGCAATTGAAATAAAAAGTAATAAATATGTAGTTCACCAAACTAAAGCAATTTTTCAATATATTTTTATGGACAAACTTTTTTACCAATAAAAATATTTTTAAAACCAAATGCTACTGAGTTTCTTTTATCAAAACCAAAATAAAATAAAATAATAATTCTAATTCTAATTTTAAAAATCTTGATTGATGAAAACCTGATCTAATGTTCTTACTTTAATGACAAAAACAATTAAATAAGATTGAGGTTTTAGACTGCATTTGGTTTAGAACTTGAAAATAATTTTTTGTATTCAAAATTTTTAAAACCCTAAAAAATGTAAAAAAGAAAAATGAATTTGATTTAAAAAACAACTTTTTTTTTAAAGAAGAATAAAGAAGTATAACCCAATAGCCACCCTGTAAGAAATTCGAGTCATGCAAGACTTGATTAACACCATACTAATAAGACCTGACCAGATGACCCCTCAAAGCTGGCGCACAGTCAGTTCACGTAATCACTTCGTGTCAATAATAAAATTTGAAGAAGTCTGATATTTACTCCATTGATCCAATGCCTTATTGGCCAAAAAAAAAAACTGTTTTTAGGAAATAACAAAACATATTTTTTAAAATTTTTATTTTTTTATTATATCCATGTTTTCGGATTATAAATTAATATTTTTTTTTTTTTGCATGAAAAAGTGAAACCCTAGAAATTGGTGGTGTTGTAAATAAATAAACAAATATAAATTTTAAAAAATAGCAAATAAATAAACAAATATAAAGGGGAATGGATTAGGTAAGGGTTAGATGATTTTAATATTTGAATTTGAAATATGGGCCGGATTGGGACGGCATTATCAAATTCTGGACCCCTCCTGACATGGACATACGCAACGCAAGTCTCGGAGGGAGTGTTTGGTTTTGAACTTTGACGCCAAACCCCTTTTAGGTTTGACTCTTTTATTGCTTTTTTTTTTTTTTTTGAATAATAAATAAATAATAATAAAACCGATTCGCTTGAATTCCCTCGGCGCCAATCACCTTCTTTCCGTCCCCTCTAATCGGGAAATCTTCGGCGATCAATTGAGTCTCTGCTTCTCAATTCTATTCAAGTTCATATCCTGTACCTGTCGGTGTTTGTTAGCAATTTAACTCCCTCTCACAGCACCTTCCACGCGCGACTTTTATAGATATATATTTGAGTGGAGGGAGGGTGGTGAACTAGGTTTGATAAATAAACACAATAATAATTGAGAAGCGTATGAATTCGTGATTTAAAAATAAGAATATAATTTAAAAAATAAAAATTTGAAAAATAATATTTTATCGTTTTTTGAAAATACATATTTTTTTTGTAAATTTCAAAAAATTATTTTTAAATTTTAACCAACTAAATATATTTTCTGTGTTTCTAAATTTTCAGATATAAAAAATTGTATCTGAATCACAAACCAAATTCAAACTTAAAAGACAGTTGAATAATCAAACTTAAACATATATGTATTGATATCAATACATTTCATACCATCAATTATTTGGGGTCTCTATATAATTAGGTATTGTGATATTTATAATAAAAATATGTATATTTATGTAAATAAAAGAATAAAGAAAAACGAAGGTACTTAAAAAAAAATAGAATAGAAAATACTTGAGTTTAAACAAAAGATTGGGAAAGGGCATTTTAGATAACAATAATAAAAAGGCTTTACCGTTAACTGTCTAAGTATTTTCTTTTATCTTAGTATCAATATACTAACACGTACCACAGCAAAAAATGAGTCATTTAATTACTTTTGTTTTGTGATTCATATTTATTTAGTGGTGCCGTGCACATAATGACAACCTATATTTTTTATGTCAAGATTTTTTTTCATTTTTTGATTACCAGTTTTTCGGCACTCCGAACGTGTCTTCTTTCTTTTTGGGTGAAACTAATCCTTCTTGACTCGAGCATGACAGAGACGTTTGAGCTGACCCTCTCAATAGAGGCAGATAAATTGGGACACGCCCAAACTCAAACTCAAGACTTGAACCTCAACCCCACTTATAAAAAAAAAAAAAAACAAGTAAAATTGTTTGATGAATTACCAAGCAGAATTCAAGGGCCACAAGATTAATTCATTACAAATCCTTTAAACTTGACGTGACTTGCCTTTGATTGATCTAAAGAGGATAATTAATTCATAATTAAAAAAAATTCCCAAATAAATGTGATAATACCATATCAAGGAATGGGCACTGAGATACAAATTGAGCAACTTTACATTTGCCTCATATTAATTTTAATTGGTAGTACATAAAGTTACTTTCAACCTTATTTCACCCCTAACAACTATTATTAATGGTTTTGCATGCTATATATCCATCATAACTACCTTCTCCACCAATGGGATTAAACAAATCACTAACCTAAAAGTACCCTTTAATAATAAAAAAAAGTAATAATAACTAAAATCTTTCATTACATAATTAAAAAAAATATAGTTCCTTAAATAAATTAAATCTTTCCCACGCTCTACTTTTTAGGGATTAGAGTAAATTAAGTATTATCATAATTATCTCAATTATTATGTTTTTGGTGATATGAAAGGGATTTCACTAAACTTTTTCTTTTAACTTTTTTTCTTTTCCTTTATTTATAAATGATATAATAGATATGTATGTGTAGTTGTACACGCAGTTATAACTTTTTACAGTTAGATTAGCAGTTTTCGTAAATAAACATATAATATAACACACATTTTCTCTCTTTATTATTTTTTTCAATGGTATATGTCTTTCATTTCATAAGGAGCCCACAAAAGTAAATTGTTGATTCAACTCCCAAATAACATTTTCTTTTGACCATTCTCTCTTTTATCTTTTCCAACTTCTCCTCCTTCATAGTTCAGATAAAATTTGTTACAAATATATATATAATAATCCTGGGTGTATTCATAATACCAAATGTTTTCGCCTAAGAATTGTTTTTCTTTTGACTTCTATGAGTAAAAAATATATGGGTCTAATAAAATATTTTTCAAATAGACTTTAATTGGTGATTGAAAAACAAGAATTATAACTTAGAAATAAAATTTTTTAAAAATCTATCATTTTTTTTTTGGATATAGATAAGTGTATCCGAATCACAAATTATACAGGGGCTAAATAATCAAATATTGTTCGTAATTTGAAAATAAGAATATAATTTTAAAAATAATATTTTATCATTTTTTTAAAATAACATATTCATTTTATAAATTTTAGAAAACTATTATCGGGTTTTAATCAATCAAATATATTTTTTGTGTTTTCAAATTTTTAAATATTGACAACATAAATCAAATGCAGCCTTAACTTCCTTATTATTCAAAACCTATCATTTTCTCAAGAAAATATATGCTATATCAACAACCACTGGGGTTGGCTTAAGTGGTTGGGGGCAAGCTGAGGTTACGAGTTTGAAATTGACCTTAAGAGACAAGCCTTTCAAATATATTAACCAAGGATGTTCAAAAGCATTTGTGATTATACTTTAAAAGGATTTGTAGAACAGAAACTTATATACCCGCAAATCTCAAAAAAAAAGAAAAAAAAAAGATAAGATATATATATATATATATATATATATATCAAACAAGTCTTGGTTAACATTGAAGGGTACCATCCACAATATTTTATTACACGTGCAAAATCTCACCAGCCCTTCTGCTTGTACTTGAAAAATTATAAAGGCCTAAGGATTTATTGATAAGATGGATAACTTGGAGAAGCAAATTAACCCTTTTATTTAAATTTTTGCCACTGCAAGGGAGAAAGAAAGAAATGGCAGAGCAGAGCAGATATTACCATGCAGAGCAGTTGGTTTTACTTTTCATCATTAAAGGGCATTCAAAAAGTTGGCTTGTTTTGGTATCCAAACATAGAAAGATCATTTAATGGAAAGCTGTTATTTCATTTTTACTGAAATATATATGTATTGATATCAATACATTTCATACCATCAATTATTTGGGTTCTCTATATAATTAGGTATTGTGATATTTATAATAAAAATATGTATATTTATGTAAATAAAAGAATAAAGAAAAACGAAGGTACCTAAAAAAAATAGAATAGAAAATACTTGAGTTTAAACAAAAGATTGGGAAAGGGCATTTTAGATAACAATAATAAAAAGGCTTTACCGTTAACTGTCTAAATATTTTCTTTTATCTTAGTATTAATATACTAACACGTACCACAGCAAAAAATGAGTCATTTAATTACTTTTGTTTTGTGATTCATATTTATTTAGTGGTGCCGTGCACATAATGACAACATATATTTTTTATGTCAAGATTTATAGCTAATTAACAAGTGGATTTTTTTTTTTGTTTTTTGATTACCAATTTTTCGGCATTCTGAAGGTATCCTCTTTCTTTTTGGGTGAGACTAATCCTCTTTCTATATATCCATCATAACTACCTTCTCCACCAATGGGATTAAACAAATCACTAACCTAAAAGTACCCTTTAATAAATAAAAAAAAAGTAATAATAACTAAAATCTTTCATTACATAATTAAAAAAAATATAGTTCCTTAAAGAAATTAAATCTTTCCCATGCTCTACTTTTTAGGGATTAGAGTAAATTAAGTATTATCATAATTATCTCAATTATTATGTTTTTGGTGATATGAAAGGGATTTCACTAAACTTTCTCTTTTAACCTTTTTTCTTTTTCTTTATTTATAAATGATATAATAGATATGTATGTGTAATTGTACATGTAATTATAATTTCTTACCGTTAGATTAACAATTTTTGTAAATAAGCATATAATATAACACACATTTTCTCTCTTTATTTTTTTTTTCAATGGTATATGTCTTTCATTTCATAAGGAGCCCACAAAAGTAAATTGTTGATTCAACTCCCAAGTAACATTTTCTTTTGACCATTCTCTCTTTTATCTTTTCCAACTTCTCCTCCTTCATAGTTCAGATAAAATTTCTTACAAATATATATATAATAATCCTGGGTGTATTCATAATACCAGATGTTTTCGCCTAAGAATTGTTTTTCTTTTGACTTCTATGAGTAAAAAAATATATGGGTCTAATAAAATATTTTTTAAATAGACTTTAATTGGTGATTCAAAAACAAGAATTATAACTTAGAAATAAAAAAATTTAAAAATCTATCAAATTTTTTTTTTTTTGGATATAGATAAGTGTATTCGAATCACAAACTATATAGGGGCTAAATAATCAAATATTATTCGTGATTTGAAAATAAGAATATAATTTAAAAAGTAAAAATTTGAAAAATGATGTTTTTATCGTTTTTTTAAAATAACATATTTTTTTTATAATTGTGAAAAATTATTATCGGGCTTTAATCAATCAAACATGTTTTTTTTGTTTCTAAATTTTTAAATATAGACAACATAAACCAAATGCAACCTTAACTTTTTATTTAAAACCTATCATTTTCTCAAGAAAATATCTGCTATATCAACCACCGGGTTGGCTTAAGTGGTTAGGGGCAAACTGAGGTTACGAGTTTGAAATTAAGAAACAAGACTTTTAAATATATTGGCCAACGATGTCCAAAAGCGTTTGTAATTATACCTTAGAAGGATTTGTATAACAAAAACTTCTATATATATATATATCAAACAATACATAAGGTATTTTTGCCACATCTCATGAATGTGATGGGTACCTCATCGAGCGTACCCCAGTCACTATGATCCCATAATATTGTCCTATCTCCGTACAGCCGACCACATAAGGACGTCTCGTACCCGGGATCATTTGTTCACAGTGGTTACTCGAATTGCGAAATTAACCTATATGAAATTTGAGGTTTGAATCCGGGGAGACCCTGCAGTATTCATGAATAGTGTGGACAAATGATCCTAGGTACAAGATGTGCTTGTGTGGTCGGTTGTACGGGGATGAAACAATATTATAAGATCATAGTGGCTAGATACGCTCGATGAGGTACCCATCACATTCGTGAAGTGTGACAAAAAAGTCTTGGTTAACATTGAAGAGTACTATCCACAATATTTTATTACACGTGCAAAATCTCACCAGCCCTTCTGCTTGTACTTCAAAAATTATAAAGGCCTAAGGATTTATTGATAAGATGGATAACTTGGAGAAGCAAATTAACCCTTTTATTTAAATTTTTCCTACTGCAAGGGAGAAAGAAAGAAATGGCAGAGCAGAGCAGATATTACCATGCAGAGCAGTTGGTTTTACTTTTCATCATTAAAGGGCATTCAAAAAGTTGGCTTGTTTTGGTATCCAAACATAGAAAGATCATTTAATGGAAAGCTGTTATTTCATTTTTACTGAAATATATATTATATATATATTTTTGAGCTCCTATCGAGATTTATTTGATTTTCTATCGGTACGGTTACAAACACTTTTAAAATCGTTGACTAATATATTAATAAATGGCATAAGTCTCGATTCAAACTCTTTAAGTGAAGATTACGGGCGCTTGTAGTTATTTTAAGTTCAAAATGATTATTTTAACAATTGTTGAATTTTATATATAAAATTTGTATTACATAAAAAAAAAAAAAAGTGTGTCTATTACATTAAAACCAGTCACTTTCTATTGATATTCTATCAACTATTCAACTGTATAAACTATTGTACATGCACATATTTTGCATGTGAAAAATAAAAATAATATGACATAAATAAAAGGATAAATTTATACCTTATGTGGAGAAAACTAGGGAGTAGTAGAAAAAAAAGTTATTATTTGTTAAATTACTATATTTTTTTTATCACATCCTTAAATTTATATCTTAAAAATAAAAAATAAAAATAAGGCCATTAAGGGTATTTATAAAAAGAGTGATAAAAATTAAACATATTTTTTGTTTTTAGAATGAAATTCGTTGGGGCTATGGGTTTAATTGTGGAATTAAATTCGTGATGTTGTAAGGTTAGATAGTCTAGTGTCTCATTTTTTATCGCCCTTTAATAATTTTAAATAAAAATATAAAAAAAACTAATTTTACAACTAAAATAAGTTTTATTACACTGTAATATTAAAAAAAAAGAAAAAAAACAAGTTATTAAATACAAGAACCAAATGAAAAAGTCGGCAATATGTACGGGGATGCTGGTCAAAAGATCGCCGACTTTGGTCTTAACTCTTCCATCTGTGAACATGTCGGGACTTCTATAAACACACGCCCATAACACAGAGTAAGATTCATCACTTAAATAAAGAAAACAGAAACTGAAACAGAGAGAGCTTCCTTTCTCTTCTTTCTCACAAAGCTTATTAAAGCTTTAACAAAAGAAGAGAAGGGAAAGAAAGAAGAAGAAGAAGATCTAATGGAGTATGAGAGGATTGAGAAAGTTCAGGTAAGATTTTCTTTTAGCTTCTTTTGAAGCGAGTATGAAGAGTAAATCAATACCCAGTTTTTTGTTTTCTTCTGTTTTTTGATGATTCTGGATTATCAGCTGGAAATTTCTTTGTATTTAATGGGTATTTATTTATTTTTTTAATAATTTTTTTGATGCATTTCCTGTTTTGGGCTTTCATTTCTGAACAGAAGTCTTGTTGTGTTTTGATAATTTAATGGGTGTTTTTGATGGGTCATTCAATAGTTTTTTTTTTTTTTTTTTTTGGGGGGGGGGGGGGGGGGGGGGGGGGGGGGGGGGGGGTTGAGTTTGATTTCTGAGAATGGGATTTTGGTTAAAACCAAATGAAACTGAGTTTCTTTTATCGAAACAAAAATAAAATAAAATAATAATTCTAATTCTAATTTTAAAAATCTTGATTGATGAAAACCCGATCTTATGTTCTTACTTTAATGACAAGAACAATTAAGGAAGACTGAGGTTTTAGACTGCATTTGGTTTAGAACTTGAAAATAATTTTTTGCATTCAAAATTTTTAAAACCTTAAAAAATGCATTTGATTTAATAAGTAAAAAAAATAGAATTTGACTTAAAAAATAACTAAGAAGTATATCCCGATACTCACCCCACTTGTAAGAAATTCGAGCCACGCAGGACTTGACTAATACCCACATTAATAAGACCTGACCCGACGACCCTTCAAAGCTGACGCACAGTCAATCTACGTAGTCACTCTGCGTCAATAAGAGAATTTGAAGAAGTCTGGTATTTGCTTTTTCAGAGTCTCTCCTTGAACCTTCAACCCCGTTTAATAGACCAGCAGCGCGAACCATTAATCCAATGCCTTATTGGCCAAAAAAAAAAAAAACTGTTTTCGGTAAATAGCAAAACATATTTTTTTTAATTTTTTATTTTTGATTATATTCATGTTTTTGAATTATAAATCAATAGAAAATAAATAAACAAATATAAAGGAGAATGGATTAGGTAAGGGTTAGATGATTTTAATATTTGAATTTGAAATATGGGCCGGATTGGGACGACATTATAAAATTCTGGACCCTCCTGACATAGACATACGCAACGCAAGTCTCGGAGGGAGTGTTTGGTTTTGAACTTTGACGCCAAACCCCTTTTCGGTTTGACTCTTTTATTGCTTTTTTTTTTTTTTGAATAATAAATAAATAATAATAAAACCGATTCGCTTGAATTCCCTCGGCGCCAATCACCTTCTTTCCGTCCCCTCTAATCGGGAAATCCTCGGCGATCAATTGAGTCTCTGCTTCTCAATTCTATTCAAGTTCATATCCTGTACCTGTCGGTGTTTGTTAGCAATTTAACTCCCTCTCACAGCACCTTCCACGCGCGACTTTTATAGATATATATTTGAGTGGAGGGAGGGTGGTGAACTAGGTTTGATAAATAAACACAATAATAATAGAAAAATATTTGAATTCGTGATTTAAAAATAAAAATACAATTTTAAAAATAAGAATTTAAAAATTGATATTTTATTATTTTTTGAAAATAACATGTTTTCTTTATAAATTTCAAAAAATTATTTTTAATTTTTAACCAACTAAACATATTTTCTGTGTTTTTAAATTTTCAGATACAAAAATTGGATCTGAATCACAAACCAAACGCAAACTTCAAAGACAGTTGAATAATCAAACTTACATATATATATATATATATATATATATATATATATATATATATATATATATATATATATTGATATCAATACATTTCATACCATCAATTATTTGGGTTCTCTATATAATTAGGTATTGTGATATTTATAATAAAAATATGTATATTTATGTAAATAAAAGAATAAAGAAAAACGAATGTACCTAAAAAAAATAGAATAGAAAATACTTGAGTTTAAACAAAAGATTGGGAAAGGGCATTTTAGATAACAATAATAAAAAGGCATTACCGTTAACTGTCTAAGTAATTTCTTTTATCTTAGTATCAATATGCTAACACGTACCACAGCAAAAAATGAGTCATTTAATTACTTTTGTTTTGTAATTCATATTTATTTAGTGGTGCCGTGCACATAATGACAACATATATTTTTTATGTCAAGATTTTTTTTCATTTTTTGATTACCAGTTTTTTGGCACTCCGAACGTGTCTTCTTTCTTTTTGGATAAAACTAATCCTTCTTGACTCAAGCATGACAGAGACGTTTGAGCTGACCCTCTCAATAGAGGCAGATAAATAGGGACATACCCAAATTCAAACTCAAGACTTGAACCTCAACCTCACTTATAAAAAAGAAAAGAAACAAGTAAATTTGTTTGATGAATTACCAAGCAGAATTCAAGGGCCACAAGATTAATTCATTACAAATCCTTTAAACTTGACATGACTTGCCTTTGATTGATCTAAAGAGGATAATTAATTCATAATTAAAAAAAAAATCCCAAATAAATGTGATAATACCATATCAAGGGAATGGGCCCTGAGATACAAATTGAGCAACTTTACATTTGCCTCATATTAATTTTAATTGGTAGTACATAAAGTTACTTTCAACCTTATTTCACCCCTAACAACTATTATTAATGGTTTTGCATGCTATATATCCATCATAACTACCTTCTCCACCAATGGGGTTAAACAAATCACTAACCTAAAAGTACCCTTTAATAAAAAAAAAAGTAATAATAACTAAAATCTTTCATTACATAATTAAAAAAAAATATAGTTCCTTAAAGAAATTAAATCTTTCCCATGCTCTACTTTTTAGGGATTAGAGTAAATTAAGTATTATCATAATTATCTCAATTATTATGTTTTTGGTGATATGAAAGGGATTTCACTAAACTTTTTCTTTTAACTTTTTTTCTTTTCCTTTATTTATAAATGATATAATAGATATGTATGTGTAATTGTACACGCAGTTACAACTTTTTACAGTTAGATTAGCAGTTTTCGTAAATAAACATATAATATAACACACATTTTCTCTCTTTATTTTTTTTTTCAATGGTATATGTCTTTCATTTCATAAGGAGCCCACAAAAGTAAATTGTTGATTCAACTCCCAAGTAACATTTTCTTTTGACCATTCTCTCTTTTATCTTTTCCAACTTCTCCTCCTTCATAGTTCAGATAAAATTTCTTACAAATATATATATATAATAATCCTGGGTGTATTCATAATACCAAATGTTTTCGCCTAAGAATTGTTTTTCTTTTGACTTCTATGAGTAAAAAATATATGGGTCTAATAAAATATTTTTCAAATAGACTTTAGTTGGTGATTCAAAAACAAGAATTATAACTTAGAAATAAATTTTTTTTAAAATCTATCATTTTTTTCTTGGATATAGATAAGTGTATTCGAATCACAAACTATACAGGGGCTAAATAATCAAATATTGTTCGTGATTTAAAAATAAGAATATAATTTAAAAAGTAAAAATTTTAAAAATGATGTTTTATCGTTTTTTTTAAATAACATATTTTTTTTATAAATTTTGAAAAATTATTATCGGGCTTTAATCAATCAAACACGTTTTTTGTGTTTCCAAATTTTTAAATATAGACAACATAAACCAAATGCAACCTTAACTTCTTATTCAAAACCTATCATTTTCTCAAGAAAATATCTGCTATATCAACCACCGGGTTGGCTTAAGTGGTTAGGGGCAGACTGAGGTTACGAGTTTGAAATTAAACTTAAGAGACAAGCCTTTTAAATATATTGGCCAACGATGTCCAAAAGCGTTTGTAATTATACCTTAGAAGGATTTGTATAACAAAAACTTATATATATATATATATATATATATATATATATATCAAACAATACATAAGGCATTTTTGTCATATTTCACGGATGTGATGGGTACCTCATCGAGCGTACCCCAGCCACTATAATATCATAATATTGTCTCATCTCTGTACAGCCGGCCACACAAGGACGTCTCGTACCTAGGATCATTTGTCCACAGTGGTTACTCGGATTGCGAAATTAACCTATATGAGATTTGAGGTTCGAATCCGGGGAAGCCCTGCACTATTTATGAATAGTGTGAACAAATGATCCTGAGTACGAGATGTCCTTGTGTGGTCGGCTGTACGGGGATAGAACAATATTATGAGATTATAGTGGCTGAATACGCTTGATGAGGTACCCATTATATTCGCGAAGTGTGACAAAAAAGTCTTGGTTAACATTGAAGGGTACTATCCACAATATTTTATTACACGTGCAAAATCTCACCAGCCCTCCTGCTTGTACTTCAAAAATTATAAAGGCCTAAGGATTTATTGATAAGATGGATAACTTGGAGAAGCAAATTAACCCTTTTATTTAAATTTTTCCTACTGCAAGGGAGAAAGAAAGAAATGGCAGAGCAGAGCAGATATTACCATGCAGAGCAGTTGGTTTTACTTTTCATCATTAAAGGGCATTCAAAAAGTTGGCTTGTTTTGGTATCCAAACATAGAAAGATCATTTAATGGAAAGCTGTTATTTCATTTTTACTGAAATATATATATTTAAAAAAAAAAGATTCCATTGGAGAACATGGCTTATAACAAAAAAAAAAAAAAAAAAAAAATGCATACTTCCTCCAAGCTTTTTATTTTCAATCTTAATATATATATATATTTTTTTTTTTTGAGCTCGTATCGAGATTTATTTGATTTCCTACTAATTCCTCGGTACGGTTACAAATACTTTTAAAATCGTTGACTAATATATTAATAAATGGCATGAGTCTCGATTCAAACTCTTTACGTGAAGATTAGGAGCACTTGCAGTTATTTTAAGTTCAAAATGATTATTTTAACAATTGTTGAATTTTATATATAAAATTTGTATTACATAAAAAAAAAGTGTCTATTACATTAAAACCAGTCACTTTCTATTGATATTCTATCAACTATTCAAGTGTATAAACTATTGTACATGCACATATTTTGCATGTGAAAAATAAAAATAATATGACATAAATAAAAGGATAAATTTATACCTTATGTGGAGAAAACTAGGGAGTAGTAGAAAAAAAAAAGTTATTATTTGTTAAATTACTATATTTTTTTATCACATCCCTAAATTTATATTTTAAAAATAAAAATAAATCTTAATAATTTAAAATAAAAAATATAAAAAAAACTAATTTTACAACTAAAATAAGTTTTATTACACTGTAATATTAAAAAAGAAAAAAGAAAAAAAACAAGTTATTAAATACAAGAACTAAATGAAAAAGTCGGCAATATGTACGGGGATGCTGGTCAAAAGATCGCCGACTTTGGTCTTAACTCTTCCACCTGTGAACATGTCGGGACTTCTATAAACACACGCCCATAACACAGAGTAAGATTCATCACTTAAATAAAGAAAACAGAAACTGAAACAGAGAGAGCTTACTTTCTCTTCTTTCTCGCAAAGCTTATTAAAGCTTTAACAAAAGAAGAGAAGGGAAAGAAAGAAGAAGAAGAAGATCTAATGGAGTATGAGAGGATTGAGAAAGTTCAGGTAAGATTTTCTTTTAGCTTCTTTTGAAGCGAGTATGAAGAGTAAATCAATACCCAGTTTTTTGTTTTCTTCTGTTTTTTGATGATTCTGGATTATCAGCTGGAAATTTCTTTGTATTTAATGGGTATTTATTTATTTTTTTAATAATTTTTTTGATGCATTTCCTGTTTTGGGCTTTCATTTCTGAACAGAAGTCTTGTTGTGTTTTGATAATTTAATGGGTGTTTTTGATGGGTCATTCAATAGTTTTTTTTTTTTTTTTTTTTGGGGGGGGGGGGGGGGGGGGGGGGGGGTTGAGTTTGATTTCTGAGAATGGGATTTTGGTTATTAATGATGGGTATATTATAATCTTTTTTATATATTGTAATTTGTAAAGATTTTGGGTCTTCCTTCTCATATATTATGCTTGTTTTATTTGATTAATGATGAGCTTTTTATATAATATTATAGCTCCCTTTTTTTTTTTCCTTTCTTTCATTCAATTTGATGATTTTGAAATATTTTAATTTATAATTGTTTTTGTTGATAGATTGAGATTTTGGGTCTGCTTTCTCATACATTAAATATGTTTTATTTGATTAATGATGGGCCTTTTACATTATACATATAATTCCCTTCTTTTTCTTTTTCTTTCAATTAATCTTTTTGAAAGATTTTAACTTTTATTTATTGTTGATAGATGGAGATTTTTAGTCTTCCTTCTCATATATAATTATATGTGTTTTATTAGAATAATGATGGGCTTTTTATATTGTAAATAATCCCTTCTTTTTCTTTCTTTCAATTGATCTTTCTGAAAGATTTTAATTTGTAATTATTTTTGTTGATAGATTGAGATTTTGGGTCTTCCCTCTCATATGGTGAGTTTTTTTTTATTACAGACAGGAGTAATTTCTCCAAGTAAACTGAGGCTGAAACTTATAGGAGGGCCTCATCATCACAGAAAAAAAGAGGGGTCAAATAATAATTCTTCCAGAACATCTCCTTCCAAGCTTGAAGATCTACAGTTTGTGAAAAACAGCTTATTAGATTCTAATGATGGTGGAGGGTATGAAGAAGGTGTGCTAATCTTCCTCATTTTACTATTGTGAAATATTCAACTTTGGTGAATTCCCTTATTATTTACAACCACAAAATAAGTTTTGATTTTAAAAGAATAATGAATACATTTTATTAAAGCTTGAATTCATGAATTATCTTACATACTCAAATCTCAATGCTCTTATATCTGGATGTTTCAAATGATTTTATAGGTAGCATATCTATAAAAAGAGCTTGAATTCATGAATTATCTTACATACCCAGTTAATTTCAATGCTCTTGTAGGTGTTTCAAATGATTTTATTGACAATGCTTCTATCCTTCCAAGTGTGGCTTCTAGTGCTTTAAAAGATGCTCCAGTAAAATTACCCAGTGAAGGGTCTCAAGATACATCTCAAGGTGATGAGACTACTGGTTTCCATCAAAAGGAGAATTCAACAGTACAAAAGGAATTGATTGATACGGGCCATGTCAAAACTCACCGATCTTCCAAAGTTATTGGAGGCAACATGAGCTTGGTTCATCCAGTGAGAGCTTCTGAAGAAGAGAACCTTGATTACGATAGCAATGCGAGTTCATCAAGTTTCGAGTTTCATAAAGGGGAGAGATTACTACACAATCCTGTTGTCCGACCTTTTACTCGTCACGTTCCATCTAAATGGAACGACGCTGAGAAATGGATAGTGAATAAGCAGCTTATAATACAACCTCATGTTTCTAAGAAGAACCTTCCGCTAGGTCAAGCGAACCGGCAACAAATGACAAGTTGGTTAAGAACTTCTCCTGAATCCATCAATTCAGAACCAAAGGCTCTGTCTATTCAAGTAGTAGATTCTAAGAAGATCAATCCTTGCCACCAGCTATCCCAGAATGTTTCAGAGAAATTCTCCTTTGCTTCGTCTGGAACAGGTCCCAATGCAGATCCAACGAATGACACAAATAACGGGTTAATTGATCTATATCCTCTAAGTAAAGATTGGAAAGAAGTTGCTAATGGTGAATTAGAAGGTAACCGTGGTGTACACTTTGCGGGAACAGCAGGTACACTTTTGTCTTTGGCTTGCATCTTGAAATTATGAATCAAGGACTAAAAATGGCTTTTGATATTCTAGCTTATATGTTAAATGCACCTTGTTTGTCATTGCCCTTTTAAGATCGAAACCTGAATGTCGGATGCTTCACCATATTAATTCAATGTGATTGCTTCTTTTCATGCACCTAACATGGTTTGATGCAACACATTTTTAACCATATTCTAGACTTTTGGAATGTGGGAATCCAATGCTATTTTTCAATTGTCATAATCTTCACTTTCAAAAGCTCCAATGAATTGAGAGTTCAAATCCAATTTGAAGAGGGCCACTCCCTTTAGAGTTCCCAATATGTGAGGACAGGGAGGTTTGGTTCAGACACACCTCAAAACCTCAAAGGACTGGTTGGGTGCTCTAAAAAGCCCAAATGCCCTCAAATTAGATTGTAAGTTAGTAACAAAAAAAATAGAAGACTTCGAACAGGGTAGAAAAAGAAGAAGTGGTCCAATCCGTTCTTGCACTACTTTGTCTAGGGGTTCACCATGGAGCTTGGAATACTGTTTTGAAAACATGCTGGATCCATGGAAACTTCGCTTGATTGTAATGACCCAGCAATGGAATACATCTATTATTTTGATGGCTGGAAAACATAAGCTAGGGATGCATGATGGATGCTTGAACATCATAGTTTAGTTCATCTGTTTTTAAGGCTTTCTCATAACCGGACCTATTCTTCCCAAAATGCTACATGATAAAGACATGGACACGTTTCGATGTGAAATGGGTACACTTTAGTAAACTTGCTTTCGTAAAAAAGACCTTGAGGCTGCGTTTGGTTCGGTACCCAAAAACAAGTTTTCTGTTTATACAATATCCAAATCATGAAACTAGAAACTTGAAAAACGAAAAACGACCGTTTTTCAAGTTTTCTTCTTTTTGTAAAGGAAAAATTGAAAATAAAATTTTGGATTTTACTCCACCAAACATGTTTTTGTACACTGTTTTGATCTTTTTACTATTTGAAAATTGGAAACTGTTTTGAAGTTGGAAACCAAAGGCAGCCTAAGTGTGTCAGCTACATCATGGCTTTTAACGCCGGAATTAAATTTAGCTTGAAATGTTTGGTAAAGAAGGTGTCATAAATGGAGAGAATGGACTTCTTCTGCTCATCGCCTTCTTGAGCATTCCTTTATTTGTCTAAAGTATTGCACTTCCATTAGCAAGATTTGTCTTATTTGAGTTCTATACTCACCAATATGCTCTCTCTTTCTTTTTTCTTATCATCTAATTATATAGCTCATGTTAAATTATTTCTTTGAGTGGTTAATTTTACTTGGTAAGCGAGTTCAGTTTGTTTCACTTTCTTTTTAAGATTTTTGATCATTAGGACGTTGATGCTTAATTGATGCAGCAGCTGGTCCTGCTATAAAATCTGTGTTAATGAGAGATATGGGAACTGAAATGACTCCTATCCCAAGCCAAGATCCTTCTAGGACTTCAACTCCTGTATTAGCAACGACTCCAATTCGAAGCCCAACTTCTTCAATCCCGTCTACACCTAGACAAGGCACACCGGCTTCCACGCCTCTCGAGGATGCCATTTCTAATGAATCAGACAGCACCCGAAAAGAAGGAAGCAAGAATGAACTTTCCGAGAGGGAAAAAACAAGGAGAGAGATTGTTGCGCTTGGTGTTCAACTCGGTAAGATGAACATTGCTGCTTGGGCAAGTGAAGCTCATGAGAAGGAAAACAAAAATCCTCGAATTGAAACCATCATTGATCGTGAGAAACATGATAGGATCGAGTTTGAAAGACGTGCGGAAGCATGGGAAGAAGCTGAAAAGTCTAAACATGCTGCCAGGTTGGTCCTAACTCTTGTGAAACCTGCTTCTAGCTAGTCCTTTTATGAGTATTTCTTAAAAAATAAAGCAATTTTTGCTATAGATTTTCTTTTTAATATATATATCATCGTCTTCCTATTTAAGAACATGGTTCGAAACATTTTCAGATACAAGCGTGAGGAGATCAGAATTCAGGCTTGGGAGAGTAATCAGAAGGCAAAACTAGAAGCCTCCTTGATAAAAGTAGAGGTATTGATCACATTCATTTTTTCTTCTCTGATTATGTTCAAATTGCACTTCATTGCAAGTGTTTCTTAATCTTTGGAAAAGCCCACAAATATAACTTTCCTATTGAGTTCAAAATCATTGTTAAATGACTGATTAAGTTTCATTTTTTGATCATGAGATAAAATATCATTTAGTCTTTCTATCCAAAGTTCTTGTTACTTTAATGCAGTTATTTCGATTCCAGTCTAATTCACCAGAAAAAGTGACTATTATGGATGATGATTTCTTTTTTTCTTTGTATCATTAACAAGTACTACTTCAATTGCATATTTTATATAATTTGAATTTTGAATCTAACATAGATCCTCTACTTAATCTGGACAGGCCCAAGTGGAGCAAATGAGAAACAATGCTCAAGAAAAGATGACGAAGAAAATAGAGGCAATTAGGCAACGATCAGAAGAAAAACGAGCTGCTGCAGAGGCTAAGAAGAATCGACAAGCAGCAAAAGCGGCCGCCCAAGCAGACTATATCCGTGAAACCGGACATATTCCATCGTCGTCACATTTCATTTGCTGTGGTTGGTTATCATAAGATCTATTACACTGCAAACCAAAAAAAAAATGTTTTCTCTCATATAAGCGCGTTTATGAGTCCCTCTTCGCCATTCTGTTTTTGGGTTTTCTTCACATATCAAAGGAGTGATCAATCAATCACATTGTATATTAGCCAAGCTGAAAATTTTAGGAATTGAAAGTGACTATATTGTGCTTTATACATGAAAGATGAAATATAGAAATTTGTATAACTAGTGTCCATTTTGATGAACCAATTTCATGTACAGATCTTGCAGGGTGATTTTGGTGTTACTTGGTTAAATATTTCTTTAGGATATATTCTCTAGCATTATCACTGCTTTCTTTGATTTTGCAATTGTTACACTGAACTTTGAAATTAAAGTAATTGGAGTAGCCATTGGAGGTGGTCAGGAAATCTTCTAAGTAAATGGCTTTATGGTTGCTAGATTTACAAGAAATTCTCAATCCTACACAACTTTTTTTATTTTGGTTTCTCATGTAGTGGCTTCGTCCTTCATGTAAGACTATTTTAAATTCGAGTACTGCAGGGGCATTGGGGTGGCTTTTTTCAAGTTGGTGGGATTAAGGTGAGCACTAGTTTTGATCACGAGACTTTCACTTTTTGGTTATTTTTAGCATAAATTTTTGACCATTTATGTTGTGTATCACGTTAGATAAAAATCTAGAACCCGGGTCGTTACAACCCTAGTCCCCTTAACCATTTTCCTTTCAGATAGATAGAATGGATAAACATGGTTAGATTTCTCTTTTCTAAAGGTCATTAAGATCTTTTACTTTTCTAATGGCCTTCGAAATGGACTCAATTTTTTTGGTCTTTGATCTCTGCTAACTCCTTTGTGGGAGTGAGACAATTTTAGAGTCGGAAACTGTATGCTGCATTGGGCAATCCCTCCTCAGATTGGGTGCATAGGCGTGAACATGAACTCAGACTCAAAATTGAAACTTCGTTCCTCAACTACAACTTATACCTCGTTTTGCAACCAACAAGACTACCTAACTTTTGGTTAAATGGACTCAATTTATGAAACCTGAGTTCTTTAACTGGCATACTTAGAGATCATAATATATGTCTAAATCATCTTAAACAATTTCTTTTCTTTTCTTTTTTTTCAAAATCATATGAATTAAAAGACAAACAAAATTTGGCTAAGTGTTACAGTTTTATATATATAAAAAAAAGGTTCTCAAATAAAATGACTGGAAATAACATGTCCCAATTTTATATTAATATACTAAATATTTTATCTATGATACCTTAGATGTAAGAAAAACTATCAAATTGGTCAGCTAATTTCTAACTCTTATAAGTACTTAAAACAAGAACTTGTGCTTAACAAAAACTCAAAAAACCTTTGGAACCCTTTCATTCCAACAACTATTGAAAAACTGTATTCAAGAAAGGTGTTGTCTATGTCTTTCTTTGTAGTTTTTCAATCCCATGACAAGCACTAACATAGTTATAAATTAATCTTTAATATTATTATTATTTGGCCCCCTCTTTTGATAATATCAATAATCTAAGTATCTAACTCATCAAAATTTCTAAACTATGTATATGTTGTGTTTTTGGGGTAATTTTAAATATAATATAACTCAATTCATCAAAGTTTTTTTCCCAAATATAAGTTACATTTTAAATACACTACAAATTTTCTAAATACAATCCCTTATGATCTCATTCCTTAGTTTAGAAATGGTTGTGTTTTTAACTTCAAATTAAGGGTAATGATGTTTCTAAATGGTTGTTATCTATACAAATAAACATAACTTCAAAACTCAAGTCAATACCTAGATTAAAGAATGTAGAAGATGATATAAAATAGGGAATTTTCTTTACAAAAATTATGGTTATTTAGAAGTATATCCAAAAATTTTAATTAACCTTGATATGAGCATGGTGTACTATATATTTGACCTACCAATAAAATAAATCTTCAATTTGGATAAAGTGAAAATCCTGTCAGCTACACAAATCAAGCTCTCACACACACATCTATATAAAAATAGAAAGATAAATCCCCAATCTATCAAAAAATAAAAAATAAAAAAATCCCTTTCAATCAATTGTTTCCATCTTTTAATTAACACTTTCACTTTATATTATAGATAATAATATACTCACACTAATTTCTTGAATCTATTTTTAAGAGCCATTTTCTGGACTTTTCTTGGACCCTGTATAACCTTTAAATCTCTCAATCTATTTTTAGGTATATATGCTATCTCTAGAATTTTCTTTGGACATTTTCTTAACTTTTAAATCTTTCTTTCTTTAAAGAACTTGCAAATGTTGGCACAAATTAAACGTTCAATAAGGGGGTGAATTGGACGAGTTGTAAGTTTTTAACCTTTCAAAAATAAATAAAAAAGAAAGCAAGTAAAGTACAATGACAGAAATTGAAGCACACGGGATTTAACGTGGTTCGATGCTATAGGCTCCTATAACGCGCTATTGGTTCCTGATTTTGAAAAAATCAATCTTTTGGCATTCAAGAACTATTCCATTGAATCAAAACTTTTTGATATAAGATTAATCGTAACGGCTGGGGTACGCTCGGTATGAGGTACCCATCACATTCCGAGGATACTAGACACTGCGGTGTGCTGTGTACTGGGGTGTGACAGTTTGTGTCCTCGTGAGCAACAACCTAGCAAAATCTTGCGGAAAAATTAGATTATTTCGGGTTTTGGAAGTATCTAACTCAAACCGATTCAAGTCGAATCTTAGATCACAAATTGGTAAGTAAAACATGATTTTTGCATGTTCTAAATGGATTTAAATGTGTTGTTGGATTTTGCATATTTTTTCGCAAAACAAGGGGTGAAAATGGTGGAATGAGGCGGCGGAAATGGGTTTAGACAACCCATTTTTACGCATCGAATTTGGAGACGTTCGACCCAAGAGGGTCAGCAATTCTCTTTATGTCCGACCACGATAGATCGACATAAAGAGGTGTGTCTGACCCTATTGGATCAGACAATGTATTTTTTGATTTTTTTTTAATTGTTCTTTTTTTGCCCGATCCTATTAGGCCGAACATAGGAGATATATGCGACCTGTTAGGGTTAGACAGACTTCATTCTGTCTACCCAGCTAATTTAGAGGCGATTTTTTTGGGTTTCGAAACTTATTTTCGTCCCTTTTCTCTTCAATTTTAGGTATGTTTTTGTAAAAAAAAAAAAAAAAAACTTTAAAAGGGTGAAAATGGTGGAAATGTATTCTTTTGATTCAAAAAATATAAGAAAATAATAAGATTGAAGATTGAGATGAGTTGAGGAGTGAAAGGGTTTAGGGTAAAAAGTAGGTGGATGAACAGAGAGGGATAGGGTTTAAGGGGGTTTATTAATATCTTTTTTGGTAATTTCACATCTGAATTTTTTTTTGTCTCTTCAATTTTTTGATAAGTGGATTTACCTTGACCCTATAATATATATGTTTACTACATTCAGTTTTAAGAAGCTAGAATAGCTATTCAGTGTACCTGTGATAATTATCTTTGATTTGTTGTAATATTATATGGACTCCTCACTTGTCAAATCCCCCATCTAAAGATATATTGCATTTTCCATGTTAAAAAGAAGATGAAAAGTTTGCATTTGCTTTCAAAAAAAGAACTAAAAGTTTGAATTTAGAACTCAAACAAACGCCAATAAAAGAGAGAAGAATAATAAGTAACTTACTAAAAAAGCTTAGAAAAGAAAGAAGAGTTGAGGTTGTGTTTGGTTCGTCATCCGAAATCTAAAATACAATTAAAAAAGTGAAAACTCAAAAAATAATATTTTGTTATTTCTTAAAAATAATATGGTCTCTTTGTAAATTTTGAAAAACTGTTTTCGAATTTCAACTAACCAAATGAGTTTTTCGTATTTTTAATATTTTGGATCCAGTTAAAAAGTGAAAACTCAAAAAATAATTTTTTTCATTTCCTGAAAATAGCATGTTTTTTTTTGTAAATTTTGAGAAATTATTTTCAGGTTTCAACCAACCAAACGCATTTTTTATATTTTTAAAATTTTGATTACAAAAAAACTGTATCCGAATCATAAACCCTAAAACTATATACAAATCATAAATCAAACGTAACCTTAATTACTTCTTCTATGTTCATTAACTTTATGAAAATTGAAAAGGCTCTTCAGTCAATAATGATTTTGAATCAAAATATTCTCCAACTGTTAAAAAAACCTAAAAATAATAATAAGAGGCAAAATGTGAGGAACTTGATCAGCTGTCAAGGGTAAAATGAAACTTGACTGGGGGGTAAAAAATGATAGGAGAAAATTACTAGGCATCAATGAAAAGGAATTTCTACAAGGTGTTTTGATCTCCCAAACACACATAAGCAACAAATATATGCATAATATTGTGGAATTGTCACATCATGTTACATGATTTAAGAATCTATGAAAGACATTAAATGGTCTAAATAACCTGAGCTTCACAAGAAAAATGTAGAAGAGAAATGGGCTTTGCTTAAATTAGATTATTAAAAAGAATTAATTTTGATAGTATAACTATATATATAGTGTTTCATTACTTAGTTAGAATATGCATAATTACATCATTTTAAAAAATGCCCTTTATTTGAACAAGGAAAGAGATCTTAGTTTATTATGAACATGATGAAAATAGGGTTTTTATTTTTATTTTTATTTTTATCCTGAGCTTTATAAGAAAAATGTAGCAGAGAAGTGGGCTTATATTAGATTATTAAAAGAGAACTAATTTTGATAGTATAACAATACATAGTCTTCTTTTTATTTTTTGATAAAAAATAATGTTAATTATTAATTTTATAACCAGCTTCATCATCATACAACACTTTCAAAAAAGTATCAGACTTATTTCTGATCCAATAATCTTCTTCATTTTTAGAATGAAACAACGACAAAAGTTAAATTTGAAACCTTTAAGTTTTAAAACCACCTAAATCAACTTCATGTTAACCTGTACATATAATCTTCCTGGATTTGAAATCACTGCTTATATACCTGGTATTGGCCATAATTCACAAGAACATTCTGTAGTCTTAGTAAGAGGAGGAAGGGTTAAGGATTTACCCGTTACTTAAAATTAATATTTGTACACGTGTTATCAAAAAATAATTAAAACAAAATATTTTTTTATTAAAAAAGAGTTATATATATATATAATTTTTTAATATAATTAAAATGACTAAAATTATTTAAAAATATAAATAAGTACAATTATGAATAAAACTTAAAACTTAAAAAGATAAATTAATAAAAAAAACTTTAAACAAAAGCCTATTACAAAGAGTGTAGAAAAAAATTAAAAATTAACTATTTTAACCCTACTTATAATAAAATTAATTTTTTTAAGATAAAAATAAAATAAAATTTTCCAAGGTATTTTAAGTTAAAAAAAAAGCTTCATGTATAAATAGGCATAATTTCATCATTTTTAAAAATGCCCTTCATTTGAACAAGGAAATAGATCTTAGGTTATTATGAACATGATGAAAATAGGGTTTTTTTAAAATCTCCCAAAACTGTGTTTTCTGCAGATGACTGACAGAACTAGTTGTGAGGTCAAACAACCCCTCTCATGAAGAAGAAAGGAAAAATAAACTAAAAGGAAAAAGAGAGAGAAAGCAGTCAAAGCAAGAGCTTTCAAAGTTGGACTTACCAAATCTTACTTTATTGATATTATTGACTCAGTGCCCGTACTGTCACCATCCCCCCACACACACACCACACCACCAGGCACTAACCCCACAAACACCTCACCATTCAACCTTTACAGCTAGCTCACTGGTCCACACAATTTAATTAAAAAATATTTAATATGATAAGGACAATAAAGAGGGTACCCTGTTCACATCTCTGCCTATCACTACCACACGTGACAAATCCACCAGAAACCACAATGACCCACATTCTGAAATCTCTGTGGTACTGACTCAACAAACAACAACTACAACAACAAAACCAGAAGAACAAGGGCTGAAAAAAATAATAAATAAATAAACAAAATCTATGCAGGAAACTGGAGAGCCTAACTGAACTACTAAATCCATCTTACAATAGCAAAAAAATGGCAAAGTAATTTGCCACTGTATATCACAGGTAGTAAGTACTAAGTACCCAAAGGCAAGAAGAGTTGTTGTCAGGCTCTGGAGACTCAAGTTACTGGTTTGGGTCTTCAGATATAGTAGTTTTGTCAGTTGGGGTGAATGATGTTTCACCCATATGGAGTTTCCAAAGGAAGAGAAACAGGAAGAAGTCATTTCATTACAGCGAGAGAAAAAGTATTTCCACCTATATGAATTAAAGAATTAAAAAATTAAAAAAGGTATAAGAAAGTAATAGGGTTGGTTGGAAGCACTGAGTAGACTTAGGTAAAAGATTGAGAAACTATATGTATATATATAAGGTATGCAGTTATAGCAGTTGTCAGTGGTGCTGAATTATGTTTCATTTATATGGAGTTTCCAAAGGAAGAAAAAGGAAGTCATTTCATTATAGTTAAAATAAAAAAAAGTTTACCTTTGATTAATTAAAATAACTAAAAGTACTTAAAAAGTATAAGAAAGTAATAAGGTTGGTTGTAAGCATGGGGGAGAGAAGATAAAAGATTTGAGAGACTATTTACACACACACATATGGTGTTTCTAAATGAAGAAAAGGAATTATTCCATTAAAGTTTAAATAAAAAAGGGCTCTCCACCTGTTGGTTTGACTGGAAAAGCAGGTTGAAAAGGCTAGAAGAAGATAACAAAATGGGTTGGATGTATTCAGAAGGAAATTGTTAAGAGGATTGAAGATAAAAGTGAGAAAGCTTTCAGGAATACTGAAGACAAAAAAAAAAAAAAGGAACAGATAAAGAAAAGATATCTAAATGCTACCAGAATGCTACTTGGAGACTCAAAAGAGTTGATGAAAACATCTTACTAGGAACTGCAGGAACCATTTTTAGAAGGGGAAAAAGAAGAGAGATAATAATAGAGGGTCCACACAATATTATATTAGATGCAGTAGTCAGAATAAGATGGTCCCTCCACACCCATTCCAGATTGTGAAGATAACAGGAATTCCAGTTCAGAAAGTTCTGCCCAGACAAGGAATGTGATCTAAAAGGTGTTGAAAAATACTTTAAAAATGAACATATTAAATGGAGACAAGAAAGTAGGGATAGACACCAATGGAGACGAACCCTATAATTTTTGCACAGCATGCAGAAAAGGGTGTGGGAAATTTCAGGTCTGTGTCCTAAATGTGGTGGACCTAACAAAGCCACAGCCTAACTTTCACATTAAATGTATAACAAAAGAAAAGGGTCGCTACGTCTAGATAAATGATAAAGACCGCTTCACATGGCAGCCACTCTATAAAAAAATTACAATGATGATCACATAAAATTTAGCCATCCCAGATCTATTCATCTAAAATAAAGAGAACAGAAGTTCCAGTTCCTAAATAATTTCTCTCATATTGTCATCATTATCATCATCAACAAACTACCTTATTAGCGGCAGAAATAATTTAAATCACCAGGTTTGGCAGATTAAAAAAAATTATAATGATAAAGCAAAATGATACACTTGTTATGGAGAATTACCTTAGAATCCCCATGAGGGTTCCAGCAGAATTTATGCATTGCATTGCATAGCGTCTCATTCCATGAATTCCTGAAACTTAAAACGTCTACGCCCATAGTTCAAAAGATAATCAAACAGATTTTTTTTTTTTTTTTTTTTCCATAGGAGATAAGTCTAAGAACAGATACTTGTATGTATATAGATGATATTCGTGGAAGGAATCATCACATTACAATTACAAAGTGATTAGCACTTAGCTTACATATATAGAATTTAAGCAGGACTTACTCGGACACTCCTGCCCACCCAAAAACAGGGTCGAGAGAGTAAGCTATTAATACAGGAAAAAAGAAGAGTCGGTGCCATAACTGGTAAATTCCCATTGAAGTGCTGTTTTTTCTTTTCTTTCTTTGAAGTATTTCAGTAATCGAGAGATCCGACAGATGTTATCCCTGTGCTCAGATTTCTCGTGTCCTGCCTACCCACATAGTCATCGCAGCTGCCACTAGAAAGCCTCTGGGATGAGTTCAGAAGCTCTAGGCCTTGTTTGCCCATTTGCTGCACTTCTTGTGGCGAGAGTATTTTGATACACCAAACATTGTTTACAAACTCCCTGTCAAATAAGTAAAGAAAATCAATTAATTTTTTTTTTTAAAAAAAATCATCAAAGCCAAAAACGTCCTTCATCAAGAATCAGAGAAAGCCAAACCCTAAAACATCCTTCATCAAATATTGAACGTTCCACACAAATTCACATAAGAAAGATCATAACAATTACAAGAGATCTATTGCCTTCCCAGTAAAAAAATAAAATAAAATGCAGTAGTGCTAATGAACTTACTGCCACGGGTCATCGCCAAGGAGAAGAACATCGTTCTCCCGGTCGACAAATACAAGCTGCCAGCCTGATCTCAGAGGGTCCTCCAACTGGCCTTCAAGGCCAAACATGTGCGCGAGCTCACTGCGCAGCTCATTGTAGCTGCTGAATCTTGTGATATCCAGTGACCTCCCAAAAGACCCTGACTTATGAACCTAACAGTAAAAGAAGGAATCAGATCAGCAAGCAATAAATAACTGAAAAATAGAAAACCATCACCAATCATAAGCTTTTCTTAGTTAAACCAGAAGAGAAGATATACGCCTCTAATAATAAGGAAACACACTGAAAAATTACAAGAAAATAGTAGTCTAAATAGGAATGACAAGCAATAGTTTACAAAACAGACAGTCCCCCTTCATGTGCCTTATCTATGTTCTTGAGAGCTTAATTAGTGGAATTGAAGTACAAAGATCCCAAGGCCAAGGCCTGCCAATTGGAAGATCTAGGCTCTACCTATTACTACAAATACAGTTTTAAAGTGTAAGAGCAAATTTGGTGTGGAGTAGAGACACAAAAAGATGGCAATTTTACAGAGTATAATAACCAAAACCCATACTACAACTTATAATGCCTGCCCTAAAATGACCACACGTCACAAAGTAAAGACCTTAAAAATAAGTACTCATCTGGAATGTATCAAAAAAACTGCCCTTCATAAGACAAGCCAAGATAATGCTTTCAAGAAGAGGCAAAACCTACTAACCTTTACAAAGGTTCGGGTTGGTGCATTCACTTGCCCCACATCCTCCGGAGAGTGCAGGAAACCCGAATCATCCAAACAACTGGAAGCTGTCATGGACGGGTTGAGTGGGAAATCAGAGCCAGTGGTACTCAAAAAATTAGAACCACCGAAGGGCATGGTTGTTGAATCACTCTCACTTCCAACTCCTCTAATCCCAGATATCCCATTTTGCAGTAAGAGCGACGATGAATCTATATTCACTCCAAACAATAGATGGCTCTGGGGATCCGTGCTACCCTCTTGGTCTACCGAGCATTCTCTGCCAGGAAATGGTGGTAATGAAACAGACTGTTGAGAGACATTAGTCTGTGAAGGGCCCAACTGTTCCACCTGTGGTAAAACACATTGAGCAGCTCCAGCGGGGAGGAGAGGCTCAACAGCAGTTCTCTTGGGAAGCCAAGCTGTGGTGGATGGAATTAGTGGGGTTGTTCTTGGCATGTTAAATAGGTGGGAGGATTCATCCTGTGAGAATGAACCCAGAAGACTCTGTATCGGGGAAATACTAGACGTGGTTACAGGGTTCCCATTGGAATCTGGGAAGCTTTGCTGCTGTTGACGCAATGAAGATATGGTTTGTAGAGATGGAGGTTGTGACATAGAAGCTGAGGCAAGCTGAGACAAGGCAGATGCCACATTTGGAATCTGCTGTGGATTGGAGAATTGCTGTGGCTGCTGCTCATGCTGCTGTTGTGCCTGCTGCTGTTGTGGTGGTGTCTGCTGCTGCTGCTGATCATTGAATGAGTTGCGATGCTGCAATTGCTGCTGAAGAAGCTGAGCCTGAGCTTGAGCTTGAACTTGAGCCTGAGCCTGAGCCTGAGCCTGAGCCTGAGCCTGAGCCTGAGCCTGTGCCTGTGCCTGTGCCTGTGCCTGTGCCTGAGCTTGAGCTTGAGCTTGAGCTTGAGCTTGAGCTTGAGCTTGAGCTTGAGCCTGAGCCTGAGCCTGAGCCTGAGCCTGAGCCTGAGCCTGAGCCTGAGCCTGAGCCTGAGCCTGAGCCTGGACCTGAACTTGGGCCTGAGTCTGGGCCTGTGTTTGTGCTGGGCTTCCTTGAATGTTCTGCATAAATGCATGTTGAGGTTGAGACTGTGGCAACATCTGCCTTTGCATTAAGGCTGAAATATTGGGGACAGTCTGGGGTTGCTGAAATTGCAGCAAAGATGTTGAGACCTGTTTAGTAGGATCAATCGTTCTCATCTCTCGAAGTGCTGCAGCAGCCATTGCTTGGTACATGTCAGGTTGTAGACCTAGCAAGGAAGCATCCAGCCTTGGCTGCATCCAAGGCGAAACTCCAATTCCCTGAAAGTTTAGAGATTGAATCCCCCTATCTCCATCTCCTTGGAGCCACATCAGTGGAGAATTAACACCCAGATCATCATCCTTGCCTACTGTGAAACAAGATAAATAGATATATATATATATATAGAGAGAGAGAGAGAGTGGTTATTAACAAATTTCCAATTTTTTTTTCTTTCAGTTTACACGTGCTCAACATAAGTAGACAAAAAGCTGAAGATGAGATAAGCCATAAATCTAGTACTCAAGTGCCATCAAGCCGCTGAAACAGTTACCAAGTTTACCATGGAGTGAAGGCAATCCAGGAGGCCATGGTCGCTTAAGTCTGAGCGGAAATGGGGATGGATACATTGGAAAAGTTGTTAATGGCTCAATCTCCCAGAGAGATACCCGAGGCTGCCTTTCCCCTGCAGTGGATTCATCCCAACCTACCTGCATTAGTTGATAGAAGAAGAAATCTGTAAGAATGTGATTCAAATTTTGTATGGTCGAGAAATTGTAACGAAAAAGAAAAATCCAAAGTGAAAACTCCACACAGAATATCAGAGAATCAATTAATGTATGCAACAGACCTTCACAGAGCGCCAATGTGAGTTTGGCCACCGAACAGGATCCAAGTCACTTATGCCAGTTATTGTGCCCATATACCTTCACACAAGTGTAAGTGCGTTAGTAGAACAAAAGACCATCTTTATATACCAATTTCTAGAGAAGAAATTCAAAAAGGAGAAAAATCATCAGGAAACATATGCCTACAGCATTTAGAATTCCTTGTGCAGAAAGTTTATGATAGCGAAGATATGAGAACTTGTGAAGCAAGACCTACCGACGGACACTTGACTCTTCTGTCTCAAACAACATACGGAACCGCATGCCAACGGAAACACGAGTGTGATAGACTGCTTTCACATACTTGGCAAATGGTATGACAAATTCTGATGGACTAGCCCTGAAAGCAATGATATATTAGAAGATGGGGAGAGGACAGGAAATAAAATGGATTAAAAAAAAATGGTTCATTTAAGATGCCCTCACCTAGGATTATAAAATATAGTAAATCGACTATTTGTTGCAGCTGCATGAGCTGCTGCAGCAAGAAGACCAATGTGCATGCTATCACTAGATAAAACTGATGAAGGCATCACAGTTTGCGGGCGACTAGCACGCCGGATTCCCAGAAGTAACTGATTCTTTTCATTCCTGATAGAAACAGACATACTCAGTACCATAAAAATTATATCACAAAGTAATTCCAATGATGTGCACAAGTGTATGGGAGATCCAAGATACTGCCCCCCCTGCCTTTCCAGATATGCAGGCACTGGATAATTTCACAACTTAAGAGGTTCAACAGGAAGATAGAAGAATAAGAAGAAAAAAAAACAGCAAAAAAATACCCAAAAACTTTGATTCTAATTATCAATTCCAGTTTTTTTGGGCATCAGTAGCCACCTATTTCATCAGCCTTCCAAACAAATCAATTTTTTCCCTTGGGAGCTTTCAGCAGTGGAGCCCAATGAATAGCCAGTTCAACTGGCAAGGCATTCCTACCATCATTCTGCACTAGCGCATTTTTTTTTTTATCATGTTGGAATGAAAAATGAAAATACAAATGGAATAAGAAAACAGTTGGACTTTGCCTACCAGATGAAAAGGACTGAATCACCAGCAATGAGTCTTTTGGCACTAACAAAAACACTCCACCCAGTTGTAAGAAGATGCCTCTTGGGCTGACCTGCATTAGGAAAAGAGTCCAATAATGAAACCGCACTTTCTAATATGTAACCTAATACTAGTTTCCAGTTTTTCATGGATTGCATAAATCAAAGAAGCCACTTTTCTAGATACATTTGTATTTTGCAGCAAGACCCTGGCTAACGAATTTTGGTTAACAGAGCTCCATGAATTACACCAGTAACAGCTTAGATGTATCATGTAACCTTTGAAAAGAAATGAAAAAAATTTCTTTATCATTTCTAGAAGATGCAACTAAGAATTTTCCATGTGGGTACACCATATCATATGCCCATATGGACCACACAAAACATTGATGATAAAGATGATACATTTAGAGGAGTCTTTCTATTGTGGATTTCATTGCTTATTATTTACAGTTTGGGGAGGAGTGGAATAAGGAATGTGAGGAAAAAGTATAGATCTTCCCCGCAATGCAGAACATCAAAAAGCATGTGGTATATACTGTAATCTTAGGATTTCATAGTTTTTGTATCATTTGTTACAACATAGCATGATACGGTATATTGATAGAAATGAGATCATAGTTTTCCACTTTTTTTTGAGCAGTGGTATCTAATCCACTAAACTAACTAATCCACATCAATCCGGATACCCAGGGCGGAAAACTCGCCAAGCCAATATTCGAATTTGAGACCTCCCTGACCTCGCCCTCGCCTCCCGACCATCAAGCCAATACCCTGATGGGTAGGTCATAGTTTTCCACTTGATACTGTATATGTAACTGGATTTCTCTTAAATAATCAGATTGGTCAATTGATAGATCAAGAAGAAACTCCCAGAGGCACATTATAAAGTCAAGTAAAAAAAGTTTCTTTACCACATACATCATTGGAATACAAACTAAAAGAACAAAATCATCCAATGCAATTGACTGCACTGAGATTCACTAAACCAGCCAAGCTTGATCATGAATCACAGTCTGAACCAAATGGAAAGATTAATATTCTTACAGTTGTTGTTGATGTTTTCATAGATGAAGATCCCAAGTCGAATAGAGTGGGACAAAACACAAGCTGAATTGACTGAATTAACATTGGTTCATCCCAAACCTTCAAACCATAGCTATTACGCTTCAGAAAAACTAACTTCAGCAAAATATTAGCTTTTCCCCGACTCTGATAGATGAAAACATCAATCTCTTGTATGTGATGAGTTGCAGTTAAAATGAACAACTGCAGCAAAAGACGAGTAACAAGTTGCTAATATGGAGAGAGTAGCAAGAGATGCAAGGGGAACCTAATAAGTAAGCTAAAAACGTCTCAAGTCAAAGGACATAGTGAGACCAAAATTATTTTTATCTACGAAGAACAATCTACATAGTAAAGAAACAAAGCTAACATCATCACAATGAACAGAAAGAAGAGGAACTAAGCTTTGAACGTAACAACACAAATAGATGTAAAATCAATTATCTGACGTGACAAATATTAGGAAAGGAAACTAACCGCGAAATATGTGTCTAAATTTCCACTCGTTATCATGTAAATCTCTTGCAATTAGCTCTTGTGCAGGAGGCTGCTGGGAGAAGTCCTGAAAAAGCATCAAAATGCAAAAAAGAACGAACATATGAATTAAAACAACAAAAGATTAGTTTAGAGTAGGGGAGTACATGAAAAACCATGACGGGTGCAATGAGTGATTAGCAAAATTGGAGTACCAAGGGAGGGAAGACTTTCTCAGCTGCTCGTCGGGGCACAGAGAATCCTCCATGAGTACTAGTATCACTTGCCGTTAATGTTTTACAGAAATAATTTGTTGGTTGCTTGCTAGGTGTACCCAACTCCGCAGGTAGGTATGCATCTTTTTGCTCTTGCTACATAAAAGAACAAGTTAGAAAAAAGCAAAAAAAATCATATAAGCAGCAACTAAAATTGCAATCAATGCGAAACAAACTACCGGACTCAAAGGTTGCAAGGTCATTTGTGCATACACTTCATCAGTCTCCACATCTGCCTGAAATTTAACATATAATAAGATATTACGAACCAATCTATACAATCAAATTAGAACGTGACAAAAGCCAAAAAGATAATTAACCCTACATGCATGGTCACATTGTGAAGCAGACATATGAGTTGTGCAGGCAAGTTTGGATAATTAGGGATATGAGCATCCACTTCCTTGTTGGTTGACGCAGCCACCTGCATTGGAGATGCCAAACCTTGGTAAGCTTTATATCAATGATAAGATTTATACTATTATGACCTCAAAACCAATAAGGAAGTGAATCAAGTGATAAGCAAGTAATTCATAATCATCAATCAATTCCTCAAAAAAGAAAAGATAAAGGGCGTGCATTTCTCATGAAAATTTACAGCACAACCACCAAGAACATGATTGTTCAGATAAAGACAACTATTGGGATAATGCACTAAAAAATCATTATATCTGATTAACTGCAATAGATAACAGAATTTTTTATTAAAATCAAGCCTTTTACTAGAAAATCACTGGCTTCTATACAATAAGATATTCAGAATGCAGAGAAGAATGAAAATCTATTCTAGCGCCTTTAAAGAGTATACTTTTTGAAGAAAATTGTCGTAAAAGTACATCGCATCACTAACTTACCAATCGTTTAAGGATGTTATTTGTTCATTACACATATGATAAGATGATTAAACCATTAAATCAGAATTGTTAATTACCGAAAATAGTCGTATACGGACCTGCTCACTGTGGCCCTGGGGAAAGTACACAACCCGGCTTCCAACAGCCGGCAGAGAAACAAGAGGACCCGCACACGCATGCCAAAGCTCGGAATTCAGACATCTCTTCTCCCCTGTAAAAACTTCTCAAATATCAGAAATTTATAAACAACCAAGCAACAAATCTAACTTTTAAGTAAAATATTAAGGGTTTTTTTCCTCTTTTTCTAATTTTTTGAGGAGAAGAGAGGAGATGGGGGAGATAAGAACCAAACTCCAAAGACCCCCTTCTCTTCCCTTTGAATTACAAAGAGTTATCCACCCATAATATCCCCATGCAATTGTAAGAATTTTTCCATATTTGAACTAAGGATACTGTAGTTCACAAATAAATGCTATTAAGAAAGAAGTTAATCAATATGAACATCATAGCCATTAAATCAAAAAATTAAGCCAAGAACACAAAGATCCCATTAAAAGGTATTTACAATAAAAAGAAGTGATGGCAAAGAGATCACAATCCCACAAGAAAGCAACAAAAATGAAGTTCTAATCCATCAATTTTTTTCTTTTTCTTTTTTAAGAAAAAAAAAAAGCAAAAAGCCCATATGAAAGAAACAAACATTTACTCAAGACACTTTGAGCTTACCCTCTTGTGTCTGATGAGAAAAACCAGCTGAAGACAGCCTCATTAGAGCAGAGATTCAATACACAAAACTTCCTTAAAAAACCCCTTCTTCCTTCCACCACCAACCTCAACACAACAGAAGCTTCTTCTTTTCAACAATTAATCAAGAACCTGAATGGGTAAAGCTTCATTTGGGTAGCACAAACAGCTTCCTTTTTCTCACCAAAATATCAAAACAAGGTTGAATCTTTCATTCAATTACACACGCCCAATACAAATCCCTTCCTTCATCCAAAACCAGTTCCACTGCAAGAGATTTCACTCTTCGCCCTCATCCGTTTGGATCTTCTTCACCACCCTGCCCTAACCCTAGAACAATTCCATTCTCCCAACCCCAAATTAACCACACATTTCAACAATTAGGGTTTCAAAAAATCTTCTTACTTCCCTGAAAAGCAACAAAATTTTCCACCGGAAAAGCTAAAGAAACCCTAAAGAACCACCAGATCTCACCCAACAACAGCTTCTCCCAAAAATCATCAACACCACCAGAGAAACTCTCATTTTTTTTCAGCTTCAATACACACCAAATCCCTAAATCCCCCCCCACCCCCCCCTCCCAAAAAACACAAAACCCCCAAGATCCCTACTTCCAAGACATCGAGCTAAAGATTCGTGAAATTCGAGCATCAAACAGCACAAATTCAGCAGTAAAATTTGACCTTTTTTTTTCTTTCCCCCCCACTTACTGATTTACTGATTTAAACACATTTCTTTCTTCTTGAAAGCTCAAACTTTTCTCTTTTGTTCTTCAATCAAAAGCTAAGCTATATAGCTTTCTTTGTGTGTTTGCTACACAGTAAAGTACTTGTGTTCTTAGCTTAGCTGCTGTGTTCTTCTTACAAGCTTCTCTCCGGCTATTTCTCCTTCTTTCCCTCTCTCTCTCTCTCTCTCTCTATTTCTAGTTCTCTTTCTCTCTCTAAAACTCCAATCAATCAATACGAGCGCCATTATTTTTCGCTGCTTTTATACCCCATAACTAAGGATGCAGAGCTAGAGAGAGAAAGTAACTTTAGGTTTTGTTAGAGAGAGGAGAGAGAGAGAGAAAGCCACGACGGTGTATTATTATTTTATTTTATTTTCCCTTTTTTTTAATTAAAGAAAGTAAATTTTATTTTATTTTTTTGTTTTTAATTTTTTTTATTGCTTTTCGTGTGCTGAGCGCTTTGATTGAACTAAGAAGACTGCAAGGTGAGTTCACTCACTCACTCGTTTGAGTTAACTCGGTATTGAACGGTTTGATGAAATAATCACCCGTTAATCCAAAACCTCAAATTTCTATCTACACCCCCAACTGTGATTCCTGTTTCCTAACGTACCCCCTGCCCCCCCCCCCCCCCCCCCCCAAAGGGTTTGGCTCCAGGAGGGGGTGCGTGAAGACTATGACTGAGGCCTGTTTCCTAACGTACCCCCTGCCCCCCCCCCCCCCCCCCCCCCCCCCCCAAAGGGTTTGGCTCCAGGAGGGGGTGCGTGAAGACTATGACTGAGGCAGACGACTCGAGTTTGATTCCCTGACTACGATACCAAAATTCTTCTTATCTTTCGAAAGTTAGCGTTGAGATGGGTGAGGTCTCCTTGTAGATTAATTAGTTTTAATTAGTTGGAATGAGAAGGAGCGGGGCCCTCAATTCTGAATACCACGATCATCAAAAAATTAACTATAACTTTTGGGTGTCAATGGTTAGGTTCGTAACTGTGAAATCAAATAGAATTGATGCATTTGGTTCGATTCAATTTAGTTTTTTACTATGTAATAAAATAATCTGGTCAGTTTTAGGTGTCAATCTTTTGGTTCAAAACCTAGTAAGATTACTTTTTGTTTGGTTTTGATTATGGTTTGATTTACATACCTAAACTGAACAAATGACACCCCAAGTTTTCAACCATCGACCCCATGTCGCATGCTCTCTCTCTTCTTCTTTTTTCGCTCATGTAATAAATCATGTTTTTATTATTAAAATTCATACCATATTTCAAATAAAGAAATAATGTTAATACAACTTTAGTAATCAACTTCTTCTTTTTTCACTCATGTAATAAATCATGTTTTTATTATTAAAATTCATACCATGTTTCAAATAAAGAAATAATGTTAATACAACTTTAGTAATCAAATAGAAAATTCTATCTATGGCTAATATAATTAATATACTACAAGATATTCAAGCACACTTTCTTTGGTTCTTAAAATGGTTATAAGAAGGGGTTGACCTATACATACTTGTAGGGAACGAACGTTATGTACATGTACCCACACACATCTGAAGAATATGCTTATTACATTTATGTTGAGATTAGGATACTTTCACGAGTGGGATCTAAGATATAGATAAATCACCCTACCAAAGGCCATTAGGATGACTCGAACTCTAGTCATTGTCAAAGTGTCGTGGTCTCTTCATATAAGCTTTCAAATTCTTTATCTTTTGACTTCTTTTAGATTTCCAAGATAAAAGGAATAATTTTCATAAATTGATATTTATCAAAAAATCATAAATAAATAACAAACACATAATTTATTTATTTTTCTTTCATAGAAAATATATGCCCTTATAATAAGATTTTTATGCCAAAATTAACATCCTTTTGAATTTAGAAACATATAATAATTTCCAAAATTTTGACAAAATTTTATTAGTACCAAATTTCAGAGATTAATTAATATCTCATCTCTAAAATTCTAGAAAAATAAATATAAATTAAATAATGACATGAAAGAGTTGATAAATAACTAAAAATTTATCATGTTGGGCCTATTTTCTTGAGATTTTTTAATGAACTTGAACTCATCTAAACCTTAATTCCATTTCAATATAATCATTTCTCAAATTTATGTTAATATTTTAAATGTATGTATAATCTTCTTCAAATTTAAGGTTGTATTTGGTTTGTGGTTTACAAATAGGATAATGAATATTTAGAAAACAACTATTAATTGTTTTTTTAAGTAAAATCTTAAAAAAATATTTTCAAATTTAATTACTAAATATATTTCTAGGTTTCTATATTCTTGAATATAGAAAACTATTTCCGAATTAAAACCAAAAGGGTATCAGAAAAAAATAAATGCTTAAAAAACACATATTTCTAATGTATTTTCTTGACATTATACTCAAGAGTTGTTGAATTGTCTCGAACCACCCGTTGATTACATGATTCGATGTAATTCAACAACTCTCATGCTCCGTTTGAAAAAACTTTTTTAAAAGTGTTCTTTCGACAAATGCTTCTACCAAAAACGTTTTTAGAAAAAAATTGGTCCTCCAAACTTCTTTTAAAAGTTGAAAACTATTTTTTTACCCCAATTTAGCTAAAAGCAGGTATTGTCAAATACCTCCAAAAATGATTTTGAAAGCAGGTATTGTCAAATACCTTCAAAAGCGATGAAAAAGCTCTCTCAAGCCCAAGTACAATTTCAATAAAGTGTATTGAAAGGGTGTGTCCATCAATCATTACTCTGAGAAAAATACCTCTAATTCAATAAGGAAATTACCTCATATATATATTCACATATTTTTTATGGAATGAACTAATGTTTTTTTATTTTGTCTTTTTTTAAATAAAAAAAAGACAAATATTTCTGGCCTTTTTTTTAATCGAATCTTACTTGAAAAGGAAATGACTCTAGAAGTAACCCTGCAAAATATTTTATACTTAAACACCACCTCCCAAGAAAATGATGTTTATACTTAAGAGTTAATAAAGTAACATTTCACCTGCTTTTTTATTCTATGATTTTGGTTAGCTTTCATTTGTAGAACAGCTACTTAAATCATAAGTTGTTAAATATAAATTCTAACTAATTGTGAAATTAATATGAGGATTCATTTTTCACAAATTGTTTTTATGTTTCATTGGAATAAACTTTAATAAGCTTCAGCACAGCAAATTAAAACTTTCAATATACTTCGTATGTCATGTTAACAAATAAGCAACACATACATTTAAAGTCGGGTAACCTCGTTAGATGAAGATTTAAGGGCTAGATCTCGATTTTGAGTCTAAATTTATGTTTATATTCATCTGTCCACTTTGAGGATGAATGCCCAACAGACTCTATAGTTCCCGACTCTAGTTCCACAAAAGGGTTAACGTGGACACAGGGGTGCCAAAAAATAAATAAAAAGTAAAAAATTAAACAACACATACACATTGATTTGTATATGCATAAGTGTTAATTTGCTATATCATCCATAGAAAAATCAATAACAACTACCAAAAACCAAAAAGGCTTGATGTCAAGACTCTATTGTTATAATAATTGAATTATAACAACATGTAATTGACGCAGTTAGTAAAAATGTAACTTTAAAACCTAAAGGTCTAAAGTTCAACTCTTATCACTGTGGGAATTAATGAATCAGGAGCCGGCCTGATTCATTCTTGAAAGTATGGCCTGGTGATGAAACTGATTATACAATTAACATCGTTTCTTCTCAAAAAAAAAAAGAAAAGAAATATTAAACCCAAGCTAAGAGTTTTAGGCCTTGTAAGGATAATATAACTAAATTTGGGATAATATTAGCTTTTACTTAGCTTTTCAATAGTAGACACGTTAGAAAAACACTATTTGTACTGTACACTACAATTTTAGCTAAATGATCAAACATCATAAAGAGTCCTTTGTACTAATGTTTTAGTTCTTTATTATATATATTTCTTCAGATTAATGATAATTATTTATAAACAAGTTTATTGAAATATTTAACCTTTTGGTATTAGATCTCACATATGGATATATGGAGGTTTCATGATGTGTTAATGAATAAATACATGGAGCTAGCTTTGCTACATCGAACAATATTCTATTTTAATATGAGAATCATTAAAACCATTCTTATGTATTTATTTAGTTGATATTTTATATATACTCATACTATGCTAAGTGCCTTATGATTGTTTAATATTTTCCCTCTGTGCTCCATCAATTAAAGTATACACCTTTTTATTTTTTTTATTTTTTATGTCATACTTCCTGTTAGCAATAATGTAATATAAAAACTGAAATAATATTAAATAAACAACTACAATTCAAATATCAAATAAAAACAACTATATATATATATATGAGTTATATTACAAAACTTAAAACTCAATTAAAATTTTAAGTTGTTTCAAATTTAATTTTTATTTAATATTTTTCTAACACTTCCTAATTAATTATTCATCTATTTTTCTCTTTATTAAAAATAGCATCGTCGTCAATGCAACTAAAGAAAATCGTCAAAAAGGAATTTTCTTTTCCCAAATCCTGTATATAAAAAAGTTTATTATTAGCATATTGGCTAGTAACATCGAATCAATTCAACTAAACTAAACATTTTCTTAACTACGTGCAATTTACCGTATATATGGCTATTAACAAACCAAATTAAAGCTGAAAAACTAATGAACAACTCACACATTTAAAGCATTTTTAATAAGTTATATATATTTTCCCATGTGAAATTAAACTACACATAAGAAATCCTTTTAATTAAGTTAGACTTAGAGATCGATCCACCCAATAGAGTAACAGTAAGACTCGGCGTTGCACGAACTCAGACTCCACGCATTTGAAAATCTGTCTCGTCCCTCCACAGTGGTACATGCATTTCTACCCGCACGCAGGAGCACCACGTCACTCATGAAGAATAGGCATCTCGTGATCGTGTCAGGACTCGAACTCGCGCCTCCTTCTCGCCCCTCAAAGCCTCAAACCATCGCGTCGCCCCCTTATTGGGCCAAGAAATCCTTCTTAAGTTAGACTTAGAGGTTGATCGATGCCCTTATTTCTTTCAACTTCAAGTCAGTTTTCTTTTATCAACTTTCTTAAAAATACAAAATTTTATAAGTACATAGCTTTACCTGACAATATATTACAAGGAAAAAAAGTTATAATTCCCTAATGCTATCTGTTTAAAGTAATATTTTCTTCACCAATATCCCCTTAACATAGGTATATATACTACATTGGTGTTGTCATTTTCAATATCACTACTATTGTTAGAGATAGACAAAATTGTTGACCACCAATATATAAAATTTTATTTTGGTGTTGTCATTTTATTTTACTTTATTTTATTTTTATTTTAAGTAATAGATCAGCCACAAACTTATATATATATATCAAGAGTTGTTCTCTTTACCTCAATCATGACCATCACTATCATATCATTGAGATGCTATATATCCCGCCCTCTTGCTATAATCCTGAAAATATCCACTTTGTCTAACAATTTGTTGTAGTAGTTTTATTTCAAATTACTTAAAATACATTTTTAGTACATAAAACATTTGTGTAGGGAAATGTTAATATAATTGCAAAATAATGTAATTACATTATAACTACATGTTCATATCTATTAGATCATTTATTACACACATCGAGATATGTAAACCACATACATCCAATAGACATGAAATGTAGTTACATTATTTTGTAGTTAGATTAATATTTTTCCTTATCTTATAAACTAATCCATCTTGTTTCTTAATTGAAAACACTATTAATTTGTTTCTTATTTTACATTTGTGTCCTTGCACACATTTATAATTGAAGAATAATCAGTAAAACAGTCAAGAATAATATTAAACCTCTAAAAAATGATGATCTTGATTTAACAGTGATGTTAAATGTTGTAATTCGTTCATATTTATTTTTTATGTAATAAAAAGAATATGCCTGCTAAAAAATGATTAATTAGTAAAACATTCCATGATACATAATTTTTCTATGAACATAGCATTTTCTCACAGGAAAATGCACATTCATAGTTTTCTTTATTCACACTAACTTTTATTCAGGAATGGGTGTGCTTTGATTTTCACTTTTCTTTTTTTTGGCCCTTAGACCATGCAGTATCCCTGGGCCAGCTAAAGCGCACCACGAGACTAAATCTACAGGCGGACAGTAATTCTTGAGAAAAATCCATGTAAACCCTCCCAACCTGGGATTCGATCCTAGGACCGTCCTGTTGGAAGCCGAGTGAGGGAACCACTCAACCAACGCCTGGTTGGTAAAGAAATATATATATATATATATATATCATATTATAGTTTCAAATATTAAGTGGTTGTTTCTATTTTAAGCGTTGTGGGGGGCACCTACATACCCATTAGGAGGATACCACTCTCTCTCCCTCATTATTGGGGCTTTCCCCTCGAATTAGTCAATGTGTAAGCGGGCTCAATACCACCAAGTTGTTATTATTAAAGTTGTATGGGGTTGTGAGGCTCACTTTCCTTATGGTATATACATATGTACTCTGAACCATGCGGGAAGGTTTCCCATCACACGGCTCGCCAACTTGATCTTCCACGGGAACCGTATGTCCTGAATCAGGCCTGGAAAAAGGGCAAAGGATTAAGGCGTATTTGCTTGGCTTGCATACATATATGTATGTATGTTTGTATATATATACACTTATTTGTCCTATAAGGGATCCTATTCTAACATCATCAAAATATACAATGACAAATCAAATAGGAGTGATCCTAGGTTATATTACATCATAGAGAAAAATTATGTGTATAGAGATAATACTCCGAAGACTTTAGCAATATCTTGTGTGTTAAAGAGGTGTTATATTACTCTAGTTGACTATTAGACATCTATTCTAAAATACCATAAATGATGCACCAAAAATATGCAAAAGAAACTAAATAAGTCAATATAAACATAAAAACTACTATTGCAGTTTTCATAACCAAAGAAAATAGATAAGTGTAAGTTGTGATGACCATTAATATAAAGTGAACTGAGAGTTAATTATCCTTTAATGCCTCTTGTGTAGTGAATATGTATGAATTACCTTTACATTTTAGTATCTTTTTAAAAAAAATTATGTACATCATGTATTTGCAATTTATACAATTAATAAAGGCCTTTAATTAATTGCATTACTTGCATTATCATATATGTAATATATATATATATATATATATATAATTTAAATTAGTTTGCCTTCTAACTAGTTTACAGCCTCTATTTTCTTAAATCCTCTTGTATTTCCTCCATGGGATGATGCAAGTCTTGTATATATCTCTTTTCATAGTCTTGAATCCTTGGATAATCACAAGAAGTAGGTGCAGGTTCAAATCGAAATTCCATATAATATACATTTTCTACATCTTACCAATATTTCTTTCAAGATCAAAACAACTAATAATAATTGCATGCATGATGCATGGTTTTAGTCATTCATTTCCATACAAGCTGCCTTGCATTCATGCATTTACATAATAAGTGCAACATTAATTTATACATTTATATATAATTAATGTTTCTAAACAATTATATCTTATAGTTGAAATAACAAAATAAAATTAAACCAACAAAGGATTGGTTCGCTGGTTCGAGGAGCGAACTACGATGTACGGTTAAAGGATTCATCACGAGTTCGATCTCACCCTCATCCATTCATGTTGGAAGATGTGTTCTTGCCCCTGCAAAACCTCGAATCCAGAAAGATTAGTCTCGCCCCAAAGAAGAAGTTGTCGGATGTCAAAAAACTGGTAACAAAATAATAATAATAAAATAATAAAATAATCAAGAATTGAATAAAATCTCAAAAAGAAACCTTACACATTACTAATGTGAATTATATATTGATTGTATGAATGATAAGTTAATCAGACTCATGAAGCTTACTCACAGATGTTTCATGGAGGTTTGAATGTTATTCAAAGAATTTTTATTCAAATTAATAAGTAAAACTTTATTTTTATACTCCAAGTTTGTGCTAGTTATAAGTAAAAAAAATACAGTTATGCTCATATAGAATTGTTAATCAATAAGGTTTTTTTTTTTCCAACAAGTCTCTTAAACATCATTAGAGAATTATTTACATTATAGAATTGTACTATAAATATTTTGCAACTTTCTTTGCTGCAATACTTTATTTTTTTGTTGCAATTATATATTGCAACTGTCACAATATATTTTTACAATATCATGTATTGAGATATATATGCAAACAAGACATTTTTTACTATATACAATATACTACACCCATGCACATTATAATAAATACAGTGACTTGTAAAGTTATTCCTACAATATAAGGTATTGAGGATTCCAACTTATTTTAGTCATATGGATTCTGACTTCTGAAAAAGAATTCCACAAGTGAAAGGTCCTACAACTTTTGAATTAAAATGAAAAAATATTAAAAAATATTTTATGTATACAGGTGCCAACGTCGATTTTTAGCACTGACACTTAATTTTATTAGATATTTTGAAAATGCGCATGTATTGTATAACATGTTCAAATACATACGTAACCTCAAAATATTCAACGGAAGCTGAGTGTCAGCATTTTTAAAATACTCAACAAAGATTGTGTGTCAGTATCGAAAAATAGTGTTTAAAAAATATTGTTTGGGTTATCGGTTGGTATTGTGTTGTCAAGTTGTATGTAGAGGTGGGGTAGTCGTGAGAGTTGCGATCGAGAGTCAACATCGAAGAAATCAAGCTTGCAAATTTGAAAGAAGATGTGAAAGGTGAGGGAGTGAGTAGAATAGAAAAGTGCATGCATTTACATGCAATCAATGTAAGGGATTCATACGCCCATCGTGTGCTTCCTATACTCATAAATATATATATATATAATCTAAACAGCTAAGTGAGTACGATATCTCAAATACATGAATTGGTCCAGCTATTGGATGGCCCAGATCAATCAATGCGTGTGGGCCATTTTGAATGTAACATATCCTACACTCTTTCATTTATTTATTTATTTATAGTCATTATTTTTCCTTTTTTTTTCAATTAATCATCAATTTGTTGATTGAGATGGAAATGAAAGAAATGGGTCTTTGGGTAAAAAGGACAGTCCATATATATGGTGGATATTAAATATTTGCATGACTATAATATGAGATCTATTTGAGATATTTGCATTTCCTTTTACCATATATTTGTGATATTCTTTTGAAAATAAAAAATTGGATATTATGTTGCTCTATATATATTTTTAAATTAGGTCATGAACAACACAAAAAAATATTTTTTGTGTGATAATTAAATGGATTAAAATCAATACGTTAATTGCTATAAATTACTGTCACATCAAATTTTTACATTACTTTATCAATACAACACATTTTTCAAGAATTCAACAAATATGATGCGGAGCAAATTGACATGTCAGATTTGTAGCAAATAGTACGGAGATTTCAATCTCCTTACCATTTTTCTATGGCATAAACTATTTTTCATAATTTTTTTTTGTGTTAATTATAATGTCTTAATATATATTCAACCCTAATATTTTTGTTGAATAATCTTGCTCCTTAGGGCTATAGTCTTTATTTTTCCACCCTTTAAATTAATTAGGTATGAATATTTTTGTTTGTTTTATTATGTTTGTAACTCTTATTTTAGTTTTTCATTAAATATTATAGAATTTTAATTGTAACCGATAAGAATCAATCATCTAAAACTCAAATATAGTAATATAACATTATTAATAATATATGCAAAACTTGAAAATATAGTAAAAACTTATTTAGTTATGACAAAAGGCTAACCTCGTGTAGTTGAGAAAATGCTTAATTAAGTTGAGTTAAAATGTCACACCCTACATCGACGGTGTGATGGATACTTCATACCGAGCGTACTCCAACCATTATATACCACATAATATTGTCACATCCCAGTACACAGCACACCGCAGCGTCTAGTACCTCCGGGATCATTTGTCCATATTATTCACTCATGAATAGTGTAGGGCCTCCCCTAGAGTCGAACTCGAGACCTCATAAGGTTTAATTTCGAACTCTGAGTAGTCACTGAACCATCATGCTGAAATATATTTAAGGCATGAAAAGGTTTATCTTGTTAAAATATAGTGACATGCCTAACCATAAATACAAACATGAATTAAATAAACGGGTATCGTTTATTTTTGAAATGATCACTATAGATACTCTGAGAATGATAAGGTTCTAGAATAAATTCCAGTATCCTATACGGCAGGTTTGATAATTGTTGGGTCATAAATATATACGCAAGTTGTGAGGCAGTCTATAACTTTCGGGTTAACCAAAGCTGTGGTAAAATTGGTAACACCAGCAATAGTGAGATAGTTTGTACTGCCGTTAGAAGCTGACACTGCGGTGTGATGTATATTGGGGTGTGACATAAAATAAATTAAATTTTGTTTTAAAGTTGTACAAGACAACAAGTTTTTTAATATTGATATAAAAACCTTTTAACTATTTTTTTTTTCCTTATTCCTCCAATGTTTTGCTTATACTATTTATTAGATGTAGCTAGAAACATTTAATATAACTCAATTCAACTCAAGACAGTTTTTTCCAATTACATTAGGGCAAACTACATTATGAAATTCATTTTCGCCACTCCACCCTATAAGGGCCGGGCTAAGTGAATATTTAATTTAAAAGTAACTATATCTTTCTTAATTATCTTTGCTTATGTTTTTTTGAGTCTTTTTTATATCTCTAGCCATCAATACCCTAAATTGTTAATAAATTTCTTTTCTTGACTAACACACCTAAAGATCCTTATTATAATATCCAAATTAAATAATCTCAATATGTTTTTTTTTTCTTATTTTCTTCTTACCATTTATCACTTTGTAATAAAAATAATCACCAAAAGGAAATGCTCAATGAACTATAGAAAAAACTCAAGACTCAAACAAATCACATACAACATCATCATCGATCTACACACCATTGGTATTTTTATCATTTGAATTTTGAGTTTGAGTTTTGTGTAGTGTAGATGATGCCACATGTGATGTATTTGAGTTTGGAGTTTTTTAAATAGTTTATTTAACATTTTTCAATCACCAAATACTTTAATTTCATATGTAACTTGAATTAATATTGTTTCCGAACCTGGGAATAGCCTTGTTGCAAGTAAGGTTCTGCTATCTCGGAGATTAGTTGAAATGTGTGTAAGCTAATCGGGATACCTCGTGATTTAAAATAAATATATATATATATATATATATATATATATATATATATATAAACTCTAATCTTAATAAGCTTTATATTCAAAACAATAGTGATAGTAAAAATATATTCATATTAAATGAAAATATTAATCTAATTATAAAAAATATAACTCTAAGTAGAATTACTCATTTATAACCATTAGATGGATGTGTGTTGTACATCTTAAAGTATGTAATAAATGATCTAATGGTGGTATATGTACAGTTGCACTTAATGTTGTACTTTTTTGTAATTAGATTAACATTTTCCTATATTAAATACCCATCATTAATTTGTGGGACTTAATGGCCCTATATTAACTAACTACTCCTTTTGCATATATATATATATTCCTTAAGTTTTACCAAATTAATAAGAATCTTTAAAATATTAAAGTAGTATTCTACCTTTATGAATGCTCTATGTTTTGTGAACAAAATAGTTTGTATTTATTTATGCTCAACTTGTCAATGCACATATATGTAGGGACAATTAAAAAGCAAAGAATCTTGCTTAAAGAAGCTGCACTACATGCATCAATATAATAGATGGTTAAACAAAAGCAATCAAGCTATCTTATATGTTCTAATAGAATCATATAGGAGGGTCCATTTTAATTATATATATCTATATATATATATATATATATATATATATATGAATTACTAATCTAACTGTAAAATAATGCAATTACATGTTTATGTCTATTTGATGTGTGTGATTTACATATATTAAGATATGTAATAAATAATCTAATAAAAATAAATATATAATTACAATATAGTTGCATTAATTTACAGATAGATTAGCATTGTGTTATATATATATATATATATATGTATGTATGAATGCCGTTATTCCCAAGTACTCACAGGGTCCATGACCCTCCCACAATAACCCAGGCTCCACCACCCTTGCATGCACGATTTCCAGTCCAAGTTAGAGTTTAAAATAATAATAGTATTTTATGTAAAAAATAATAGAAAAAGAAAGAAAGAAAAGAAATAGATGACATTCTGGCCAAGTTCATACCACTAAACTATTTAATTAATAAATTAGTGATATATATTAATTCATTTGGATTAATGTACCATTATGTTTTTCTCAATTAACTAAGAGCTAATTTTATAATTAGGAGTAAGTTATTTTATGTTTAAATTGTTGTCACCTTTCACTTTGGAAATGCAAATCTCGTGCAATCTTAACTAATTATTAGTTTTTTTTTAAAAAAAAAAAACTAAATATTAGTTTATTGCTTAGTCATTTTTTAAGCAATTAAGATTTGGGAATGAGAAGAGAGTGGGCCCAAAGCACTAAATTTTGTTTTCTATAAAAAAAAAAATAAATGAGTATAAATTAGTTATAGAGTATTGTTATATGTACGGTAAGTGTCAATATCATTTTTCAACGCTGACACATAGCCTCCTTTAAATATTTAGAAAATATGCGTGTATTTAGGGATGCTGCATAATACATGCGTATCCCTAAAACATCTAAGAAAGTTGGGTGCTAACGTCGAAAAATGACATTGACAGCCAACGGATATAAAACATTTTTCTTAGTCAAATAAGGTGTTAATTAGCATAAAATGTTTGATTAGAACTTATATATGTATATTATCATTAGGTCGTCATCATTATATACTATATTATATTATATATAGAACAAGGAGGGATTACATCTTACACATATCTTTTATATATTGTTATTACATCTTATAAATGTACGGTCAATTCTAGTTCATTTCTAGTCTTATCTTATTATGTAATTACATATAATTATATTCTGTAAAATTTGTAGTGCATTTTGAAACAGTATTCTTTTAGGTTGCTTAAATTCAAAGTTTTTCTATTATGAGCATTGTATTATAACTTGTTACATTTGATCACTACTCTCATTTTCTCATCTAGTATGGCAATATAGTCTTTTTTATAAAAATATGTCTTAATATTTTGTTCTTTTTCTATTTAATTAATGTAAAACCATAAATTAAAATACAAATTATTAAAATATTCTAACAAAATTATAAAATTGTGGATCTAATGCAACACATATTGACACACATTATTAGTAGTAATAATAGCAGTAATATGGAATGCATTATGTATTTATACGCACACAAATGTTATATATCAATTACATGAAAGTATATATATATATATATTATTCATTTTTCAAAAAAATTATATATGTCTTATAAATATATATTTTATATATTTATATAGTTATCATATGATGTTTACTTTGTTAACTAGCTAGGATTTCATTAATACTTAACCTTTCTATGGATAAAAGGACAATTTGTGGGTTAATGTACTCCATATTCAATAAATGGTTTTTTTTAATTTATTTGTTAGGTTTGTTTTATTTACTTAATGAGTGCATCAAGCTTAAATATATATCAAATAAGGGAGCTACTGTTCACTTTTAAATTATATTTATTATTACTACTAGAATGCCTTTTATAAATTAAATTACTTCATAAGGTAAAGGTACAGCTTTTCAGAATTTTATTTTACTATCCAAAAGTTTTCTACCATTACCCATCTAAGGCTTTGCTTTTGTTATCTTATTTTTAAAACCTCAACTTAATTTAGCTCATTTTAGATACAACGTCTTCTAATGCAACGGTCCGTAAAGAGAAAGCCCTATACAATAGATCTTTAGTTTGAGCTTCTCTACTTACACAACGACGTCTTTCAAAGTTTGTGATCGTAGTAGGGGTGGTCCCCGATATCCCTGACTTAAAAAAAAAAAGACGAAGAAGAAAGCTATGAATCTGTAAGGATAAGGAGATAATTAGTGAAGATGAAAGAAAGATGAATTTAAGAACCAAAAAAGAAAGAAGGATGGATTTAGAATTAATAGAGAGTAAAACTATGGAAAATTTTGAGCATTGGTGAAAGAGATTACTACTTAAAGAGTTGTGTGAGTATGAACATAATATATATTGAGTAGCTTGTTAGTATTGGAAATAGCCAACCATAATCTCTCTCATCTTCTTGTTCACATCCACCAATCTCGTTGCAGCAAAGATTGATACAGCAGTGGAGGGAGTCCATCAAGTGATTACCAGTGAGATGAACCAACAACGTACTCTTAAGTCCTTTCTCTTCAGATGAGGTAAAATCCACACCTTTTTCTATGACCCCATTGAAAAGCCCTAGTCCTGATGGACTTGGAACACAATTTTTCCAAGACTACTGGAATAGTGTTGGTGAATATCTTTGTAATGCATGACTTTGGTGCCTTAATGAGCAAGGGAATATTTCCATCTTTAATCAAACAAATATTGTCCTTATCCCAAAGATTAAAGATCCCACTTGTCCAAAGGATTATCGCCCTATTAGTTTATCTAATGTTGTTTATAAAGTCACGTAAAAAATGTTGGCTAATAGGCCAAAAAGTATCATCAATATCTTGATTTCTGAAAACCAGAGTGCTTCTATCAAGGGTCGTTTGATTTCTGATAACATTATTCTTGCCTTTTAACACTTGCAACATATGAAATCATTCAGAAATGGGAATGCAGGATACGTCGTTATTAAGATAGACATGGACAAAGCATATGACAAAATAGAATGGCCCTTCTTGAAAGCTACGATGGATAAGCTAGGTTTTGACCCCCTTTGGACCAATCTAATTATGAATTGCGTTTCAACAATGACATCGGCTGTGGTGGTAATTAAACGGGCGCACTTATGGGCAAATTCACCCCTCCAGGGGATTGAGACAGGGTGATTTGATCTTCCCTTTCCTGTTCCTTATTTGTACAGAGGGACTCTCTTCATCTTTAAGGATGGCCGAGAATTCCCAAATTTTGGAAGGAATGAAAATTGGTAGGAATTGCCCTAGATTATCTCACTTGTTATTTGCTAACGATTTGTTGATTTTGTGTAGAGCAAATTCTTATCTAGTTATGCAGTGCAATCTATTCTTCGATCATATGAAGAGGCATTGAGACAACAAGTCAACTACAACAAATCAACACTATTTTTTAGCCTGAATGTTCTGGAAAAGGCACAAAATTGATTCAAGGAGAAATTAAACATCCACCAAATAGTCAGGCACTCAAAGTATTTGGGGTTGCCATGTCACACCCTGGGTTGCACAGCGTGCCCCCTACCCAGGTGTATTTCAGTGGCTACTAGGAATGCGAAATTAGACTCCTTAAAGGAGGTCTCGAGTTCGATTCCTAGGGAAGCCCTGCACTATTCATAAATAGTGGCAGACAAATAATCGTTTCGATGTAGACCAGCTGCGGTTGGGTAGCTACATGGCGATATGACAATATTACGGATCCATAATGGCTAGGCATTCGCCCCGAGGAGGTGCGCCCACACCTGGGTAGGGGGCACGCTGTGCAACCCAGGATAAGGCCTTTTGTCAGGACTTCGTATACATAATATTGTCATATTGCCATGTAGCAACCCAACCGCAGCTGATCTACATCGAAACGATTATTTGTCCCCCTGCACACCGCAGCGCACAGGGAGGGCCTCCCCCGGTTCGAACCCAGGACCTCCTCCTCAGGGAGTCCTCTGTCGCAACCGAGTGGCCACTGAACCATCCGCTCAGTGGTTACTAGGAATGCGAAATTAGACTCCTTAAGGGAGGTCTCGAGTTCGATTCCTAGGGAGGCCCTGCACTATTCATGAATAGTAGCAGACAAATAATCGTTTCGATGTAGACCAGTTGCGGTTGGGTTGCTACATGGCGATATGACAATACTATGGATCCATAATGGCTAGGCGTTCGCCCCTAGGGGGTGCGCCCACACCTGGGTAGGGGGCACGCTGTGCAACCCAGGGTGTGACAAAAAGGCCTTATGTAATGGTTCAGTGGCTACTCAGAATGCGAAATTAGACTCATTAAGGGAGGTCTCGAGTTTGATTCTGGGGGAGACCTTTTACTATTCACTCATGAATAGTAGGGATAAATAATCGTTTCGATGTAGACCAGCTGCGGTTGGGTTGCTACATGGCGATAGGACAATATTATGGATCCATAATGGCTAGGCGTTCGCCCCGAGGGGGTGCGCCCGCACCTGAGTAGGGGGCACGCTGTGCAACCCAGGGTGTGACATGTCATCTCTGGGTCAAAAGAACACCACCCAAATGTTTCATTTCATAAAAAAGAAGATTTGGAAATCTCTGCAACATTGGAACTCAAAACTCTTCTCAGGTGGTGGGAAGGAAATATTGATTAAAGTAGTGGCTCAAGCCCAACTGGTATACTCCATGAGCTATTTCAGAATTCCCAAGGGTCTCTGCAAGAAGGTCAATTCGATGATAGCAAAGTTCTGGTGGGGGCACTCACTTCAAGGTTCAAAGATTCACTGGAAGAATTGGGGTAGCCTGTGCAAGTCTAAATCATCTGGAAGATTAGAGTTCAAAGTCTTGGAAGATTTTAACAAAGCCCTGCTTGCCAAACAAGGTTGGAGAATCATAAACAATCCTTCTGTTTTGTTGGCTCGCATTCTAAAAGGAAAATATTTCCCTCATGTCTCTTTTTGGGAAGCCCCAATAACAAGAGGGGCTTCAAAAATTTTGAGGAATATTTTATGGGGCCTCGAATTATTGGAAAAAGGTACTCGGTGGATGGTTGGAAATGGCTCACAAATTCACATCAAAGAAAATTGGATTCCAAGACCATTCTCATTCAAGGTCATCTCACCAATCACCAATGGACAGAATGTTCGGGTGGAGGAATTCATCAGTTTTTTTGGCTGAAGTTTTGGCCTTAAGATCGGGGGTAGAAATGGCTTGTGAATCTGGGATTCCACAAGATATAGTGGAGGGGGATTCAGCGTCAGTCATTGCAGCGCTGCGCTCTTTCTGGTAGCACTTTTTCGGAAGAAGGCGAGATCGTAAAAGATTATAAAATGATTTTGAGATCTTGGCCAAATGTTCGTGTCCAATCCGTCCCCAGGGAGTGTAACTTGGCAGCACATAGACTTTGCAAATTTGCTTTATCTCTTGATCAATGTTTGTTTTGGTTAAAGGAGGCTCCTCCTATAATCTCTGATGTTTTATTTGAGGAGGGTCGTCCTCTCTCCTCTTCTTTATGAAGCGAATGGGTATTCAAAAAAAAAAGATTGTTAGTATTGGAAAATAAAATTAAAGTGTAAAAGAAAAAATAAGTAAGTAAATATAAGGATAAAAACAAAGGTGGCGAGAAGAGGAAATTTAATTTGCTGGTGCGTTAAGCGGCTTCAAATAAAATGTAAGCTTGGATATATCTTTTAGATATCAAGAAATTCTTGTTGAGCATACAACATTCTTCATAATATTTTTACAATATATAGATTGAATATAGATGAAAACTAATATCAATAGTTTTCTAAAATCTTAAAAAAATATAAAAACCAAAATCGAGAAATTCTCTAGATTTAGATATCTATCTTTTCGATAAAAGCATTTCAAGTATAATACTATATTCTATAAACGCTAAAAGAAAATATTATTTTCATTGGCATTAGGCATAAATGATATTAAATATATAGACAACGATGACTGAAATATTTAATATTAAATTGATCCCATGGTCAAAATTACAATATATATATATATATATTTAAATTACATATGATCAGCCACTTATCATAAGTTGACACATGTTTTAGTATTGTTTTTTGCATCAATTAACAAAATTCAAAATTGTTAATTGAACCCATTAAACTTATGGCTTGATAAGCATTATTCAAAAGCCTATATGTTATTTCTTTTTCTTTTTTTCACATATTCTTGTTAAGTATATATACAAGATATACCGAATGACTCTTTACATCAATATCGCAGAAAAGAGACGCACGTATATTTGTCATCCCTATAACAAATTCTCTAATTGCTTTTTTTTTTTTTTTGATTTCATCGCTGAGCAACATTCAGGTGGTGTCCTCTTCGGTTTTACGACGAGACTAATCCATCTGGACTTGACCCGAGTTTGACCACTAAGGTACAAAGATCTCACAGTAAATGGTAGTTCCATATACGATAGTGGTTTTAAATTCACGACTTCGCTTAAAAGAACGAATGTCAAGTCATCCAAACCAATCAAATGTTGGTCTTTAATTGCTTTCAAGGCCCACATAAACACATGTAAATTAGAACCAAAAGTAGCAAATGCATTATTATAGTATTCTTATTACTTGTTATGAAAAAAACTTTATACCGATGCATAGAATGAAGAAAAAGGGCTTCTTGTAGCAGTAGTTATTGTCATTTTAAACAAAAGAGTAATGCTAAAGATACGTTATTTTTCGATGCTGACACTCAGTCTCCGGTGGATATTTGAATGTTGCGTAATACACACGCATCTTCAAAATATTTAAGGAAATTGAGTGCCAGCGTTCAAAAATAGCGTTGGCAATTAGCATATATAAAATATTTTTTTAAACAAAACACAGTCCATACTTGATATGACATGGCATGCTAAGATTGTGGGCATGTGTTGAATTGCTCAGTTTATTTCGTAATTATAAATTTACTCTCAAATGTTTCTATTCCTAGCATTAATCACAACAAATTATGACTTATTCTAATTCTCATATATACAACAACATGACTTTGCCTTCTTAAATATGTTTTTTTTACTTTAAGAATTTCTAACTAACAAACTAACTACTCGTCTAAAGCATATTACTACATACTTCCATAATCTTTGCATAATTGAAAGGTATTTTATTCATATATAAAAATGGTAAATAATAATATGTTACATGCATATGTGTTGTGACCGCTAATATTATTACACTTCTATAGCCTCTTCAATGTGTAGAGTGGAAGGAGGGAATGAGCTTAAGAGTTGTGGCAACCAATAACACCACATTTATATATATATATATATATATATATTACTGTTTAGATGAGATTTTCTATATATACAATTAGGAAATGAATTAAGGTTGGTTAACTTCTTGGCTCTTGCAAACCACCACATAGGTGGTATTGCACCCCCTACCCACCCACGAGGGTAGGGGTTCAACTCTCATGTCATTTCAGGAGAGAATATCAGTTGTTGCGAGCTACGACCCTCGTTATCCAAAAAATTGTCTTATTCTCGACTAGTGTCATCATTTAAGGTTGATTTTTTTATGGTCGTGTCCACCAGAGCTAATTGTACTTGATGAAAAAAAAAAAAACCTTCTTGGCTCTTTTCTTGCATAACTTGACCATTTGCTATTAATGAATATTTGTCAAACTCGTGTTTGGATTAATTGTTCTCTTTTTCATATATAAGTATATAAAAAAGATATAAAAATAAAATTTATAAGAAGTAACATCATTAGTTTTGACGTCAAAGTAATACTATAGGCAATTATATGATCATCATTATAATGTATAGTGCATTAATAAATCATGATTAAATGGGGAATATAATCGTTATAGTATTATGATTTGGGGAACATACAAGTACAAGTTAAATAGTAAATAAAAACTTCAAAATAGTTATACAAGCATATTCTACAGTTGTCTATGAAATAGTGCTAGATATGTGCTCTCAAAAAGGCCATTCTCCCTTTGGTGATGGAAATTAATAGCCCCACTTTCTATCCTTAGGTAGGTGTTGGATAGAGAAATTCCAATATTAAAAGTCTCTAATAAACAACAATAATGAAGAGTTGATATGGTGAATAATATAATATATATAGGTGTGCCTTCGTAGATATCTATCATAATATAATATATATGATCATCCCATACTCTTAAATGCAATATATATTAATTATATAAACAGAATATAATATGAATTCTACAATAATACGAATATTCTCCGTGCTCATGTAATTAGAAATACAAGAGTTTGTTGTTTGTTTCAACTTAATAAATAAATAAATAAATAAATAAATAAGACTTTTGGACCAAATTCTCCTACCACCGAAATTTAATGAACCAACTTGAAATAGTCAACAACCAGTTAATCACGATTGATAATGTATGTATATATTTTTTAATGGATCTTATAGGAATATTTGTTTAGATTCTTACTTAACAACCCGTGGAGTATCAGTTCCTTACAGCCCTATTAATACCCACACCACTGCGACGCCATGAAGGATTTACCGAGTATGATAAGCTGAAATTACCGACTGAACCTATAAACTTAGGGCATCGAACTAACGACCTTCAAGCCAAAGGTTGAAGCGCCCATTCCTCGAAGTCTCGAACCATCGAGTCAACGTCGCGTTGACAATTGCTTTTTAATCTAAAACTATTTATAATAATAAAATTAACAAAATCCCCCAATGGTGCTAGGTTTTCAATGGCATGGATGTGTCATGACAATTGAAATTAGAAGGCTCCTTATTGGAAGGTTAATATTAATTGAAATATATCATTTTTTTTTTATCAGGATTGTTAAGAGTACTATTGGTGCACAATTTCACCAAACACAAGGTGTTTTTGAAGAATGCAAAAAAATCATATCTTCAAATTCTACTAGGAGCGCCTTCAGATCATCTGGTAGAAAAGTTTGGAATGAGATGACCTAATCTTCAACGTAAGAGATCCACAACTAGGACCTAAAACATACATAAACAACATAAGGAGATATATATTATGAGGAGGGACATCTATGTTAATGCATGCTCTCCTATGGTAATCTAGTTTTATTTGATCTCTTGGGACTTGGAATAAAATATCCAAAGCAAATGCTAGCTTAAATCATACGTAGATGGAGGGCTTATCGATGTATATTATGCTCACAAGACCTTGACCTCGTGGACTACCTTGTTGTTTGCTACACAAACTGCTAATAGCACCTTCCATAAACATGTCAACCATTTCTTTTTTTTTCGTGTTATTTATTTTGCGTCGCTAGACTATTAATAGAGCTGAAATGAGAATGGCTAGATGTGTGGATGAATTAATTATATATATTTATATAAGGCAAAAAATGTGATATATCAGAAAAAAATGTGAATTGTTCATTTTATTGGGAGATGCTGTCAAAATTTCTAATCATTTTAGGAATTATTGTGAATATCCATTGAGGCTGACAGTGTATTGTATATTGTATATGAGTATGTACAGTGTATAATATATTATGCCGGTCATGAAGTCAGCCTACGTTAGGGGCGTCATGACATGAATTATTTCCTTAATTACGCAATTAATGAGATTCATTTACTCCCTTTAATTAAGTTATTTAATCATGTATGGCAATCAATCAATAGTTCCTTACTTTGATTGATTTTTCGCTATAAATATGTGTATAGGTTGTAACTGTAAATCATTAAATGAATACACAAGTTTTGATATTCGCATCTCTCTGTTTCTACTCTACTCTCCCATCATTTGGTATGAGAGACTAAGCTCGATCTTTCTTTCCCTTTCTTCTAAAGTTCTTTTGATTATTTCCTCCTACTAATTATTTCTCTCTCTTTTTTATTCTTCTAAACTTTCCTTCTAAAGTTTCAACAAAGTTGTTTAATCATTAGTATACCAACCTGGTAACTTTCACTCACCACCCTATTATGTCATTGGAGCTATCTTTCTATTACGATTGATGGTTTGATCTCATCCCCTTTGGGTCTATATCCTTATCTAAGGTAATATAACACCCTTCAGGTATCCTTATATCTAAGGTATATTAATTCTTGGTCTTTTATTCAAGTACTAAGTCAATGAGATCCCAACTCATCATTTACATCAACTTCAAAACTCTAGCGACATAGCTAAATTCTTTTGGGACACCTAGAAGTCATGCATTATGATCTTATAAGCTGAGTTCAATTTGTTCAAAAGTTTCTTTAAGGTTGCCTTTGGTTTACATTTCAAAATTAGTTTTTTTTTCTTTTTTCAAATACAAATAAAACGAAAAATATATTTTTGGAAATTGTATTTCCTTTCATCAATTATTTTTATCATCAACTTTCATTAAGAACAGCAAAAAAACCAAGGACGAACATAAACGAGTATGAACAATATACTATACTTATTGGTTTTATAACATGTTAATTTGTGTTGTGCTCGACCAGACTTGATTTGAAAAAGAAATAACAAGCTTTCATATTTATGATAAATGATGTTGATGCAGAATCTGACCAACACCAAGTAGATGAATACGTGCAGGAGATGATCGTATATGGAATTATGAACTCTCCGGTTCCGGCGAGAGTTTATCAACTTGATCTAAGAAGAAGAGAGAAAATAATGTGGCTACCATAAGGAACACCGGTGTAGTGCCGGCCGAAGACTCTCTGATGCCTAAGGTAGAACTTGTTTAAGACTAAAGTAATAACTCTTGTAGAAAGTTATTCGTACCTTATGAAGAGAGTAATAGGTCTTATTTATAGAAGAGGTCATCTGGCCGAAGTGGCTAGCTGCCCAGTAGGCATGGTGCCACGTGTCGTTTCGTCTTTGATCGAGATGAGCTGGATGAGCTCATCCATTCCGAGTTCATCTCTAAGTAAGAATCTTATATCATCATCTCGGATGATCCTTATTTTCTTGATTTGTCTCGGAGGAGGAGTCATATCTGATCTCTATGTCGAAGTCCGTATATGAGAATGCAACTACTTCGAGTTTCTCGGGATATGACGTGTCAGGAAAGACTCCTTAATCTTATCTGTTTTGTCTCAGGTGACCAGGTCGGATAGAGGCTGAATTGTCAGCCTTGAACAGAATAGCCTTGAGCTCAGCTCGGCTCGGCTGGGCCGAGCTAACGCTAAGATCGTGTATTTGGGTTTTTCGTAAATATCATCCCGCTAGGTCAGCTTAGACAGCATTTCAAGGTTGAGTAGAGTTTGCTTCGGCCGAGCTGATTTGGCGGTCGTGTCACTTTACGAGACTTTTTCCTTGTCACCTCAGCTGGTCCACTTCTTCACATGCCCTATGTTTTTTAGAAATCCAGGTCAGCTCTACTAATGTCCAGATCAGCTCTGCCGATGTCTAGGTAAGCTCTGCTCATTCTTAGATAGGCTCTGCCAATGTCCAAGTCAGTTCTGTTGAACTGATCATCCAACAAATGACTTCAAAGATCTCATTATGCAACACTATATTGCAAAATTTTATAATATTGTGAGGGGAAAGGAAAATAAAAATAAAAATTTAGGGCATCTACACATATGCATATAAAAACTAAATTTAATTACCTTTACATATGTGTAAACAAGTTGTGTGTGATTTTTCAATCTTTCTTCCTGACTCTAGTTTTAAAAAATGTACATAAATTTAGTTTGTACTCAGCCCGAATATGAGAAAATTTTGTTCATACATGTTTAAAAGCGAATCAGAACAATTAAATAAATATATATATATATTTAAATGTTTAATTTTTTCTTTGGAACACAATTACAAATATTATTCATTTCTTTTTTTATTTTTCTATTTTTATGTGTGATTCTTATTTTTTTTTCTCTATTTGTTAAAAGTGTACTTTGCGTAAATTAAGTTTCTAATAGGGTATTATAAGTTTCATTTTATCCAACTATATGATATTGGGATTCATGCAAGATATCATTCAACTATTCCCATGCAATAGTCACGTATGTACGTTGTAGAACATGTGAACGAAGTCATCGTTCTCGCTCGCCGTTCCACATCGCTCGCCGTTCCGCTTGCCGCTAGTTGACGCTTGCTGCGGCTCACCTCTATCACTCTCCACTCAACGTTTCTTTTGGTGACAACTCTCCCTTCTTCCTTGTCAATTGTCGATTGCTATTTGCCAATGACAACGATGGTAAGGGTTTTTTAAATTTTAGTTGCTTTGTTTTATGTTATTCTATTTTAGGGGCGTCGCGTTCTTGTTTTCAAATTATTAGTATGTTATTGTTTGGTGCGAATAAATCTTGTTGAGTTCAGAGTTTATTGTTGCTATTGATTTTTGGTATCATAAATGCTAAAGAGCTCCTTTAATAGATTGATGTTGTGCCTATATTATTCGAACAATGATCTTTATTTTTAGGTATATTGTTATTTCATGAAGTTCTAAATAGAATGAAATTTTTTTTTTGTTAAAATTTTTTTTTTCTAATGTAGTGCAGTACAAATAGTTGATGGTCTGTACTAAAGTTGGTTGAAAGTTAAAGATCTCAGAATTAAAACTCTTACCTATTTTAGTCATGCCCATTTAAAAAGAAGTTCCTAATACTCTTTGTAGTGTTTAATCTATATATAAGATTTTTTTGTCACACTCCACGAATGTGATGGGCACCTCCTATTCGAGCGTACCCCAGCCACTATGATCACATAATATTGTCTCATTCCAGTACATAGCTCATTTAACAGTGTCTAGTACTCTGAAATTATTTGTCTATACTAAATGATCACGGGGTACTAGTCACTGTTAAGTGAGTTTTGTACTGAAATTAAACAATATTATGATATTATAGTGGTTGAGGTACGCTCAAGTAGGAAGTGCCCATCACATCTACAGAGTGTGACAAGGAGGGCCCTTGAGATGAGAGAACCAAAGAATGGCATTGAATGCCTCTTTATCTCTCAGTTTCTTTTATTTATTTATATAAGTTTTTGTTTATTTTATTTCTTTCTTCTTTCTATGTTTTTCTTCTTTTATTTTTAAGACTCTAGACTTTTCGAGAAAAGCACAACAAGTCAAAACATTACCAGCCCACCCTAGATTTGCGGGACCTAAAATCTCTTCTTCCCATCCTTTAGGGTTGCCAAAGTTGAAACTTGAAACTCTCACTCCAAGTATACTTATATAATTGTGAATATTATTTATATCTATATGAATTCTTTTAGGCATATTAAAATATAACCTTTATTAGAGATGAATAATAATAAAATACACAGGATTAAAAAAAATTGATATATTAACTATCTATGGCAGTAAAAAAAAAAAATAGACGTAGATTGGTGTAACCAAACTCATGTAGTTAAATAAAAACTTAATTAAATTGAGTCGAGAAATATCGATTTTATTTTTCATAAATAGATTTTTGGTACCCATTTGTTTCATTTATCTCCTGACCCAATCTAATTTTGAAAACGGATAAAGATTTCAGTTGCTACTCCCCCTTGAATTTGAGAAAATATATATTGTTTGTATACATTTTTTTTTTTTTTTTGAAAACTTAGGTATCTAAGTTAGCTTGCGCTCATCCGACTAATCTCAAGGAAGTGCAAGTTTCTAGCTCTCAAAGAGGGCATCCCCTGAAACCCCAAAGAAATTTTTTGTTCAGACTTGTATATACTTTGGAGGAAAAACAAATGAATAGAACTCGAACTCGCAACCTCTTAGTTACTTATCTTTTTATCTAACCGTTTGACCAACACCTCTTTTAGCATCTATATACATTTAAAAACGAGCAAAAAACACAAACAGGACAAAACTAGACAACCAGATCAGGACAAGTTTTGTCGCCCCCTAATTATTCATCAAGCTCATACAATATTAAAGATCATTTATAGAGGTTATAATATTCTCCTTTTATTAATGAATAAGTCAAAAATATAAAAAGAAATACTTACTAATAAAAAGTCAAGAAAATGGATTCACGATAGCCCAACTTTATAATGTACTTTATAATGAGTTATCAACATTCTTATATTTGATCGATAAATTAATTTGTGTACATTAAAAATATTATGTATAAGTTTGAAAGTGGTAAATTAATTTAATGAATAAATTGAGGTCATCTTCTTCCTATCGTAAACATGTCTAGGCTATATGAAACCGTCTGATTTTTTTATGGATGGATCTGACAGAAAATTGATCAAGCCCAACTTCTAAATTGGGCTAAGAATTTCTTAATTTAATTTCAAAGCCCAAGTCAGGAATATGCTTAAATCATTAAAAAATATATAAAATTAAAATAAAATGAACACACACACATATATAAAGTCAACAAAGTTTTTTTCTAACTACATATTATATGTTCATACAAATAAAAGTCATAATATATATAAAAGAAAAATGCTTAAAAAACTTAGGTCTGGTATAGGATTTAAATTGTATTTTCTATTTTAAAAAACAAAAAAGTACAAGAAAACAGAGGATTCGTGTTTGATTGGACAGAATTTCGAGATGATTTCTTTGATAAAAATTTAAAAAATAGCCCATTTTCAGAAATCGAATAAAAGCCATTTTTTAAAAATTATTTCTCAATCTTCAACCAAATGCAACTTTATTTTTTTGACATACTTTCTTAAGATTATACTTGAGAGCTGTTGAATTGCCTCGAATTACACATTAATTTTATGATTCGAGAAAATTAAACAACTCTTAAAGTTAAGAAAGTGTATTAAAAAGGCGTGTCCTTTAAGCATTACTCTATACAAAATTTGAAAGGAGCTTCATGTACTGTGACATCGTCGAGATGCGAATGTATAGGGTTTTGATAGAATTAATGATCTTGACATGTAGAAAAATGTTTGGGGATGAAAGCATGCATGATGGAAGCAAATAATTATAAAAATGTTAAGAGTGGTAGTAGCTAGTAATGTTTGCTTTTACTAAATTTGTTTTGCTTTGCTTTAAGGTGACAAAGTAAGGTTTTAATGATGATTAGTAGAAGGAAACATGCTGAGTGCATGTTTTTATTTTTGTGTTTTTGTGTTTGGGTTTATGATTGAAACAAAGAAGTATGCAGCTAATTAATCAATTGATTAATTAATTGATTAATTCAAAATTATGTGATTGATTACTTTTGTTGATTGTGTTTTGGGTGACATGATCAATAAATTAATTTAATTAAATCCTCTGCTAATTAATTATATATATACATATATATATATATAATAGGTGATATCATTATCAGGTAAATCACATCTGTATCGTCCCATCTATGCGGGTCAAACAATGACGTGCCACCTGTCACTGGAGCATAAATAGGAAAGGAAGGGTCGTTGGCTATATTAAATAGAACTAGCGTTCCTCGATATTTATATCCACCAATATTCACAATGAATTATTATTATTATTATTATGGTTGTTGTTGTTAATTAAATTTATATAATATTTAAAAAAATAAAATAAAATATACTAGTAAAAGAAATAGGAGAATTAATTATAAAATATTAACTACAAGTAAACATATACCACTACACAATTTTGTATCTGATTATTTTTGTATTTCTTCTAGTGATAAATTATTAATTATATAGTTTGTCCGGAAATGACATAAGATGAGCAAGCACTGTAAAAATTAGACGGCTCAGTTTTTTTTTTAGTCTATGACCCTTCGGTGTCCCCACTAACCTTTTTGTGAGAGCGAGACTATTTCAGAGTCGGAAACTGCAGAAGTTGTTAGACGTCCCTCTTCAAAGTGGACGGATAAGTGTGGATATAAACTCATACTTAAAGTCGAGACTTCGCCCCTCAATCGCAACTTATACCTCGTCTCTTATCTAATAAAGCTACCCGACTTTGGACGGATAAGTGCACTTTTAGAGTAATAATAGAATAAAGAAAGTCATTATGGTACATTTAAATATTGTGAATCCAATCAGATAAATATTGTTGGAGATAATTAATGTAAATTATATTTTATTAGAGTTTGTGTCTAATCAAGGAGATGTGTCAAATTAGAAAGTTGAGAAATTAAAAATTACTTATTATAAGAGTTATTTGTATTAGGTTGCACAATATCAAGAAAGGCTACAAGGTTAATTCCTTGCTAATGACTAACTAGCTAGTAAACTTTCATTCTATAAAGAGACTTTTAGGCCCTGTTTGGTTTAAGATTCAAAAGTAATTTTCTATTTGAAAATAAAGATTCCATGCAGAGATATTTGGTTGAATTATTTTTCAAACACTGAAAATTTGTTTTTCAATTAATTAAGCTTTTAAATTTTGTGAAGAAAACAAAGAAACAATTTTTTGTTGTTTTTTTTTTTTTCTGAAATTATTATTTTCAAATCTCTTTTTTAAAATGTTATAAAGTACGAAGCTTAAGTCCAATACTATGAAAAGTATTGGTGAGCAAGTGGTTAAAAGTGAGTTACAAGTGTAAGATCATGATTTTTTTGATAGTTTTTAATTAAGTGGTGAGTATTGAAATAAATCAAACATGAATCAACTGTAAATATCCCCTCAAATGAAAGGTTTGAGCATCAAGTAGTAAATTCTCTCTTTAGTACTCTTGAATATTCTCTTCTCCTTAGTTCTCTTGAATTGAATTTTTAAAACGTGAATTGAATTTGCAGGCACAATAAGATTAGAGTTAGACAATATCCTTAAGATAAAACATGTTTTTACTAATTTTTAAAATATTTTTTTATTATAAGGACATTTACCTAAGATGATAGATATTCACGTCTCGATTAGGTGATCTAAATAAATTACATTCTATTATAATATACGTAATTAGGTCTGAAAATTTGAAGTGTGACAGTAGGCTACATAAGCCGACAAGCATCGATGCGACAAAATTGTAATCACTTTCTAGTGGAATAGGTTAGACGGACCCTAAAATAAGTAAGGAGTTGCTAGGTGCAAGTGGTCAAGTAGAAGAGACTAGGTCAATAAGTGAATTTCGCTATGGAAAAATTAATTTGTTAAAAAATTATTACTCTTCTGCCAATATAATTTTATTTGAATTTATCATAATTCATAATTCCTAAATTTATTTGTATACAAATTAAGATCGAGGAAATAAAGTCTTTGAATTACTGACTAAACCTATTGTCGAATCTTACTCATCTACATCAAAAGTACTACTAATGGCAGAATGGGTCGATTCGGTCTTTTACAATAATGTGACAGATGAAACTAGCATGAAATGACTTATTAGTATATCTTAAGAAGGATAAAATAGTAATTTTATATGAAGATTTTTTTTTTAATATTGTTCAAAATATCATACACTCTTTTAATGTTAAGAAGGGAAAAATAGTAATATTATTATATTTTAACTAATTTGTTTTAATCAATAAATCATAATTAAAAATCAGATGAGAAACAACTTTATTTTTTATTTATAACATTAAGAGACATAATTAAACATATAAAAATTATGTGCATTAATAATAATAATAAATTAAAATTAATCTTAGAGCCTAAGATTTTGAGATGGTGCCGACACAAAGGAGCAGCACCGACCCATCAGGAGAATAAGGTAGAAAAGGACGTACGTAAGCGTAAGGACAGAAGGCAACAGCACCCGTCACAAAGCGTCACTTCCTGGAATCCAACATGGGCCTCCACCATATCTTCTTTTTATGAAAATTTCAAATTCAAACCTTACTTTACTTTAATTTTACATTAATAAATAAATATATATATATATATAGTTTATAATATAATAGTATAATGATATATATATATATATATATATATATGATACATTTTTTTTCTTTTGGGTTTGAGAAAGACCCATTATTAATCTCAACCTATCTTATCCACCACAATTTCTAAAATGTCATTTTCATTTTGAAATGGTCTCCTTCCCCATCCTCATGATGGCCGACGTGTATAATCCACCATTATTTCTCCCTTCCCCTCCAATTAATTAATGAAAAAATACATCTAAGTTGTTATTTTATTTTTTTCCTTTTTTTTATGTTTATCTTATTGGGTTTCTTTGTTACATCTTCTTCTTCTTCTTCTAACTTTTGTCTTGGGAAAAAAAATACTTTTTAAAAAGTATATTTTTAGACAAGTTGGTCCATGAAAATCTTTAAAAAAGAAGAAGAAGAAGGGTTTGTTTGAGAGTTTGCAAAAAGTGTTTCTACCTGAAGATAATTTTGTCAAATTTTTTTGAAATAAAAAATAATAAAGTTATATTTTTCACACAAAATTTATAAATTAAGCTGGTATCAAGTAGTTATGAGGAAATATACATTGCAATTACATAGGTTGGTTTCTAAATAGAACTACTTATTGATGATAAAAATGTCATTTTGATGCAAAAAAAATACTTTAACAAAGTATCTTTCCAAATACTTTTACTATCATGAAACCATTTTATACCTAATAAGTGTCTTTCCTAATAACTCGTAGATAAACTATAAGTCATAAATAGCCAGCACTACAACTAACGTTCAGTTAGTTGAGTGGCTCAGGGCACTCGTATCAGAAAACGAGGTCACGAGTTCAACTCTCTACTAATGTTAGTTACTGATAGCGTCTCTCGTTCGAACAATCAAGGGCCTAAGGGCTCGTTTGGTACGTAGAATAAAATAATATTATTTATATGAGATTGGATTTAATTTGATTGAATTGGACAGAATTAAACAATTAAAAAAATACAACACTCAGTTACAATCGAATAAAAGTAATTTTCTTCTTTTAGTCATTACTATTTTATCTCATTACAATAGAATAAAAATAATAATTAGATTATTTTTCATTCCATCTTAGTCAGTAGCCAAACATAGGCTTGAGACTAAAAAAAGTTATATCCCATCAGATCTTGTACACTAAACGAATCCTAAAAAATTAATCAGAACTGGATATCCGAATACCCTCGGTTATAAAAATAAAATAACATGTTGTGATATATATATATATATATATATTTCCATTTTGTTTTGTTTTATTTAATTAAATAGGATTGCTCTTCTTGAAATTACTGAACATTAGTCAGTTAAAAAATAATAAACATGCACTTGTATTGTCTTCTTTTCATCAAAAGCCAAGCATGCAGTTGACTCAATTATGAGTCAAGTTACTCCTAGAGCTTAATAATTAATTCATTCAGTCTATTACTTGTAAAGTTTTCTTAGAGCTATTACTTATCAATATTAACAATATTAAGACATGCAGGAGAATACATGGTAAAAGTTAAAAGATTGAAAGTTACGCCAATAACAAAAATAAAAATAAACAAATTAAAAAGTACAAAAATGAAAACAAGTTGAATAATATTAAAATATTAAAATAATTTTTTAATAAGAATAGAATAAGACCTGTTTTGATTTGTGATCCAGGTTCAACCTTTTTTATCTAAAAATTTGAAAAAGAAAAAGCATTTGGTTGGATAAATTTGAAAACATTTTTTTAAGATTATTTAGAAAATCACTTGTTCTTTCAAAAATGATTTTTTTTTTGAATTATTGTTTTGAATTGTATCTTTATTTATTTTTAGTTATCCAGGTGATACATATATCTTTTAGGTCAGTTATCCATAATACAAAAAATATTCTACCTGAAACGAGTACCACTAAAGAGTTACATATAGTGATATCTTACTTATTAGTGTATAAGTCTTCTTACATATGACTATAACATAAGAGTTTTGCCTTGAGCAAAGGGCGTCGTGTAATCTCATTCATACCTTGTTAAGCCAATTAGTGTTATTATATATATATCTTTATTTGAAAATCACAAACTAATTTCTTAATTTTTTATCAATAATTTAAGATCGTCTTTGGTTGGGTACCTGAAAACACGATACCCAAATCATGATTTTTAAAAAACTTGAAAAATAATATTTTATCATTTTTTAAGTTTTATTTAAAAAGAAATTTTAAAATTTATTTTACCAAACACGTTTTTTGTTACTGTTTTGATCTTTTTACTGTTTAAAAATTAGAAACAGTTTTTGAGTTAAAAACCAAACACAATCTAAGGGCGCCATTTAATCTCATCCATACCTTATTAAGTCAATTAGTGTTATTATATATATATATATATAACCTAAGGGCGCCATTTAATCTCATCCATACCTTATTAAGTCAATTAGTGTTATTATATATATATTTATCTTTATTTGAAAATTACAAACTAATTTCTTAATTTTTTATCAATAATCTAAGGTCTTGTTTGGTTGGGTAACTGAAAATACGGTATTCAAATCATGATTTTAAAAAACTTGAAAAATGACATTTTATTGTTTTTCAAATTTTTTTTATTTTATAAAAATAAAATTAAATAAAGAAAATTTTATTTTACCAAACATGTTTTTTGTTACTATTTGATTTTTTTACTGTTTGAAAATTAAAAATAGTTTTTAAGTTGACAACCAAACGCAACTTAAGGTAACGGTGACACGGAATTAGGGTTTGGAGGAGAGAAGATAAGGCCATCTTGACTCAATTTAAAGACAACGCACAGTATCTGTTAATTTAGATATGAAGTACGTTTATTGTTCAAATTAGAGGTGACATTCCGAACCTACAACATGCCTCTTCATCACACTCATTTAATTATTTTATTTTTTAGCTGATTTAATTTCGACATAGACAACATATAAGTTTCCAAGCTGATGTGATTATTTTAATTAATGTAATTCAATTTTGGGTACCCATATATTCATTTATATTTAGGGACTGTTTTATAAAAAGAAACAATACTATTCATTATTTTTTTTCAATTAATATATGCAACAGTTATTTCTTTATTTATTTCACATTTGCTTTATCAATATCCCAATACACTTTATTGTATTTTCTTATTCTCATTCTTACCATTCTAACATAATATCTTTTCTTTTTCTAAAAAAATAATAATAGTATACCAATGAGATTTTTAATTAGAACTATATAACTGAATCAATGAATAATAAAAATCACATCTAATGTATTGAGACAAACTAGTAATTTTTAACTAACTATAATTCAAAAAAAAAATTGATAATAATTCTACATTAGTCACTAAATTTAAATGAATAGTATTGTGTATAAATTCTATTAAAAAAATATAAATATAATGGCCCTGTTTGATAGCACATTGCATTTTCTACCCAAAAGCGTTTTTCTTCGAACACAATCACAATCGTAAAAACAGGAGAAGGTAGCATCACGAAAACGCTTAAAACTCGTATTGAAACGTAAAATTATGTTAATTATTTGCCGTAACGCTGCTCTCTATCACTTTAAAATAAGGCCAGCGGGACATCTAAATTGTATTTTTTTAAAAAAAAAAAGACGTTAGGAATATAAAAAATATAAGCCTAATGTGATAAAATATTATGAAGACGATGTGAGACTAAATCGTGTACGTGCACACACACATACACTATACATTTAACCTTAAATTTTAAAAATTTTACTAAAACATTACAAAGACATGAAAACAAAATAATAGTACTATACACAACTAACTCAAAAAGAAATTATTAATTTATAAGTTGACAAAACTCATTTAATAAGGCGAAGCATATAATAAGCCACGTAACAATTTTTTTTTTTTTTTCTTAAGGAAATTTCCAACGCGACACGTGTCAAATCTGGTACCGACCACGATACTGAGAAAGTTTTAGCTGTTCAAGACGTCGTAGGTTTCCGGGGGGGTCATGTGCAACACAACGTGATACTGTTCCAGTGTCTTTAGGTGCGGGTACGCGTTATCTGTACAGTTAGCTGTAAGCGTGACGCGTGGTGGGGTTCCCATGGCTTATTTTGTTCTGTAGTGAAAACAGTATCTCTCGTTCAGATTTTTTTCAATTACCCGTTTTGTACAAAAGAAAATGTAGGTGACATGTTCTTTCCTAGTATTTGCCATTATATTGCCTAATCAAATCACATTTATTAATTTTGTTTTTTTTATAATACAATTAAATATTTATGTTAATTATTTGATATTAAATATCTAAATAATAAAAAAATTCAAATAATTACAAAAATTGACTTAGAGTTTGGACTAGTTTGATATTCTATATATATAACCACGAGTTGCTAAACTCGTACGAAAGGCTTGGACCTAAAGCTTTGGTTATTAATAGGATTTTTGTTTCTTTTTTTTTTAATATTTTAAAGAATTATTATACAATGTTGTTTAAATGATAGAATTGTTTTAAATTATTGATTTAACTACATAAATCAAATTGATTCACATCAATTTATACCTTATAATCATTACTATGTGTCAATTTATGCATTTTTGGTTAAAATTATACATTAGGGGTCAACTTATATATTATTACCGTGTGACAACTGAAAATGAATGTGGATGCATGTCTTGATGGAAATGGTAAAGTTGGTATCGACATTTTGGTTCGAGATCAGGTTGGAAACATTATAATCGCAAAAGCTGGCTACAAAATGGATGGCCTAAATGCTAAAGCTGCTGAACTTAGAGCTTTAAGAGTTGGTCTTCAGTTTGCACATGAAACTGGTGTTCCTCTTAACATCATTGAGGGCGATTCTTCTGAAGTAATTGATGAACTGAAAAAGACTGACCATGACCATACTGAGATTGGGGAATTGGTGGGTGGCTGCATAAACCTATTAAACCGATGGCCAACTGTCTCTCTTAAAGCAATTCCTCGTGAAGGCAACTATGCTGCTGATAGGCTTTATAAGTTTAGTTTTACTTGTCAGTCTTCTCAAATATGGATTGAGGATGTTCCTCCCATTATTGTTGATATTGTTGTAGAGGAGGCTTCTCCTGTTTTTTTTCTTGTTTAATGAATTGGGCTTTCTTTCATAAAAAAAAAAAACAAACAAACATTTTTCTTTAAAAAAAAAAATGTTAGGGACCTTTTTAATTAAAAGGGCAACAGTTTTTCAAACCACGTGTCGCGACAAACGCCTACACATCTAAAAAATTTTATTTTAGAAATTTGAGCCCGGCTCAACTTACTACTTTGGTAGTAGAAGAAAAGAATTATTTCCTATGGTTAATAAAAGAAACCTCAAACCTACATTCTTGTGCAAAATATTAGAAGGACAATAGTTTTTCAAATAACGTGTTACGGGTGACACATGCACAAAGTTCGTAAAAGCTATGTCAACGTAAGGTACAAGCTAGGTGGAAGGGATAAATTTTTAAACTCGACTTGGGCTGGTTCATGTCTCTGGGTAGTGATTGTAGTCTCATCCTATTGTCATGGGGATTAGTGAGTTTAAGAACTAGGCCTTCCCCGCAGAAGGCAACTATTGTATGTTTGATTCTTCTCTTAAAAAAAAAAAAAGAAGTATTATATAGCATTATATGATTAATATATTCATGCTGATGTGGGCTTGGGCATAACTGCTTAAGCCCAGTTTCAATTTGGTTTGGGCTAACAAAACAAATATGGATCTCTATGCTATGAACTCCTTTTTTATTGAGTGATCAAAGCTTCAATCAACCTCTTTTTTTTTTTTTCAAATCTTTTTATTTAAATTTGATTACAAAAACATGTAAATAGAGTAAAATTCAAAATTTTCTTTTCAATCTTTCTTTTACAAAGAGAAGAAACTTGGAAAACGACATTTAATCGTTTTCAAAGTTTTCTAGTATTATGGTTTGGGCATAGAGAAAATAGAAAACTTGTTTCAGGTACTCAACCAAACGTAGCCTCAACATTCCACCAGATATTTTTTCATAGTCGAACCCAGTTCCACGAGATGTTGTAACATATAATTCTAAATGTTTCACTTATTTTTGTATCAAAATTGACTAAAATAAACAATTATAAATGACAAAACAAGCCCAAATTCTTGGTTTAATTAGCTCTAGAAAAGAAAAAAAAAAGAGGGAAAAAGAAAGAAAGAAGAGGGTGTTAATTTTGTTTTTTTTTTTTGGCAAATAGTTTAACCATCTTTACCTTTTAATAGAAATAGCGGTATAGCCTCTGCAATAAATAAGCCAACATTTTTAACTTATTATTTTATACAGTTGAACTTTTATAGAAATAAAAGATTCATTTTTATGATACAAGTAAAGGATAAATGGAGACATCTAACAAGGCCTTTTAATTAATAATTGAAGGATTGGGCAGTGTTGTTGGTGGTTCGGGCCTGGATATTGGGCCTACTATTTTGGGCCCAAGACAACACATTTCAGGGCTTAAATAAATAAGAGTCTAAATTATTAAAAGGAGACATATACTTTAAAACAGAAGTAGAGTTACCACGGAGTTCTATATTATTTTCATTTTAAAAACTATTTTTTAGAAGTTTTTATTAATCATCATCTTAAGAAATACTTTGTAAATTATTTTTTAGAAGTTTTTCTCGTTTGATTATATATATATATATATATATATATATATATGTTTTATATAATGGGAAAAAGAATGCCCTTCATCTTAATGACGAATAAAAATACTTAAAATTTGCTCATGAAAAAATAAAAATAAAAGAATTCGGATCAATGTGAGAATTAAAAAAATTCAAGAAAATCTTAATAATTAATGTTGACGTCAATTTTAGCCCACCCCACACATCACACGATATTATGCCTCCTAGGGCCCTTAAGTTTGGCTGACCTCTAAATTAAACCATTGGACATGTGAGTGTCCACGTAAAACATGCCATAAAAGCAAGTCCCGAGGATTTTATTTTTCTCCTTAGAAAAAAAAACCTTTTCCTAGTGTGAAACAGTGAAACTTCTTATGTGTCTTACCTTAGAAGAATGCATAGTCGATGTAAGACTAATATTTGAAGTTGAACACACCAATAGTACGCCCTCAATCTCAACATCTCACACAGATGGTGCAAACTGTTGAAACTAATTTTGGCTCGCCTAACCAAAATTGGCTTTCTTATGGGGTGTTTGGTATAAGGTAATTTATGGAAGGTAATTTATGGGACGAGAATGAAAATTTTGAACATTCTCATATTTGTTTCATTATTTGCACCTTTTTAGGAGTGAGAAAGTGATTCCTTAGTATTTTCACCCAAGATCGAAAAGTGATTCTCATGGAAATATGTGATATTTACTTTCTCGAGAAAGTGATTACCATAGAAAAGTTTTTATTTCATTTTTAGAAAAGGCAAAAAATAAAATCACCTCCCTTATTTCACCTATATTAATATTTTTAAAGAATATGATAATTTTTTTATTAAAAATAATATTTTGATTTTATTAACTTAATATTAGTAATAATAATTTTAAAAAATAAAAATACATCCACCACCTATTATTCTCTAAAAAATATCCTCTAAAAATGGTCATTTTCTAAATTACATAAAAAAAATCAATCAAGAAAATAAGAAAAAGATTGTGCCCATATGTGGAGAAAATTCTTTTTTCTTCTTTTTGACATGTGTGACATATTTTTCTTTTATAAACTGATTAATATAAGTTCAATTGAATTTTCATCAAATATTGCAACCTGGGCCTCTTATTTCAAAATCTTTAAGTTGATTAGAATCTAATCAAACGGACTCAGATTGATCATTTAAGCCTTGTTGGATCTAACACCTCGGCTTCTCCACATCTGGTCCATATAGATATGTGGTATGGATCTTCCTGAAATATGCAATCTTATCATTTGATTCCGAAAATATTTAAAAAATAATTGAAGACCAAATGAGACACTAACATACCCAAAAATAAATAAAAGCTCAATAATCTTATTAAAAGAAAATTAAAATAATAAAAAATAAAAAATACATTATTAAAGTAGCTTAAAAATAACCTAAAAATTTAAAATGTGATGTAAAGACATTTTTATTATTATTTTTTCTTCTTTTATTTTATTTTCTAGCTTAAAAATATTAAAAATATGGGTAAAAATATACAAAATTGTGTCTTCATCAATTATATTAACAAAAAATAATTTTATTGTTTTTAATAAAATTAGTTTTATTATTTTTTAATAAAATTAATATTTTATAATAAAAATTATTTCATTATCTAAAATTTTGATGTGCTATCAAACAAAATAATGTGATATTCTAAGAAAAGTTTTGTAAGATGTGTAACCAAACACAATAATATAATATTCTCATCTTTAGAGTTTCATCAATCAGTTTTTCAAAAATTTGATTCTCGTTCCTATCTAAAGATTACCACATACCAAACAAAACCTTAAGGTTTTTAGAAAAATTATCATTATTTTTAGAAAATAAAATTTTATTAACCACTAAACAAGCCATGACTCATTTGTTTGTTTTTTATTTAAATCTCTTTTCTCTCTTATTTTACAAAAAAAAAAATAAAAAATTATCAATTGTTTTTTGGTATTAAGAAAATCTCGAAAAAATATGAGTATAACCGTTACATTCCTTCATTAAACCTTTTTATTTTTTCTTAAAAAAATATATATTGAGACCCAAAAAAAATAAAAATAAAAATAAAAATAAAAAAAATCTATGCTTGATGATATGTTCCTGAGCTCTCACACAACCGATAAATAAAGCCCTGCCCATTAAGCCTTCACTCTTCAGTAGTAGACTCTCTCCGTTCTCATTCGTTGTTGAATCGTCCATTGCTGCTCTTCACAATAGGGTAACAAAAAATAAAAACTCTCTTTTTTATATAGAAATGGCATCTCTGTTCTCTAAATATGCTCAATAAAGTTGTGTTTTTTGAATTGTATTTGACATTTATTCTTTCTGGGCCAGAGGGTTTTTCTCTAAATTTGCTCATTGAAGTTGTGATTTTGAATTGTATTTGACATTTACACTTTCTGGGCTGAAGGGTTTGAATCTCTATAGTTTGGTGTTGTCTTCTTTGGGTTGTAAAGAGGGCAGTTTTGTTATTCCTGTTGTTGTTGTTGTTTCTGTTGTTTTGGTTTCAATTATCATGTCAATTAGGTTTGATTCTGAGTTAAGTTATGAACTTTTTCTTCTGCAAATTAAGGCATTTCATGGGTTATTTGGTTTCCCTTGAGGAAAATGCATTTCCTCCCTTATATATGGGATTCTATGTTAGATTTTAGAATTATAATAAAAAAGGGCATGTAAATAACATGTTATGAAGAGCTCAAATGAATGGCTAAGTAGATTTAGAGGAATATAAGGTAGTATGTAATATGAATACACTAACAAGAGAGGTTAAAACTAAAATAGTTATTATATTTTGCCTTTGTGGTCAGTAAATTGAGTGCTGGGTTTGATTTTGATTTTGTAGAGTAACATGTAAATATTTCTTAATTAAAAGTATGGAAATATGGATGCTTCCATGGAAAACAGTATTGCAAGGTAATTTGTTACTAAAGTAATAAGAAAATTTTCACTTATTTTATGCTAAATCATTGTACAATACTTGTAGAATGCGTTTAAAAAGATAATTTGAATAGAGAGGAGTTGACAAGAGAAGATGGAAGATTAAAACCATATGTATGTAGATCGTTGTTGTATTTTTCATTGGAAATTCATAGTTTTTTTAAAAATATTTTCATGTTGACCTCTTACTTTGGGTTGTAAAGAAATGCATTTTTGTTATTCATGTATTTTTTTTTAAAATCTTATTTTGGTTTCATTAATCATGTCAGTTAGGTTTGATTCTGAGTTCAGTTTTGAACTTTTTTCTTCTTGCATCTCAAGGGATTTCATGTGTAATTTGGTTGCGTGAGCTCTCTCTCTCTTTGCATCCCCACCCCCAAAAAAAAATCATATGTTTTCTTTATGGATGAAATCTGAACCATTGTTTTTAGTAGGTTGTTAGAGTGAAAAACCTAAAATGTTGCTGAAGTTTGTAGTAAAACAAATGGGAAATTTATTAGTTATTAGCATTCATTGGATATGCGTGTCTATCGAACAATAGTCTCAATGAATGGTTGTATGATTGGACGATAGTCTCAATTTTCTTATTTATCACTTTCATAAAAGATAAAGGGTAATGGAGGTGATTGCGTTTCATCCTGTGGCACTTGGATCTACATGGATTTGTTGTATTGCACGGATCCATGTAAATCTATGGGCCATGAGGTGGTCATGTTTTCATCTGCATCTCACCCCTTGTATCCCAGCATTACTCTATTGCTTTTATTTCCTGGTTGGCATGAAAAGTGGAAATGGTGTTATTAAAATTTTAAAAAATTAGAAGCAAAAAATTGTATTCTTTGTTTAAAATAACAATAGAGGTAATAAAAGTAAAATAATATAACTAAAAGAGGATAAATTTGAAAAATAATTCGAGTCTTAAAAAGTGGAGGAAACACAAAGGAGTAGTGGGAATAAGTTACTTTGTTAAATTACTATATTTACCTCTATATCACCAAAACTGTATTTTAAAATTCAAAAATTTAAAAATAATAATAAGTTTTTTAAGGGTATTTATGGAAGAATAGCAAAAATGATAATAGGCATGCGCCCCAGCAAGTCCTAGGCTTTGTGTCTTCACAGCGGCATGTGCTGGGTACAGGTGCAACATGCTAAGGTGCTTGGCTTAGTTGTATAATGTGTTTTTTTAATAAATATGCTTTTTTTGTTGTTGTTAATAGTTGATATACTAATCTATCTATTATAGTACCAAAAGTTTGAAAACTCATGGTGTTATCATTTTTGCTATTCTTCCATAAATACCCTTAAAAAACTTATTATTATTTTTAAATTTTTGAATTTTAAAATACAGTTTTGGTGATATAGAGGTAAATATAGTAATTTAACAAAGTAACTTATTCCCACTACACCTCTGTGTTTCCTCCACTTTTTAAGGCTCAAGTTATTTTTCAAATTTATCCTCTTTTAGTTATATTATTTTACTTTTATTACCTCTATTGTTATTTTAAACAAAGAATACAATTTTTTGCTTCTAATTTTTTAAAATTTTCACATGCTTTAAAGCAAATGCACACATACTAGTAGTAAATAGATGCCTTTTTTTTGGTTTATATACAAATGAATTACTCCCATTTCTCATTTAAAATGCTCTGACCACCCAATATCCTCCCTCCCCCCACCCATTGAGGTCTCCACTCTTCAGTTGCTCCAACCTCTAGCTTTCAGATCTTCAGCTTTCAGGTCCACCTTCTTCTTCTCCTTCTCTGTCCGTTTTTTCCTTCTTCTTCCCCATCTGTTTCCCTCTTCATTTTTTCCCTTTGTAGAAAATTAGTTGTGTTTGAACGATATAGCTTTAATTTATAGAAAGGTGCAAGTTCTTTGGCAGAATGATATGCTTATGAAAAAAGTTGTCTTGATTATATGCTTATTATGTTTTTTATTGGAATTGTATGCCAGTATCCATGGCAAGAAATGATATCCAGTTCATTTATCCCTAGGTTATTAACCCCTGTTAAATTTTGGAAGTGAAATTACCGTTTCCTTTGTGTGTTTTATTGAAAGCCAATTTGTTTAAACTTGGGCAAGATAGAGAAATTAGAAGTTTAAGGAGGCTTTTATTGTTTCGGCATTAGAGCTTCGGTATCCTTCTTGTAATACACACTAACTTGGATGATAATGTTGGTGAGATAAATGGTTGTTTGAAGAACTTGAGTAACAATTAACTCAAAGCCTTCTTGCACTAAAAAATGTCATTTTAGTTGAACAAATCCTTTTTTAACATTTGTTTCTGTCTGTAGATGTACACTTCTGATAATTATTCAAGTCTGCTTAATTTGGTCTTTAATAATAATATTATTGATATGCATTTTGCCAAGAATCATAAGAATTTTGTTTTGTAGAGCTCTACATGAATGGCATTTCATACTGCTATCTTCCCCCTAATAACTTCACACTTTAACACTTTTTTCTTTTGTTCTGTTTTGTAGGAATCGCAGCTGTAATTGGTTATAGTTCTCCATTTTTAACGGTAGTGCGCAAAACATGCTAGTATCTGTCTCAACACGGTTACTTGTCTCTTCTGGAAATTCTTTACCTTTAAGAAAGTTGCGGTGGATCTCTGGGGCAGCCAGAATACACAAACGTCTTAGATATGATACCCAAGATGGATCACCGCTTTCCCTTGAAAGCCTTGGATTCAAGCGTAAACTGGAAAGAGAAAATGCAGCTAAACCCGTTGAACATGGGAAGCTGAGTTCTAGTAACAATGTTAGTAAAACGAAAGCAAAACTAATTAGAAACAGTGAAATCAAGGTGGTTGAGGCGAAAGCTCCACTTGAAATAGAGGCCGCTCCATTTGCTGCAAAGACATTTTCCGAGCTCGATCTCCCGCCGTCGTTGATTGAGCAATTGGATAAGACAGGTCTGACTGTTCCCACAGAAATTCAAGCCACTGCAATTCCTACCATTGCTCGGAATCAAGATGTTATAATTCAGTCTTATACAGGTTCAGGAAAAACCCTAGCTTATCTCCTACCAATACTTGCTGAAGTTGGTCCATTCAGGAGAATAAAAACTTCTTCTTCCAATGGGAAAGAAGCTGAAAAGCAGAAGAGCATAGAAGCGGTGATCATAGCGCCTTCGAGGGAGCTCGGAATGCAGATTGTAAGAGAGTTCGAGAAGTTGTTAGGACTAGCCAATAAGAAGGTGGTTCAGCAACTCGTCGGGGGTGCAAACAGGTCAAGGCAAGAAGAAGCTTTGAAGAAAAATAAGCCCGCCATTGTTGTAGGGACCCCTGGCCGGATTGCCGAGATCAGCGCCACCGGAAAATTACATACTCACGGCTGCCGTTTCCTTGTCCTGGACGAAGTTGACGAGCTTCTTTCGTTCAATTTCCGGGAAGACATGCATAGGATAGTGGAACATGTTGGTCGGAGGTCCGGTGCAATCCTTCCCTGCAACACACAGAGCCCACTTTCCCGGCGAGCTGAACGCCAAACCATCATGGTTTCTGCAACTGTTCCTTTTCCCGTGATAAGGGCAGCTCGGGGTTGGGGTCGTGACCCAGTTCTTGTACGTGCAAAAACTGTTCTTCCACTCGAGTCTATCCCGGCTGGTTCTTCAAGGCCCGTTTCACCGTCCAATCCAACTTCCTGGGACACATCAAATTCAACAACTCAAGGTACATTAGAAAGCTTGCCGCCTTCACTTAAACATTATTATTGTGTAACTAAAGCACAACACAAGATTGATACGATGAGAAGATGCGTCCATGCTTTAGACGCTAATTCCGTTATTGCCTTCATGAATCACACAAAACGGTTAAAGGATGCCGTGTTCAAGTTAGAGGCTCGTGGGATGAAGGCTATGGAGCTGCATGGGGATCTTGGGAAGCTTGCCCGATCAACAGTTTTGAAAAAATTTAAGGACGGGGAACTGAGAGTTCTGGTCACGAACGAACTTTCTGCTCGGGGGCTTGATGTTGCTGAATGTGATCTTGTGGTTAATTTGGATTTACCGACGGATTCCGTTCATTATGCACATCGGGCTGGTCGGACCGGTCGACTTGGCCGGAAGGGCAGTGTGGTCACCATATGTGAGGAGCCAGAGGTGTTTGTGGTTAAAAAGTTGCAGAGGCAGCTTGGAATTCCCATTCAGGCTTGTGAATTTACGGAGGGCAAGCTTGTTGTTTCCACAGAAGAAAATACTGCAGAGGGAACGAGGTATTAAAACTTTCTAAAATGTTTATTAGTTTCTGTTATTTACAAGATTCTTTCTTTAGCTGAATAGAATTAAAAGAGCTGTGTTGGTTTGGCTGAGGCAGATTAGATATTCATTTTTGAAATTTGTATTCAACATGTATTATTCTACATATTATTATAGTATCTGAAAAATCAATCTTATGAAGCTAAGATTACAATTATGAAATGTGATTTCTTCTCTCATTCTCACACCAATAAACAATTGGGTGGGTTTGGTTCTTTCAATTGATCTCTCCAACTACTGTAGCAATTCAATGTTTTCTCTAGAAATTTATGTTCAATGGTTTGATTATCCTAAACCAGTGGTGTATTTTAGCATTTCTTTAGTATGGTTCATAACTTGTTTTTTGGAACTTTTTCAAATACTTCAGAAGATTGTCTTGAGCAAGTTTTGTCTCTTCTTCATGTTCATAATTTTTTTTTTGTTTGAAACAAAAATGTGCTATGGAATTTGCTTAGATTAATCATCAATTGTTAGTTGATCTGACAAGTTTTAGGTTGGCTATCAGCTACCTAACGTAACCCTCTTCCTTTATTTGGCCTTAGGACCGGCTGTGTTTAAGATTAGCCATCAATGGGCTATTTTATTTATTCTTTTTATTTTTTTACTACACATACTTGTTTTTTTTTTTCTTTTTTCTTTTTCTAGTGGAGGGGAGGAGCAAATTGTCATACCCATAACCCAATTGTTTCAATTAATGCTCTTGATAAATTTTAGTAGCAAAACAAGAATTTTTTCATCTTTTTTTATTTTTTTATTTATTTTTTAATGCAAGGAGGATAGGTAACATTGGTCATTTTTGTCTAAAAGAGAGATGTTATATCCATTTGTATGATTCATAACTTGTTGAAATTAAATTTTCTTTAAAGAGCCAACACAGAGTTGGTGCAGTTAGTAAAGAGGTGGCTTTGGAATCTAAAGGTCTCAGGTTCAACTCTTGCCATGGCGTCACCTTAGGGGGTGAGGGGGATTAATGAGTCAGGAACCGGCTTGATTCCTCCCCGAAAGTACGGTTTGATGATGGAGCTGATTATACAACTAACAACTAACATTGTTTTTCTCAAAAAAAAAAAAAAAAAAAAAAAAGATATCCTATAAAGAGCTATGCTTGAAAATAAGTTAAGTAGAGGTCCTCATATTTTTTTGTCGTATCTCTATATGCTTGACAATTTTTCCGGAAGGAAGCAAAACTGATCTTGTGTTATGGAAATAAGCCTGTCTCTCATGATGTAAAGAAGATACTTCATGGGTTTTCCCGGTGTTATATTAGATTGCTGGTTATTCTTGCTAAAGTTGATTGTATTCTATCTGATACTGACATCTGATACTGACCGTGTTGCCTAGCATTATGTTTTTCATATTATGTAAGCAGAAAAATCTATTCGTAGGAGAACTTGCTCAGATTCATTTCATGTCCCTCCCATCTTTCTATGGTTGGTTTTTGGATTTGTTGTGTTGCATAGCTCTGTAATTTGCTAAATTTCTTTGTTTGGAAGTATGAAGTGTGAATGTTTCAAGAAGGAAAATTAAAATTACTTGCAACGTACTTTGCGGCAATGTATAAGCTGAATCCTTCTTTTTCCGTTTCTTGGACTCTAATGCAATTTTGTTGGTATTGTTAGCCTATCACTCTGAAAGTCCTTTTATCTGTTAAGAACTTTAAGCATTCAATTCATTTTAATTACATATTTTTCTTTTAATTTGTTATATATATATAAATACATCCTGCGTATGTTTTATATTGATATTTTTGTTTCAATACCATACAACTTTGTAGGATCAAAAGTGAGACATAATCGAGCTACCATGTTATCTTCCAAGTACTTTTAACGGTTCGATATAGTATGTATACTTCCCGGAACTGTTGCTGCTGCTCTCACTCAGGGTATGAACTTCGATTGTTGTTTTTTTTTTTCCTCGACATTTATTAAATGAATTACATTTGCTTGGAACTTTGTATTTGTTGAGGATTAAACGATGTTGTGCTTTGGGCGTCTTGTTTTTATTGCAGTTGAGAATACATGTTACATTACACCGGTGTTTTTGGCAAGAAGTTCAAAATGGCTGAAACATAGCGAGGCTGAAAAAACAAAATGTGTGGAGCTTGAAGCAATGGCTTGTGGCACTAGCTTGATCTTGTAGCTTATTTAAAACACAGAGAAAGAAGAAGAAGAAGAAGAAGAAAGAAGAGAAGTTCTAAAATAATAGGATTCAGAAATTTGGCAATCTATTTTAGAGTCTGTTTACAACATGATGTCATTAGAAAATTTCAAGTATGAGATTGATAAGTTTACAAGGTTTTCAAAGCTCTTTTCATAGAAATGCTGGTGCAACAATTTCTTTTCTAATTCTTTTTCCCTCCCTCTTGGTGCTTCTCTATGATGGTTATGATGGTTTTGATATAGGTGAATTGAGACTACTAGTTCATTATAGTGCTAATGTATATATATATATATATATATATATTTTTTTTTTTTTTTAAACATATATGTTTTATTATTTTCATCTCACAATCAAATTTGTGACTGTCCAAAATTTTAATCATTCTTGCATGGGCTTAGCTCACTTGTTGACTGAGGGTCTACTTTGGTTAAATATATGGGTGGGATTTGGTTTTTGTGTTCCTTTGGTGGCGTTTGGTTTGGTGTAATGTGGGAATGAGAATCTTAGGTTGCGTTTTGTATCGTTTTTAAATTTAATTATTTGTATTTAAAAATAAAAAGTGAAAAAAGTTATAAAAAAATTTGTTTAGTTCATTGTGATTTAAAAAATATTTTTAAAAAAAAGTTAAGAAAAATGGTTGTTTTTAAAAAATATAGAAAATTTTTTTTTTGGTTAATTTATAATTAACGGGGACTCACGTAAGTTTTTATGCACGTAATTTGTATGAAATCTTAAAACAACCAAACAAGTTTTTTTTATTTTACAAATTTTAAAAAATATTTTTTAAATATGATATCAAATATATTTTTAAAGATTATAAATTAATTAAAAATAAAATTATATTTTATTTTTTAAAAACTATTTTCAAATTGCATACCAAATAGGCGAAGCCTTAAAGATTTTTATGTTTGTTACATTCTTTAGTGGCGTTTGGTACGCGAGAATCTTTAGATAGAAATAAGAATTATATTCTTGAAAAAATGATTGATGAAAATTTTAAGATGAAAATGTTATATTACTATATTTGATTACGCATCGAAATCTTATACAACTTTCCTGAAATATTACTTTACTGTATTTTGTAGCACAAAAAAAAAAAAAAACAACAACGTAAAAAGTGAAGCAAACATGAGAATTTACCCAAAACATCCTTATAACTACTTAATTTTTCTCTTTTACTTTTTGACATTTTTTTATTAGACGAGAGGGTAATATAATTTTTTAATTGAAAAACACTTTTTTAATTTGTATACGAACATCGATTTGGCACTGAAAAGCACTCTAAAAAATTAGTTGCCAAATAGTTATTGTCTATTTTTTACATAAGCACTTTTATTGAAAACACTTTTATCTAAAGTAAAAACTATATCTTTATGTTATTCCAAACAAACCTTATGCTCGTTTGGTTCACAACTCTAAAATAGTTTTTTGTTTTCAAATAAGAAGAAAATGGAAATGGCATGAGATAAGGGTTTGGTAACCCCGGATCTGAAAACTGTTTTTTGAGTCTCTATCTCACAAATAAGTGATTTTTAGAAAACAAAAAAACACATTATTTTTCACTTTCTTTTTCAGTTTTCTAGGTATTGAAAATGAAAACAGATTATCGTTCCTAAATACCAAACCAAACGCGACCTTAACTTTTCAATCAATCTAAGCTCAATTCAGATTGCCACGCGTCAACACTTCCTACATAAACACGCGAAACTCGTATTCATGACAAACACTGGACGCTCATCTGTTCTTATTCGATAACGCCTGTCCTTACTCTTTGCTGGTATTTTCTCACTCCAGTTCTCTGATTTGCATTCAAATTTCCTTACATCAACAAAGAAACTCTTCAAATCTCTTCTTCTTCTTCTTCAATCAGCCATGGATAACCTAAACAAAATGGTAAGAACAAAAAAAAAAAAAGAAGAAGAAAAAGAGGTTCTATATATATATATATATATATATCTTCTCATTTCACTTACTCATTGTGGAAAATTAATGGGCTTTGATTCTTTGCAGGAGTATTGAAACAAAGATAAATTTGGGTTTTGTTTGATAGTAAAGGAAATGGCTTCTACATCTCTAACTTGGCTTTATCAAGGTTGGGTTTTTTTTTTTTTTTTTTTTTAGGGGGGGGTTTCTCATTTCATAGTTCAGTAAGCAAATGTGTTGTAAAAGTTGTAACCTTTTTCTTGCAGGTAAAGGTCTGAAGGGTGGTTCAGTCTCTGCAGATGGTTCTGGTGTTGAGAAATTCTGTTTTCAGAATTTTCAGGTTGGTTTTCTAGTTTTCAGCTTTTATTCTGTTTAATTTTTTGTTACTGTTTTGTAATATTCTTGTATTTTTTATATTTTTTAATCTTTGGTTACCCTTCAGTAGTAGAATCCATATTAAATTTATAAAATTAAAAAGAATTTGGTTTAACATGTTAGGAAAATCTCAACTCAAGGCCTAGGTATAATGGTGTATTAGAAGGTGAAATGTGGCATTAATGTAAAAAAGAAAAAAATTAAAACTACCATAGAATTTTCCTTATGTGATTAGTAGATTGAGTACCTTGCAAAAAAAAAAAAAAAAAAATAGTTCCTTGGTTGGTTAGGCTGGTTTGGATATCCTTTTTTTTTAAATTTTTTTTAATTATTATTATTATTTATTATTTTTTTGGAGCAAATCCTAAATTTTCTTTTAGTGAAACTGTGAAAAAGTTGATGCATTTAGGGAAACATTATCGTGGGATAATATGGTACAGACTTGCTACCCCGGAGCAAACCCAACACGCTTTCTTTTCTATTAATCATTGGTCCAAAATAGGTAGAACAAGGGGTAGTAGGTACCAAAGTGGTATCGAAGTGCAACCATGGACCAAATACTAGAATTGTTAGAACGAGCTCTCGCGGGTCCCTTTCTACTAGAAATGAGACTTCGTGAACTGAATAATTTTAGTCTTTTGAAAAATAGGTATCTTGGACGTGTACTTTTGTCAGTATTGATCGATTTTGAAGAACTCACAACTTTGTGAGTGAGTGCGCTTAAAACCATCTCTTGAGAGCAAATTTAGGTGATGGTTACTATTAGAAAAGAAAAAAAAAGTTCAAGTAGATGCATAGACATGCAACTTAAGTCGCATTGAGGTTTAAGCCTTAAGGCGGTTTTCAATAGCCTCAAAGTGACGTGAGGCTTAAGGAGTAAGCCTCATTGGGTTTTTAAAACCACGGTTAAGTGCCACCCTCTGGACGGAAAGATGTTGGTGACACACACTCAATCTATGGGGTTACATGAAATTGGAAAAATCGTCCGACTCTATATAACCAACTTGTTGGATCTTCTCCACCATCAAAACAGGGAAAGTCCAATTTCACTAGCTTAGGTGTTTTAGAACTAGTTGTGTGCAATGAGATCAGCCATTATTGCTATTTTGTTTGCCATTGGCTCGAATAGGAGCATGTGAAGTCTCCCCATTATCATTCACTGATTGAATTGCTATTTCATCCACCCAAACTAGAAGTTTTTCTAAACACTTAGGCATATGGTTTGCGAGGTCTCGTTATCTAGTAGTAAGGGGTTGTGAGAGCTTGATCTAATTCTTCTACTCTTGGGTCCATGGTTGCACTCTAATACCACTTCAGGATGGACTTACAACCCCTAGTTCTACTTATTTTGGATCTATGATTAATTGAAAGGAAAACATGTTGGGTTGCTTTTCAGGAACCCAAGTCCGTCAAGTGTATCACAATGATGCTTTTGAGTAAAATGCCCGCGGTTTCTTTATTTCAGATTGCAACTTTTATAGTTAGAAAATAGAATAATAACTTGTCTCCTTCTAACATTTGATACGCCAATACTGGCGTCGTGGTAGATTCAAACTCTTAATCTACTACTTGCAGATAATGACCGTAGACTTAATTAGATGTTGTAAGCCCTGCCTTACTTGTTTCCCAACTCATTTGGTTGTAGGGTCATTTTTGTGTCTTCCCTTCCTTGGTTGGAAAGTCTTGGGTTTAGGCACTCACCAGCTGATTGTAATGAACTTTTAGAAATGGCGGTGGACCCACCAACTAGTTGATCCTATTGACTCTTCTAGATAAAATGAAGGTCCACCAAGATGATCTTAACCATCCTACTGTGCCGCTTTGAACGACACTTAACAAAGCCTTTCCCCAACTACATGAATTCACCTCCTCTACTCTGCTTTATCAAGGGTTAAGTCGATATTATACTACAAGTAGTTCTATCTTTCTTAATTATCTTAGTCCATATTATTTTGAGTCTTACTTTGCCTTTGTCTTTACTGTAGATTATGAATAGGTCATTCTACCTATCTTAGTCCTCCAAAGGTTTTCGTTGTCTATGTCTAAACCATCTTAATTAGTTTTCTTTTATTTTATCTATAACTGGGGCTATTCCTACTATTTTTCGAATATGTTCATTTCTAATTTTATCTTTCAATGTTTTATCACTTACCCATCTTAGCATTTGCATTTCCGTTGCACTTAGTTTGTTTTCGTGTTGCCTTTTTGAACCATCTAAAATATAAATGATTAGACATTTTTTTGCCTGAATTTTAATGGGTACTCAACAAGTTTAATCTGCAGTTTTACTTTCATGATTTTACTGGTATTGCTTCTGCAATTATATTTGATGGCTGATATTGGTACACTTTTTTGTGAATCACCAGACATCTTTTGTAGGATCATTTCCAACAGGAAAGGTGCTAAGTGGTGTTGGATTGAATGCTAATCCGTCTCAAAGGAAGGGCTATTTACTTCCTTGTGTGAAGTGCGAGAAGAGGGATGATTCCCTTGATCGTATGAAAGTTGAGCGTCCTCCATACTATAGTTATTATGATTCCACATCTGGGCAGCTTGAACCAGCTTCTGGCGCTCGTGCGAGCATTCCTGGGCCTGAATATTGGCCTGAAGGCACCGCTGGTCGTGTTAGGGCTGCTAGGGCTCCTGAACCAACTGGTAAATCATCAGGAGTTCCGTCATATGGTAAAAATCCTGGAAGCAGAAGGAGAAAGTATAAAACAAATATAGCTGCCCCAGAATCTTCAGAATTGAGTGTGGATTCAAATGATCTCGTTGAACTTGAAGAAGCTTCAGATGATGTTCTAGAAGAGCCAAAAGACATTTCCACAGAATATGTTGTTTACCAGACAGAACCTGAGGAAGAGAATCTTAGTGAATATGATTTGGACAAGAAACTTGGGAAGCCTCATGCATTTATTGATCCAAAGGTTAAGAAGCCAATAGAGGGCACTCGTTCAAGTGAAGAACTCTGGTGGAACTGGAGAAAGCCAGAGAAAGAACAATGGTCCAGATGGCAAAGGAGGCGCCCAGATGTTGAAACGGTTAGTTCACTGATTACAGAGTTTGAAATCTAGTACACAGTTATTCAGTGTATTTGAAGCCTATATATATAACATTTTAAAAAATAGAAAATAAAAATGAAAGAATTCAATTTATTTGAATGATTTGACTGCCAAATTGTACATTTGCTGTGTTATTTTGAAGAATACTGTAAAATATGAAGAGGACTGAAAAAATGGAAAGAATAATTAGGATCATTCATTCTGGTCAATTGAGTACAGAAAGATCAGCTGAATGGGTCCTTTGTCCGTTGTTGCTGAATATAGTTCTGGGCTTTCACTGTACTTTGCTAGGATATAATAAAAACTATGGTTTTCATTCTCATGTATTTACACCACCCTAATTTAGATTCCAAAGATGTTTACAGGTGTTTCTGAAGGCCATGGCAGAAACGGGGCAGGTAAAGCTTTATGGAGACCATCCAACACGAACTGAGACATCTCTTTATAGGGCTAGACGACATCTGTTCAAAGAGGAAAGGTAATGCATATTTCGGCTTTTATAGATATCTTGTATCCATTTTGCTTATACTTTCAGATACTATTCCAGTTCATATTTCATACATTGTTCAAGTATGCCTACTACCATGTATGCATTCAGAATGATGATATGATTCTTATCTGTTTCAAAGAAAAGTAATCCAATGAGGCTGTAGACTGTGGAGTTAAAAATTTAGCCGTTGATAGATTTGAGTAAAGGAAGGGGATACATATAGCCAACGCATGTCATTAGGAAATGACTTTGTTGAGTTGAGACAACATGATCGTATTCCATTATTTATTGCTTTTTAAAATTACAAACAGTTTCTTTTATGCTGATACCGTTCTCTTTGAGGGTAATATGTGATTTCATAACTCATTAAGGTGTTCTACATGAATGCTTGGGTCAAAGAATTTCATCCGCATGTCAGATGTTTTTTATTTGCTTTTGTTTCTAGTTCTTCAAATATGAAATCTTGCTCTGTGTTAAGAAATATTTTGTATTCATTTAAATTCAGGTTACTGCACTTATTTAGTAATGCCTGTTTGTTTAGGCTTCAAGTTGAAAAAGAGAGACTGGAAAGAATAGGTCCCATAGCATACTATTCAGATTGGGTGAAAGCATGGAAGAGAGATACTTCAAGGGAGGCTGTTCAAAAACATTTTGAAGAGACTGGTGAAGATGAGAACACCCAACTCATCGAAATGTTCCAGCATCAAACAGCCAGTGAATACCGCATCATGATGGGCACTGACATTCGCATTAAGCGAGACCCTTTGGCAATGAGAATGCAGGAAGAACAAATAAAGGAAAGTATGCATGCTGCTATTGTTTAGTTGATTTTGATCAATCTCATTTGTTTAATATTCCTGATATTTCCATATTGTTTTGTTATTTTAATCTTGAACTTAAAATCACTTGAAATGATCAATTTTTTAATTGGTTTTGTGAATGACTACGTTTTGAATCCCCCTTTTCATTCCACACCTTACCATAAAAAATGATGTTTTTTTATTTGATTATTAAAAACATAATTAAATAATTATATTAATACTATTGCATGTTTATTTTTATCTCTACTCCTCAAATTCTTTTATTTGAGATATAGAAGCTTACGAACTTAATGGAAAATGACTCTTGATATTATTATTTTCAAGCTGCATTGTCTATTTTATATTAAGTTGTTAATTGATTTATGTTCTTTTGAACAAAATGTTGGGAAGAAAGAAATAATACATCATATATTAAGTGTAATAGAAAAATGAATGTTAAAAATGAATATACGGTAAGATATTTAAAGATAAATTTGAGATGAACATATTTGAAAAATGGTTGGAGTAGTCCTAATCGGGAGATAAAATGTGAGAGAGCCAATTTATATTTTTTGGACTTGGGTTATATACAATGAAGACCATTAGATGCGCCAAGTAGTAAGAACAACCGTAAAAAATTAACAGTAATGAAAGAGGAAGAGAAGGCCTAAAAGAACATGAGTAGCGATAAATAATAAAGATATAACGAGTCATTATATAACTGGAGACTTCATGCAACTAAAACCATGTAATTGGGATTATGGAAAAAGGCTTTGTTGAATTGATTTCTGTTCTTTTGTAGTTTGGGGTGGAGATCCAGTTTACCCAACGGTGAATTACATTCAAGATCCAGATGAAGTAATTGATTACCGAGGTCCAGATTTTCATGAGCCAACACCTAACATTCTGTCTTATCTTATGGAGGTTTGTATTATTAGCTTTTTTATTTACAAGTCTAAAGTATGTTGATTCAAATTTTTCTAGTTACAATAATGCATTTATTCTCTCAGATTTTGATAATTCTGGAAGTTATTTGGTTAGATGATTCCCTTCACCTAATAAGAGGTCATAAATTGATTAGATGATTCCCATCACCTAATAAAAGGGCACTTATTCTATGAATGCTTGTAGTCATCTCATCCATGTGATAGAGTTTTACCCTCAGCCTCATGATAAAATTTTAGATTTCTTGCCTTCATTTTGTTATCGATTGATGCTAACTTGCTTGATCTCAGCAAGGAAAAGTCATACCAAGGGAAGAGCTTGAGAAAATTCTTGCCAAAGAAAAGACAGAAGAACTCGAGGTAAAGGAGATTAACCGATTAACATTCATAGAAGCTTTTTTCAATATCTAATGTTCAAAGAAATATGGTGTCATATTATATGGCTTCTTTTGGTTTGTACATGTCATGAAAGTTCTTTCAAATTTTAGCTTTCTCATCTAGAGAATATTTTAGTTTTTGGGTAGCATGAAAAAGAAGGGGAGCCTTGGCGCACTGGTAAGAGTTGCTGCCGTGTGACCAATTGGTCACGGGTTCGAGTTGTGGAAACAACCCTTCCGATGCAAGATAAGGTTGTGTACATACAATAGACCCAAAAGTGGTCCGACCCTTCCCAAGGACGTCATGCACCAGGCTGCCCTTTTTAGGCAACTCGAAAAAGTTAGTAAGTAGTTTATATATATCGTACTTTGACCTTGTTTTGGCAGTAGTCTCGTGCATTTTGTATACCCTTTTTTCATAAATATTTACCATGAAAAAGTGTTCTTTGATAATTTTTACTTAAGTGGTGTCAAATCCAATGTTTCTAATGTTTTCCAGATTATGACTCGTTTTGCAAATGGTTGAGTAAATGACATTTATTTTGAGTAGGTAACCGATTCTTTGATATAAACTCTCCTTCTAATTCTCATTTTGCTTGATGCAACTGTGAAGCAGATAACTGATATGGATGAAGCTATGTCCCAAGCTGTTGACATAGGTGAAAATGAGGTGAGTTGAGACATAATCATCTTTTGCTTATTATTATTTCTATGATTTTCTTTTTTTCCATTTCTTTTTTTTTTGTGGGTTTTTGTTCTTTTGCTGTTTATTGAAAATAATTGGTAAAAGATTAAGGATCTGTTGACCATTACCAGTTTATTGATATATCTTTATCACATTCATTTCAAATAGGATGAAGAAGAAGAAGAAGAAGAAGAAGAGGCCAGTGAGGTCGAGGGCGACGATGAAATAGAGGAAAAAACTACTCGAAATTGGAGTGTGCTCAAAAGTACTCCTGAGCTCCGCAAAGCTAAGGTGAGTGCTTTCTGCAAAGAACTTATTTTATTTTTATTTTCTTCAAATGCTTCTTTTTAGTCTAGTTTACATGAATTACCAATTACACTCTTTCTTGCTATATACTTTCTTTTTAATTTAACCCTACGGTTAGTTGAACATATTTAAAAAATGGTAAGAGTACCCTCAACTGGAAATAAAATGCGAGAGAATTAGATTAGATAGGTTTTTGGGCACATCAAACGAAAAATATGATTGAATTTGTTCGTTGCAGGAAAAAAACAAGAAAGATGATGATATGTCCCTCAAAGATGCTGTCAAAGATTCTGAGAATTTGACTGATTTCCTTTTGGACTTCGATGAAGAAGAATGATATTTCTTATATATACATTGAGACTTCCTTCTTCACCAGACTCATATAAGGACTAAGGAGAAGACTAATGTCACTCGGAGTTTGGTGATAGTCTTATTTTTTATCTTGAGAGAACACATCAAATTACAGATTTTCGTCTTTGTGGGCGTACTAATCCTCTTAAGATTCTCCAGAATATGGCGTTTCGAATGTGTCCCAATCCATCAACATAATGATCTAAAGTAGTGTGCTATAGTAGAAAGTGACAACTTGATGGCTACATGTTTTTAGACTAGTTTTGTTGAATCTAAAAATGCTAAAAGATTAGTTTGAATCAGGGGTTGTAGTTTTTTAGATGTCAAAAATAATGAGAATATCTTGTAAGGGCCTGGCTTACTTTTCTCTTAATGTGAGTATGATTTTGTTGTTCTATGTCTAGCTATTTGAGTTGCACTAAATGCTAAAAGGCAAGATGGCCATATCAGTTCTTCTGATGAACATGGTGTCTTCAACTACTAAAATATAAAAGGAGAGTTGCAAAGGTAAAAAAAAAAATGCTTTTAAGTTGGTGTTGCAGATAGTTTGGTCTGAATCAGACCAATTGAACATGGCACCATTGTAAAAAGGTTAAGAATTGCACCAAAGGATGCCTTCTTACAGATGTGGTATTTCATCATATTATTGGTCCATAGCCAGATCATATTTTTAGCAATTCATTATAGATAGATAGATAGATAGATAGATAGAAAACACTTAGTGTTTTTGCTTTAAAAACACTTTTGGAGGTGTTTGGTAACACCTACCTTTTGGTAATCTGCAGTGAAAAAAAAGTAATTTTTTGCTTTTAGAAGAAGTTGGATGCGACTAGCTTTTCCCAAAAGCGCTTCTTGGAAAAATGCTTTTAGAAAAGTTTTCTCCAATGAGGCCATAAACTAGTTGTTTGTTATTCAATAGATTCATGTTATAGTTGATTTAGCAAAGTTTTATGCAGGTTGTCAGTTATCTAATTCCTTTATCCGAGCTTGAGGCCTTCTTTGGAAGAACTTTTTCAAAGTGTTTTTGCTCCAAAAACATTTTTGGAGGCGTTTGCAACATTTGGTTCTAGTTAAATTGTGGTGAGAAGAAATAGTTTTCTGCTTTAGAAAAAGCTGGGAAAGACCAATTTTTCTCGAAAACATTTTTCATAAATGCGCTTATCGAAAAAATATTTTTGAAAAAACTCTCTCAAACGGGACCTGAGACTGACTTTGTTTAAGTATTTGTTAATATACTCATAGTTGAAGTTAAAGTAGGATCGATTATTAATGGATTAGAAATGCTTTCAGAGTATTATATGATTGACCCATCCTATTAAAGTTGAAAGGAAAATTTTTATATATTATTATTAGGTTAGTATGCTATATGGAATTGAATGTTGGGAATAAAAAAATATTATGTGAACAAATTAAGTGTAGTGGAAATGTTCATGTTAAAATAAATATGTGGTATAGTTGACATTTATCAACTTCTAAGATTTTTATATATTTTACCCTCTTTTAATTGCATTGATAAGGAAAATAATAATAGAAAAAATAAATAAATAAAATTCGAAGGTAGACAACCATAATAGTCCCTTCGAAAGGAGAATGGGAATAAGGTTAGTCACAGGAGTTTGAAAAGCTCTACTTTAAAAAAAAAAAAAAAGTGTGAAGAGCTCTTAGCTTTTTGTTACTTTTTTTTTAAATGTGGAAAAAGTGGAAATAATCAATGATTTCAACCTTTTTCCTTTGATTTTACAATAAAACTTTTTCTTTAGGGTTTAGGTTTTATATATGTATATATATATAATTCTTATATCATTGTTATTAAATGTCTACATTTTAATTGTTCCCAAAATTTGTTTTAGATTAAAAGAATTATAATGTTAAAAACAATTTAAAAAAACATAATAATGCATCGTCCTCTTTATTTTTTCTGCACACACAGTTCGAACCCGAGAAGCATAGGATTAAATTTTTTTACTCACCACCCGGTCAAACTGATTGGTAGGGGTGTAACAGGTTGGGCCGGGTTGGGTTCAAGCCAAAACTCAATCTAACTCAAATCATTCGGGTTGAAAAAAATAGAACCCAACTGGAACCAAATTAATTCTTTAACCCAACTTAACCCAATCCGAACTAGTTCGATTTGGGTTGGGTTGGTCATTTGGGTTGAGATATTGACTTAAATTTTTATTTATTTATTTATTTTGAAGAAGATAACTTAAACTTAAGAAGAATTTTTTTAAAAAAAATTTAGAAAATAGAATACAAACAAAGAAGAAAAAAGGGTTGTTTTATGTAAATCGTAAAAAATGTTACAATTTGGGTTTGAGCCTTTGGAGGTTACGATAATTTTGTGATTTGGTAGCTTTAAAGAATAAGAGATTTAAGAGTTCATGGTTCGATTCGGTTTGGGTTCGGTTACGATCATGGAACCCCATGATATGAACGTTTTGACGATTTCAAACCATTCACTTGTGTATCTAATGATCTTGTTAAGTGTTTCAGTCAGATCAAAATCAAGACGTAAATTAGAACTGAAACAATGCGCTTCAAGCCATCAAGATCAAGACTCAAGAAGAATTTGTTCGTCTAGAATGTAAAACCTTCACTCAAACAAATTCTCAACAAGTTCTGCATATTTCACTTTTGCATCGCCTTCAAATGTTTTCATTTTGAAAATTTAATCAAGTTTGAAAACTTTTTTTGAAAATCAGTTAAGAGTTCTATCAGGACGCTGACTAAATGTTTGGATGTTGATGGTACTTAAACTACTTCTATCAGGACGTTGATCGAGCGTCAGTACGCTCATTGAGTTTTGAGTGTTCTAAAGTATTTAAAAAATATGACCTTAACGTTGTATTAGTGCCCTCATAAAACTTTGTTTTTAAAATAGTTTTTAAAACACCAGGCCCTCATTGATCTCTAGTTTTAATTAAATATTCATTTGAGCCTCAGGACGCTGATATATCATTAGTACACTCAAAGAATAATGTCAATTGAACTTAAGTCTTTGACTTAGTGTGTACGGACGCTAATGGTCCAATCTATACACTAATACACTTCAATCAAACATTTGAAAAGCAATCCGGCAAATCCAAATTCTGACATTTCACATACATGAATTGTGTCTTCCTAGATTTTCCCTATTCATGTATTCTGAATCAAACCAGACTTCTTCTTATAAACCTGGACATATTATATTCATGAAAGATTAAGGCCGTTGTGAGCGAACGTTCAAATTTGAAATTCAAATCAAACGCTCAACTGCTTTATCTTCATTAAGTCTATAAATGTACATATCTTCAAAACACAACAAAAGAGAACTTTCTGAGCTAAAAACTTGTTGAAAGTTAGTTAAAATTTTCAAAGTGATACAAAAACTGTTTTCAGTTTCAAATTTTTTTGAAACAACTTGTATTCAAAAGATTTTCATACTGGGCTTCATCTCAATTATCTTTTTGAGAATCTATTTGAAGAAAATTGTTTTCACTCTAAAGTCTTTCAACATACTTCATTTCATATTATATTTTGCTGGAACATCAATTGAATGATTGTCTAGTATACAACTGTACTTAATTTTATATCTTTGTTGTATCAAAGGTTGTAAGAGTAGTTATATAAATTACTGAGATTCTTATTTGAATTTAGAAAGGTTATCTTAAGCCTGTTAAATTGAGAAGGTCTTAGGTTAGTCTCACACCTGAAAGTTGAGATAAGTAGTTCTCTAGCCTATAAGCCTGTAAGTCGAAAGGTATAGGTAGTTCTCTAGCTTGTAAGTCGAGAAGTGTAGGTTGGTCTCAAGTCTGCAAATTAAGCATTGTAACGATTGTTCTCACACCCGGAAGTTGAGAAAATGTGTAACGGTTCTTTTCTCACCCGTAAGAGAATTCTTTAGTGAAGAGGTTTTAAATCTTAACTGAGGAGGTTAGGTAGTGGATGTAGGCAATTAACCGAATCACTCTAAATTGACTGATTTGATTCTATTTACATTTCCGCATTTACTTATTGCCATTGTATTATTTTTTAATTGTCTAAGTGTCAAATTCACCCCTCTTAAATATACCTGGGCCAACATTAGGTTCTAAAGGTGTCAACCTATGACCCAACCCGAACGGTTCAAGTTGAGATTATTGAACCCAATTCAATTCAAACACCTAGATCAATTCAACCCAACCCAATGATCGGGTCGGTCAAGTTGACTTACACCCCTACCGATTAGTAGTAATTATATATATTTTTTAAATATAAAAAAAAAAGTAAAATGACATATTTTATGATTTTCTCTTTATTCTTTTTCTATTTTTATCAAAATTTTCTAATTTTGTCTAAACTTAAATTATCTTAAAGATGATTTATTCAAATTAATAATTATGTAAAAAAAAAAAAAAAATTGAAACCTTTAAATGTACGTTTAAATGCAATGCATATATTTATTAAAGGAAATACTTCTTGAACAAATAAAACTGAAAAAGAAAGTGGTCCCCCAAAGTGTTTTTATTTCATATCATATATAATAAGTCTATAAGGATAGGTCTGTATATTTTCTAGGATATACATATCCTTTTAAGAACAAAAAAAAGAGAAGCAAAAATCTTTATCTTGTAGATGTAAACAATGTTTTAATTACCAAAATTAACCTCCAACAAAACCCTTTACCAAACTCTTATTTTCAATATTATGCATGTATAAGTTAGAGCTTCAAAATCATAAAAAAAATTAAATTTTCAAAATATAAATCTAACAAACCTACCTTTACTTTTTTTAAATAACTTTCTATATTTTTCAGATGTAGGTTAGGAATAACTAAATGAGTATAACTCTTTCCTACAAAAATAAATAAATAAATAAATTCACTAACAAGTGATTGATTCGATGGTTCGGAGAGCAAATTACGAAGTGATAGTTGAGAGACTCGTTACGAGTTTGAGCTCGCCCTCCTTCATCTTTATTAGGAGAGATGCCTTTACTTTTACAAATTCTTGAATTCGGAAGGATTAGTGTCGTCCCAAAAGAAAGGAAGACACCTACTGGGTGTCAAAAAACTGGTACAAAATAAAAATAAAAATAAGGCATCGCTGAGGTCCATTATGATCATCGTAACTAAACTTTTCGTTTAAAAGAATTTGGTATTATTAAATTAGAAATACTAACACATTCATATTATACGATTCTAAAAACATAAAAAATAAAAAAAGATGCAAAAAAAATACTTGTTTGGTTTATACGATTCAAAAACTACTTTTAGAAAAAAGTTAAGAAAATGACTTATTTTTATAAAACATAAAAAATATTTTTTGAGTTGATTTATATGCAATAGGATTTACATAAACTTTTTTTCTACTTAATTTGTGTGAAATCTTAAACTAACTAAACAAGTTTTTCTTATTTTTAAATTTTAAAAATAATTTTTAAATACGGTACCAAAAATATTTTTAGAAACTATAAATTAACTAAAAATGATATCACTCAATTTGAATTCTTAATTTTTTTAACAAGACGTCAACCCAAAGTGGGGCGGAGTTCGATTCAAATTGGATTGAAATTTGACTTCAATTAAAGAATAGGCCTATTTATTTCTTTAGCGAGGGGTTGGCTCATTAGAAGTAGGGGTGTGTAAAACTTAGTTCGGTTAGGTTTTCACCAAAAATTGAAACCGAGCCGAACTTGAATCAATTTGGTTTTTTTAAAACCGAAACCGAACCTAACCACTCTTCAAACTGAACCAAACCGAATTGAACTTGTTCGGTTTGGGTTGATCGAGTTACATATGTCAATTTTATAACTATAAATCTTATAGTTAATATTATTTTACCTTTCAAAACACATTTAATCATTATAAGAATATAATATATAATTCTATCATTAAAATTTAAAAACAAAATACATTGTTATAATCAATAATAATGGCGATTTTTTTTTCTAGGGTTCAAATCGTTAAGGTTATAGAAAAATTGACCATATTACCCTTCTTTAAGGTTCAATTCGAGTTAACTTTAATTTTCTAATGTGTAAATCGAAAATCAAACCGAACGAATCATTTTTTTAAAACCCAAAACTGAAAATCTAACCAAATTATGAAAAAACCGAACCGATTACATTAGTTTGGTCGGTTCCGATGAATACCCTAATTAGAAGCCCCTAAGTCCCAAGGTTGTCCCATATAAAAGTTTTAGAATTCGATTAATAGAAATGTTTTCGTTAGGAAAGGTCTACCATTCTACTCCCGCCTCAAACGAAGACTAGTATCATCCCCAATAGGCGCGAGGATAGCGATAGAAAATTAAATTTTTTTTTTTTTAATTTTAATTTTTTAAAAATTATTTTTAAATTGCGTGACAATAGTAGCCTAAGGTAACATTAAACCCCTGATAACGAACACGACTGTCCAGCCAATCAGGTAGCAAGAACAGGAGCCCTGGCCCACATTACAATTCTGTAAACCACGTTATATACAAAACTGTAGTCTTCTTCTTCTTCAGTTTGAAAAAAGAGAAAAGAAACTGAATCTGAAACCGTAGACTTATTACAGATTTTCAAAGAAAACCCAAACTTACAATTTCAGAAAAAGAAAAAAGAAAAAAAGAAAAGATTTTCTGAAATCTCTCACTGATTAGTTCTCTAGGGTTTTCTTTTCTCAACTTCTTGATATAATTTTTGTTTTTTTTTTTAGGTTTTTTTTTTTTTTTTTTTTTTTTTTTTTTTTTTATCATTTTGATTGATAGATATAAACCCTAAATGAGGAGATTTTCATTTCCTTTCCAATCCTTTTTTTCTTCAAGTTCTAGGGTTTCATCTTTCGGATTTCTCGAAATCCGGTGTTTTCAGTACTTGGATTGATGGATCAATTGAGGAAATCATGTGGTTAAGATTACGAGTTTGAGTAAATTTAGTTTAGGGTTTCATCTTCGGTTTTGACGATGAAGAGGCAGAAAGGCGAGGTTCCTGCGGGGAGGAGATTGAAACTGTCGCATTTCTTGATAGGTTTAGCGGCATTGTACTTGCTCTTCATATCTCTGAAATTTCCTCAGTTCTTAGAGATCGCGACGATGTTGAGCGGCGAAGATGGCGCAATCGTTGATCTCGATGGATCAAATGCAGGTACTACTAATCTTGATGATCTTGGAAAGCCTTTTTTCAATTCTGTGTACAAAGATGCATTTCATCGAAAATTAGAAGACGACGATGTCGATTTGACCAATGTGAATAGAAATGGGAATGGAAATGAGAATGTGAATGAGAATGAAAATGCTAGGTTAACACGTCATGAAGAATTAGTAGAAGAGGAGGATAGTAAAGAAATTGCTGGTTTGAAACCAATTAAGCCTCTTAAGCATAGGTATGGAAGGATAACGGGGGAAATTATGCGGAAAATGAATAAGACGAGTGAGTTATCATTGTTGGAGAGAATGGCGGATGAAGCGTGGACTTTAGGGATGAAAGCTTGGGAAGAAGTTGATAATTTTGATTTAGGAGAGGTAAGTCAAGCTAATAATGTGCTTGAAGGAGGAACACCGGAAGTGTGTCCTTCATCGGTACAAGTTAGTGGAGAAGAGCTTGTGAGAGGTGATCATTTAATGTTTCTTCCTTGTGGATTGGCTGCTGGTTCGTCTATAACTGTGATTGGAACGCCTCATAATGCTCATAGGGAATATGTGCCTTTTCAAGAAAGATTGAGACGGGGGGAGCGTGAATTGAGGGTTTGGGTTTCTCAGTTTATGGTTGAATTGCAAGGTTTGAAGGCTGTGGATGGGGAGGATCCGCCTAGGATTTTGCATTTGAATCCGCGGTTGAAAGGGGATTGGAGTAATCGACCGGTAATGGAACACAATACTTGTTACAGGATGCATTGGGGAACGGCTCAACGGTGTGATGGTTTGCCGTCGAAGAGTGATGATGACATGCTAGGTAAGTTTTCTTTCTCGAGTTTGATTCTTCTCTATTTAATTTAATTGTCTTTGTTATAAGTTAGAAGAACTACTTGTATATATTCCTATCATAAAACAAAATGTATGTATTAAGATGTAATGTATGTGATCTGCTTAATGGTCATGGTCTTGGTGGAGAGAAATTCAGAAGAAATGTTGTGAAATGATGGCATGAATTTGTCTTTAGAGCTAGGTTTTTGAATGCTTTTGGCTTGTTAGGTTTTTTGTTGAATGTTGAGGTCGTTGAACGCCTAAAAATTTCAATTTTTTATCTTCTCAATGTGTTTAGTGATACTTATATGGTTTGGTTATGCTGGAGATCCGTTTGATACTCAAATTCTCAAAGATATGTATGCGTATCTTTCACTCCATGTTTTTCCCTAAATTATTGTCAATGCAATTAGCGTTAAAATTTGAATCTGCTCCGAATCCAACATTTCTCGAACAAGAACTATCATGAATTAGCAAATGCACATGAATCCTTTCTTTATTTTTTTCAAGTGAGAATGAATCACCAAGGGGCTCTGCTACTTAAAGTGGGCTCGATGGTTATTTCAATTGTTTTGTTTGGCTATATTGCTAAATTGTTGGCTATGGTTCATGCTAATTTTGGTGAGCAGTTTCTTGTAGACTAAAATTTCCTCCATGTTCTATGATCTGGGTGGCAGCCTAAAGTTTTTTCTGCTCCCTTGCGTTGCTGGCATAGGTTTGCCTATTGTGCAATTTCTTGTACAATTGTTGTTATATTAGTCCATTGGTTATCACTGCCACTTGTTTGACTCAATATGCCTTATCAAGTCATAAGAATTTTTTTTTAATGCTCTGCATTTGTCTCTGATTTACAATTTTTTTGAACTTTGAAGTCAACATCAATTCTGACTGTATATTATACATCAGTTGATGGATTCAGGAGATGTGAGAAATGGATGCGGAATGACATTGTGGACTCAAAAGAGTCCAAGACAACCTCATGGTTCAAAAGATTCATTGGTCGTGAACAGAAGCCAGAAGTGACCTGGCCATTTTCCTTTGTGGAGGGTAGATTGTTTGTCCTTACTGTTCGTGCAGGTGTGGAGGGATATCATATTAATGTTGGAGGTCGGCATGTGACTTCATTCCCTTATCGAACGGTATGCTTCTAAGACAGGTGACACTCACTTCTACAGGAAGTACTAATCATTTGGGACTGGGTACAAGAAAATGCAGTTCTCCAAAGTCCTAATTTTCCTGCTCATGATGGTGTATGTAATGGTTCTAATATGGATAATTCACTGGTGCCAATGTAAACCATCTTCTTTCCCTCTATCAACCGATCAAACCATTTTTTTATCATTTAATATCCACATTTTCTATAATGGTAATTATAGCTTATGATTAAAAGCTGGTTGCTGAGTGTTTTTAACTTTTTTACCAGGCAACCTCATGTAGGTGGGAAAAGGCTTAGTTCTGTTGAGTTGTTGAGTTTTTTTTTTAATGATATTTTGTTAATGGGGCCATCAAGTTGTGGGTGTTTGTAACACTATAGAAGCTAAAGTATATGTTGGGTTAAATAAATTCTTCTTCCTTCCAAGGATTGCGAGTTTGATTTTAACATTTGGAATTAATTTGGAGAAGTTCAACTCTATAAAAATCCAAAATCTTAAGTATGGAGAATTTTCATTTAAATGTTAGGAGGATCTATGTTTCTTTCAAAATATACTAAAAGAAGCATGATTATATACTTAAAACCTATTAAATCATAAAATATTATATGATATAAAGTGAGATTTTATTTTCTTACAACTTTGCATTTAAAAACTAAAAAACTCCAAGGATTTCTTTTTTGATATTTGCGAATTTTCTCTATTTAGTACCTAACTTTAGCTGAGTTTTGTATTTTTTTTTGTTTGTGTTTAATTTGTAATTCCATGATTAAAAAATGAAAAAATATGACTAAAATTTGGAGAATATCCATCCCATGCCTTCTTTCCATAGATAAATTAACCAAAATTTCATTTCTTAGTATAATTCATCAAACAGTGGCATCCATGTTTTTTTTGTGTTCTTTTCTTCGGGCATCTAATAATCTTGCTAGCTTCTTCAAAAATAGACTTGGCACATACTTTTCTGAATGGAGTTATGCTTATCCTTCAGGGTTTTACTCTTGAAGATGCAACTGGATTAGCAATTAAAGGTGACGTTGACATTCATTCAGTCTATGCTACCTCCCTTCCCAATTCGCACCCAAGTTTCTCTCTTCAGGGAGTCTTGGAAATGTCAGAGAAGTGGAAGGCTCGTCCTCTTCCCAAAAGGCCGATTCAACTCTTTGTTGGGGTTCTCTCTGCTACAAATCATTTTGCAGAGCGCATGGCAGTCAGAAAAACATGGATGCAATCTGCTGCTGTAAAGGCTTCCCATGTAATAGTTCGTTTCTTTGTTGCATTGGTAAGTGTTGCAAGTGTTTTCTTTCTTTAAGTACACTCATAAAATATAAACATGTGAGGACTGTTAATTATCTGGAGAATAGGACTATTGACACAAAGTGACAAAGTCTATCACTTGTATGTTTAAATTTCTTACATTGTCAGTGTATATTTCTGTTTGCCATTACATAGATCAGAACTGTACTAACAGGTTAGATACAAACTCTAAGAATTCTTTTACCATGTTTTGCTCAAAACCCATCTTTCATCTTCGTCACGGTCTTGTCGATGGTCTCTATGAATTTCTTCTTTACTATTTTTTGTCTAGTGTCCTCTAGGAAAGTGTTCTTAGAAAATTGTTGGATATAGATAGGTGATTGGTGAAAAGTCAAGTATCATTACATCTACCACTTAGTTTTATGCTTTATTTGGCCAGTTTGGCTGCAATGATTTTACTTGTACATTTAGAAATGACTCAAATGAGCATATTCAAGAAATGGAAGGAGTAGCCCTAATTAGAGATAAAATGAGAAAAAAATGATTAAGGTGGTTTGAACTTTGCACACATAGTATTGAGAACAAGCTAGTTAGGAAGTGTGACGTTTTAGCAATCCATGGTATGATAGAGGTAGAGGAAGACCTATAATGATATGGATAGAGATAGTTAAGAAAGATATAATCTCTTTTTGATTGGTATGGGAACTAGGCAAATTTGATGTAAGTTATTGTGATTTATTTCAGGTTTTTTGTGGGTTTGGGTAACTTGGTTTATTCTAGTACTCCTTTGAACTTTTGGTACTGCTTGTTTCTTTTTATCAATATATCATTTTGTTTCATCTAAAAAAAAAAAAAAAAAAGAAATAACTTTTTATAATTTATATGTCGTAGCCCTTGATAGAGCGGAGTGGAAGAAGTGAATTCATGAAACCAGGCCTAAGTAGTTGGAAAAATTCTTTTTCAATTTGAATACACTTAAAATGAGAAAGTCTGATTCTAGAAATTTCTTTCAAATGTTACCTTGTGCTTTTGATGAATTGTCACCTTTTTTTTTTGAGAGGAAACAAAGCTTGTATTAGTATGAAAAAATATGTACAAGACAGGGCATCAGAGATGCACTACACAAAGAATGAACGCAACAAAAGGGAGATAACAAAAACAAAAGACCCCAAATCCTCTGACAAGCAGTAAAACACACCCTACCAAACCACAACCGCCTAAACACAACTCGCCCAACACCTCCACCAATCCGAAACAGAAAATCCCCCATTAAATTTTGAACATGCAACCCAATTACAAGCTTGCCACAAAGCTCCTTCCCAAATACTCAAGCAATCTAAAGACCGACACTCAAAAACCCTTCTATTCCTCTCTAGCCATAATGCCCAAAGAGTTGCAAACACCGCTATTCTCCAAACTTCCTTAGCTCTACCCGAGCAGCGAGACAAATGATCAAGGGATATGCACTCATGCAATGACGGGGGATATACAATTCCCCCGTCAATGAGCACCCCCCAAAAGTCCCACACATTCCTAGACACCCTACACCGCAAGAAAAGATGATCAATAGACTCTCCATCTTGTAAACAAAGAGGACAGCAATGTGGAGAAATGTATAAAGAAGGGAACCATCTTTGGAGCACATCCATTGTGTTGAGTTTGCCATGAGCTAAGAGCCGCCCAATCACCTTGACTTTTGATGGGATCTGAGCATTTGAAACACTTTTGAAAATGGGGAGGGGGGTAAGTATTGGGTCGTCGATCAGGTGATAAAAAAAAGACTTACATGTAAAGGATCCAGATGGACCTAAAGACCATCTAAGCCTATCTTGACAACTAGAAAAACGAGCATGACTAAGGGTTTCCAAAAATAGATCAATTTCATTAAGCTCCCCTACTGATAGGTTTCTACAAAAGTGGAAGTTCCAAGAAGGTGGGTTAAATTGCACATCTAACGGAGAGGAAAAGAAGGAGCAAATGGGTTCATTATGGCAAGAGGATAGTTTGTAGAGACGGAGGAAGGTTTGGGCTAGGGTAGAGGTGCCAATCCATTTGTTTTCCCAAAATCTAATGGTGCTGCCTTCCCCAACCTCCATGGAAACATGCTCGAGAACTGAATAGCCAATAGTTGATAAAAAATTCCAAGGGCTACGGTAAGTATTTCTCCACCCAGATCCCCTTTCCCAATTTGCCACAAACTCGTCATAAGTGCTCGAAATAATTTTTGCCCATAGTACATGAATTGTCACCTATTGATCTATGTTGGAGTCAGTGTTGTCAAGGCGGAAAGGCGGTGGTAGGCGGTAAACCTTAATTAGGTGAGGTGGGGCCTAGGCGGGGTATAAAATATTTATTTAGAGGTCCCTGAAAATTTTATTTATTTATTCATTGGTCCCTCACTCCATATATATATATATATATGTAATTATTAATTTAATTTAGAAGTTGAAGTGGAAGAAGGGAGAGGATTTCGCAGGTTTTAACAATATTTTTTTTTTAAAAAAAACCCTTTAAAAAAAATATTTGCTTAGACCTCTCCAAACCGCCTAGACGGTGGTCTAGGCGGTGCCACTACCCAAGGGCCTAGGCGCCGCCTTGACAACACTGGTTGGAGTTGTAGCTCATGCTACGTTACGAACATGAGTACATATCTCGGATATCGGTAAATATCTAGAGGTTGGACTTATTTATTTTAAATTAAATATAGGATTTTAAATTAAATATAGGAGGACTTGTGTCTAAAAGGTATTCAAATATTTGGATATGTGTACTTGGGCTCAAGCTATGTTCACTCCTTAACTTACTTCTTCTTCTTCCTATTGAAGTTCTTTTTCTTCCTTTTTCTCTTCCTTTTCTCCTTTTCTCCTTTACTTCTTTTTCTTCTTTTTCTTTTATAATTTTACTCCTCTTAATGCTTTCTTTTTCTTTATCTTTCTATTTTTTTCTACTTATTTTTGTGCATTGTCATATTTTACTCATTTTCTGCTTTTTCTTTTCATCTTTCTTCTTTTGATAATTTATGTAAAAGTTTCGGACAAATATCCCAAGTTTCGGACAAATATCCCATGTCCAAGTCAATGTTGTGTTGTGTCAACATAGGTACTTTGTAGAGTTCGAGTAACATAGGATTCACGAAGCTTTGAGCTACATGCTTTGTGGAAAGTGTATCCAAGCAGGTCTTCAGTGTAGAAGTGCAGAAGTAGGATAATTTAGGTTAAATGGCTTATCCTTTCTTCAAATATAGAATGATCTGCACCATGAAGCCTCGGGTGAAGTGCTCTTAAAGTGACTCCAACTTCCTTATTATTTAGAGAAACATAATCAAATTGTGGTTATGACAATTTCTTGGAAATAATGTTGAATTTGCCTTTTAAGTTTTAACATGAAGGCGAGCCTTGTTGCAATGGTAAGAGTTGTCGCCTTCTGACCTGGTGGTCCTAAGTTTGAGTCGTGGAAATAGCCTCCCTTGATGTAGGGTGAGGTTGTGCACAATAGACCCAAAGTGAGGTCCAACCTCTCCTTGAACCCCGCATAGATGGGAGCTTCGTGCATTGGACTACTTTTTTTTCCTTCTTTTATTTTTTATTTTTATTATTATTATTTTCTTCTTCTTCTTCTTACATGAAGAGTTTCATATGGCTTAACATAATTTGGACAATGTGTGTTCAAGAAGGCCCTCAGTGTATTTGTTTGTCCAAGTAAACTTATTTTCATTGCATTTACCTGATTATCTCTATTTCCCAATATCTTTATACTCCAGACCATGAAAACTGTCATAAAGTGTTTTCTGAAAGTAACTACTGTGCAAAGATGTTTAAAGATACATGTCTGTAGGAGATCAAAAACTCCTGTAGATGCACAATTCTATGATTTGATACAATTCCATTCAATATAACCTTAGGCAAGGAACTTTATGATTTGGTACTGTCCAACAGAAATCTGAATTCTGAATACTATTATTTATTGGTGCATCTTAATTACTTGTGTACATGAATCAGTTACTAAAATGTACCAAAAATCAAATCTGTAACAGGTTAACTTATAGATATAATTGTTAATATGCCACCAAGAGAAGAATAGAGTAGAAATTAGAAAGAATTAAATGTCCTCCGCCAAATTGGTGCTTCATCCACCATCATGGTAATTGTCTTTTGGTTGTTATGATTGGCTCACTTTGCTTAACATGACATATTCTATGTAGGTTTTCAACAGTTCTTTCATCCATGTGACTCACTTACTGTTTAAGGGTCTCTAAATGCAAGAATAAGTTAATTACCTATACCTTCTTAAGGCAATTCTGAATAGTAGGACCCTGCTCTATCTTAATAGTATGTGTCCCATTGTTTAAGGATCATTAAATGTGACAATATGCTAATTACTGATAAATTCTTAGGGCAACTTCTAGAAAGTAGAACCTATTCTATCAAATATTATGTCTTCTATTGTTTGTGAATAATTGAAAATAATAATATCTTAATTACCTATATCTTCTTAGGGAAACTTCTAGATAGTAGCACCCTATGGTGTCTTGCATTTTGTGTCATTTAAAATCTGAAATCATGCTTAAAATGTTGCCTTTTTATTGGCATGATTTTTGTCCAATTGTGAATGCTTCAAAGTTCTCCCAAGGGCTACCTTTGGTTTTCATTTTGACTTCGACTAATATAATAATATTGACATGTGTAGAGTATGAGGAAGGAAGTTAACGCTATTTTGAAAAAAGAGGCAGCTTACTTTGGTGATATTGTGATCTTGCCCTTTATGGACCGGTATGAGCTTGTGGTCCTCAAGACTATTGCCATTTGTGAATTTGGGGTGAGTTCATGTTCATCTCTATTATAAAAGTCATTACTATGACTTTTTTTTCTTCATAAATTCAATCACCATCATTTTATTTTGCTTTTGATTTTTCATGATCCGATGCCCTGCAGTTTCACAATGTATCTGCTGCTTACATTATGAAGTGTGATGATGACACATTCGTAAGGGTTGATACTGTCCTGAAAGAAATTCATGGTATATCTACCAAGAAGTCCCTTTATATGGGGAATCTCAATTTATTGCATCGGCCTCTCAGAAGTGGAAAATGGGCAGTCACTTATGAGGTATTTTTTATTAGGCACATTGTCAGGAAGATAGTTTTAAAATCCAAGCTGTGATGTTCTATGTTTTTTTTTTTTTTTTGAGAAGAAACAATGTTAGTAGTTAGTAGTTAGTTGTATAACCAGCTCCATCACCATCCATCACCATACCACACTCTCGGGGGGGTATCAGGCCCATTCCTGATCCATTAATCCCCCCCCTTACCCCCTATGGTGAGACAGTGACAAGAGTTGAACCTGAAACCTTTGGGTTCCAAAGCCACCTTTTTACCAACTTCACCAACTCCATGTTGGCATGTGATGTTCTATGTTACTCAGATTCTTCACTTTAACCCACAACATTCATATCGATACAACACTGACGTGAGATGTGGCTAACAATTTATATCTTCGGATGTTGCTATCTAGTTTCTCCAAAGAAAGGAGGGAAAAAAAAGAAGAAAATGACTACAGAAGTATAGGAAGAAGAAAGGTAGAAGATAAGAAAAAGAAAAAAAAAAGAAAAAAAAAAGAAAGAAAAAACATAGGCTTGGGATGAAAAAGTGTTTTGGCCCTTTCTAACTGGCTAACTATATCTTATAATTAAGAATGAACAAGTTCGATTTCTAGATATGCACCTGCACTACGCACCGATATTAGATTCTGGGTAACATAGATCATGTTTTAGACGTCATTTGCAAGATTGAAACATCCTCCCTACTCTTGTACTGAAATAAGTGTCGGGGTCAATATCTACCAGTTTATCGTAACAGCCAATGGCTACTTTTAAGAAATACTCATTAGATTCATCAAAATTTTATCTTGATTTGCATATTGCCATTTCTTATACTGCATCTGGTTATCTGAGAACTGGTATAGGTAGGCATGATACTTGTGAGTTGTGATTAGCAAATTTGGTTTATTTCCATGGCACACTGGCCAAATAGTGCTTCCTGATCGTATAACATCTACCACGTGCATGATATTGTGGCAACTATGAGTTAGTTTGTTTCTCATAAGAGTGGACTTCTAATACATTATATAATTTAATCATCACATCATCAGATACTACAAGCATAAGAATGAAGATTCTGTGTGTGTGTGATTGTCTGCTACTGGTAGTGCAAATAAGGAAATGTTAATTAGGAATTTTCATATTTATAGGTTGTTTACTAGAACTTTCCCTCCTGATGTCACAGGAATGGCCTGAAGAAGTATATCCTCCTTATGCCAATGGACCCGGTTATGTTATTTCGAGTGATATTGCCAGATTTGTTGTCTCTCAACATGCCAACCAAAGCTTAAGGGTTTGTTTCCACCACAAGATTATTCATTTTCATACTTGTTTTCTTTTGGTTGATTCCTTTATTATTGTACAAATGTCACCTTCTACTTGCTGATAAATGGAGCATCTCGCTTTTAGTATAAAATCACCCACGTTGCGTTTTGATATAGAAAACAAGAATTGCATATGGTGCCCTAATTTTTTTTCTCCTCCAAGATGTATTCCTGAATCCATAATCTAGGGTTAGCTCAGGTGCTGAAACATTAGCAATTCTATTTTGTTTGTGCAGCTGTTTAAGATGGAGGATGTGAGCATGGGAATGTGGGTGGAACAATTTAACAGCTCCATCACTGTGCAATACTCCCACAACTGGAAGTTTTGTCAATATGGATGTATGGAGGGGTATTATACTGCGCATTATCAATCCCCAAGACAAATGATTTGCCTTTGGGAGAAATTAGCAAGGGGTAAGGCTCATTGCTGCAACTTTAGATGACGACTCTAATTATCGAATTTTTTTTTTCTTTTTTAGGGGCTTTTTTAGTGGAATATTCTGTAGAGTTGTAATTGTCAATTGCGATTTTGGTCCTCATTTTAGGGCCTTTTAGATATTGCTTAGAGGAAATCACAGTAAAAAATTCTTGGAAAGAACAGATCATTCAATGCCCTCCAAATGTTTTAGGTTTTGGCCAACAATTTCAGTAGCTGGAGGCTTGATTGCCACTTACTTCACTCACCTTGTAAAAGTATATTTGTATATTTTTAAGACCATTTCAGTTTCCATTGTGTTACAAACAGTACTATCCTATTCGATCTGATGTGAACTTGAAATTTATTAATATCTTACATCTTGTTGCAAAAATTTTGGAACTTTGTCTAGGAACAGTGAAAAGAATAAAGAAGAAACTTCAAGGCTCCTTTAAAACTCTCTTATTTATTTTTATTTTTTTTGCAGAAGCTTATATGTTTATCAAGTACTTTAGAATTGGTGGCAGTTTGTTTTAATATAATTAAGGTGTTCATTGAAGATGTTTTTGTTCTTTGAGACCATTTCAAGAAACCTTTCTGTCATTTGTTTATGTTGTGTAACAGATCAGTCATGTATTGCATAATATACAAGGTAATTAACTAATTATACATAGATATGTTATATGATAAGGTAGCATACCATGAAACTATACTTTCATTTATTTAATTGATGACATGCCCATGTCCATCATTACAGCAGGTAATATTAGACTTGAATAACTACATAGGATAGGATCTTTCTTCTTTATATATATATAGTGAGATATATATATATATATATATATATATGTGTGTGTGTGTGTGTGTGTTTATATAGTTAAAAGCTAGCTAGTAGTAGAAGTTGGATCATTCTCCTCCTGATCCCTTTATTTCACTCTCCATGGATGGCCTTCCAACTCACTGGATCCTGCACAATTATAAAAACAATAATTAATAATACTTTGTGATTTAAGGAAATTATATAATGGTGCACACTCAATCATTAAGGAAAATGCTACTTTAACCACAAAAGTGCAACTACATATTCTCTAAGTAGAGAATGATACAATGACAATGAAAATACAATTGAATATGTATAGGTGTAATTTTTCCTTGTTAGAATTAATGTCCATTTTGTAAGAACATAAAAAATAAAAAATAATATTCTAATTATAAGAAGGGTAATTACATATTTATTATATTATTAGAATCATTGGATTTTATCTTATGAATAAAAAAGACATGGTTGCACATAAAAGGGTAGGTACACGAAATTTCTGCCTATGTACACAGGGTTCTGAAGAAGGATTATACTACTTTGGTTTTACTACATATATACAACCTTGCCTTGTGCAATCACGAGGATGCTTCTATGACTCGGAACCCGTGATTATTTAGTCACACGACATACAATTCTTACTCTTGTGCCAAAGATCTCTCTCTTGTAGTTGCACACGTATATATAAGATGGATTTATTTTTTTATTTTTCATTAAAAAAAAAAAGTTTGAGTAATATTTTAAAATAAAAAATAAAAAATAAAAATAAAGACCCTTACGAGTTGCAATCAATGTTTTTGGAGAGGGTGAAGGAGATGGGTGTGGCACACTTGGTGGGTAAACTTGTGAGAGCATCATCCCTCAAGGTAGGGTAAGGAGTGGCAGCTTTCTTGATGCAGCCGCAAGCAAAGCGCTTCTGTTGGGTGGTGGTGACCATGGCTTTCAACTGCTTAACACCGTCGCAACACGCCGGAGCCGGTGCCATCGTTGTTCCGGTCAAGAATCCGACGCACTGGACCACCGACTTCTCCACGTCCGGGCAAGTAAGCCCCACTACCATCCATGGAACATTGTCATTAACACTCATTGTTACCACCACCATGAGTACCATTACAGGCATCAACATATTGCATCTGTTCATCATCATCTTTAATTATTATGATCAATATATTATAACTATATATATATTGATATATTGATTGGTTTTTATATATGTATGTATGTATGTATATATCTAATTGAGATCTCTTGTTGTTGTCTCCCTCTATATATAGAGAGAGAGATATCATGTAAGAGCTGAGAATGTGATGATTAATGCTTGGTGCATGGCAGTTTCAAAAGCTTTTCTAATTTCTTCTGTTGAACATCATCAGCTATTTGATCAGCTTTTGAGATTTTTTTTTGGCTTCTTCTTCTTTTATGTGAGTGACTTTTCTCGTTTTTCTATGATCAGCTTTTCTAACTTTGTATACATGTAGTGTAAATTACGTGTGAAACTTTGTATCTAGTGTAGACTACATTTGAAGAAGAAAAGAAGAAAAGTTTAACCAACCATTGTTGGTTCAGTGGTACCGAGGGCTGAACCAAGAAGGGTTGAGAGACTTAGTTCTGAATTCAAGCCCTCTATTAACAAAAATCGTGGGTGGGAGACACCCTTACCTCTGTCATATCTCGAGTCTGGTGGACTAGTCTCGTCCCAAAGAGAAAGAGGACACCATCGGATGCTAGAATTCCCGTGACTAAAAAAAAAAAAAGAAAGAAGAAAGAAGAAGAAAAGTTTATATAAGATCGAGAAACGTATAGTGTATAATTCCATTCCAATTACAAAAAAAAATACAATTATATATGTAACTAGCTACATTGTTATGGTATCAAATACATTTTTAAGATGTCAATTAGACCGATAGCTCACCTGGCATTTACCTCCATTTGTATGAGCTACACCTTTATTGGGTCTTGTCGTGGTAATTAATTTTTTTTTTTGTTATTGGTTTTTCAACATCTAGGACTGTCCTCCTTCTCGAAGGGCGAGACTAATCCTCCTGAACTTTGAATACTGTAAAGGCAATTTTGGGCGGCCCTCCTAATAGGAGTATGCTGAAGGTGAGCTTGAACTCGCAGTGTGAGTCCTTCAACCACCTTAAGACGCACTTCTCATTCGGCAAATCAATCTTATATTGATAATTTATCTCCTTTAATTATTAATAATTGAGACTGTCCTTATTTTTTATTCATTGATATGAAATCATATATATGTGATGATTTAATGTAATAAATACTATAAATTGACAAAAAAAAAAAAAGTTTTTTCACTTCCATGCATGACTCCTAATTTTGCTATAATTGTAATTAGAATTGCGTGGGGTTAAGTTATAAGGTGACTTTGGGTCCTATGGGATTTGTTGACGTGTTCAACTGACAATAACCCAAATTGCTTTCATCGCCACTCTTGGGAAGGTATTAGGCTTGTTTATGACTCACTAATCTCCTCACCTCCTAGATTGAGGTAGTATTTTATTAAATTGCTGCCTTTTGTAACTCGAACCTTCGACCCGTTTAAGGTCCCTCAACCCTCCTAATGACCATATGCTTCAACACTTCATTCTCACTTTATAAGTTTTTTTAAAGTACTAAAATAAATACTATTTTTTTTAATTTTTTTTTTTTTTAAAAGCTACAACATATACCCAAAGCTATGTCAAACAAGCCCTTTAAATTGCCTTCAAACGTGGGGCTCGACTGGTAAGGCATCGAATCCCAACTTGTCGATGTTGAGGATTTGAAACTTGTCTCATCCTTATTATTAAATAAGTGAGAGTTATCTCCCTTCAAGCAAATAGGGAGCTTGTGTCTACTTGCTGTTCAGGTCTCAAGTAGTTCACATCGTAGTGTTCGTCTCAATTAGGGGTCCTGATACACTTTGTACTAATAAGTTAATAAATAAATAAATAAATAAATAAAAACAACCCCTTTTGATTATCTTGAACCAGATTACTCATATAAGACAAAACACAACTTTCTTCTTAAATCAAACTCAAAAAGAGTACATATGATGTGCCAACCTTGGCCTTGCAACAGCCACCAAAGGCCTAGCCTTTGGCATAGTCATCCCATAAACCTCAACAGTCTCTATCTCCTCCGGCCTCACTCCCGCCGGCGGCGACCAATCAAAGCAGTGAAACAGCCTCGCCAACCCCATCAGCACAAACGCCACCCCCAACGGCGCTCTGGGACACTTCCTCTTCCCGGCGCTGAACGGCAATATCTTAAAATCCACTCCATGGCTTATCTCCACCCTCCCTCCGGCACCGGCGCCGGAGACACCCAGTTGGTGTCTCTCCGGCCGGAACTCGTCAATGTTGTCCCAGATCTTGGTGTTTCGGCCAAGTGCGTGGGTGTTGATGAAGACACGTGTCCCGGCCGGGATGTAATAGCCGTTTATCTTGGTGGGCCTGATGGACTCGTGGGGGATGAGGAATGGGCCCGCTGGGTGCATGCGGAAAGTTTCGCGTACGACGCAGCGTAGGTAGGTTAGGTGGGGTAGGTCTGATTCGGTGACCATGCGAGTGGGGCCTACTACTATGTCCAGCTCTTGTTGGATCTTGCGGAGGACACGTGGATGCTTGATTACTTCTGTCATGGCCCACTCGTTTGTTACTGCTGATGTGTCCGTTGCGGCAGCGATCATGTCCTTTTAGTTATGTTGCAGTGGGGTTAACAAAGAAAAATAACACACAAAACACACACAAATCAATCTGATAAATACTGAAAATAATGAGTGATGTAAGTTAATTATATTAAATTCAATGTCAAGAAGAAAGAGACTTATGATTAGTATTTTGGGAACATATATATATATATATATGCTAAATGAGGTGAGAAGCACTTCTTTTCTAAATCAATTAATTAGCATATTTTAAAAATGCTAGTTAATTTCTAGCTAGTGCTCTAGTTAATTAGCATGGCGGGTTCAATTTCAGAGATTAGTTCTATATCGACCATGTGTTCTTTTAAAGTAAGACACATAAGAATCCCCACCTTTTTACACTAACAAGATGTCTTTTTCTAAAAAAAGAAAAAACTACCCGGGACTTGTCTTTATGACGCTTTCTACGTGAGGGCCTACAGGCCTGATGACTCAACTTAGAAGCCAACCAAACTTAAGGGGCCTGTAATAGGGTTAGTATCTTGCGACATGTGGGGCGGGTCAAAATGAGCTTCAACAAGCATATTTGTTGGTGAATTGTGCAAATGGTATTGTTCAGAAAAATGTGAGAGTGCTTGTATTTTTAATATGTTTAGTCTTGTGTTCTTCTAGTACTACTTATAATTAACTACTAGTAATTTCAGTTTAATTCATTGTAATCAATTAATATTAATTAAAAATAATATGACCAAACCTGGATAAGTGCTTTGATTTCTATATCATCCATGTGCTCCTTCCCATCTTCACCAGGCAAAGACAACAAAATATCAACAAAATCCTTCTCATGATCTTCTCCTCCATTTTCCTTCTTCATCCTTCCTTTTCTATGCTCTTCAATAATCTTCATGTGAAACTCATCAACTCTCTTCTCCACCTCTCTCATTCTCTTCTCACATCTACAAGGATCAATCCATCTCCATAGAGGAAGATAATCACCCAAGTATATCAACCCTAGAAGCCAAAACAACTCATGTGTAATGTTCATGAACTCCATGGCTTCCTCCGGCCCGGCCGACTCGATCCCAAAATATTGCTTCCCTAGCAACATCCTTGTCACATTATTCATCGAAAATGCACCCAAGACTTGCCTCAAGTTCACTGCTTCTCCGGTCTGGATTCTCGTCCAGACATCTCGAACTAGGTGATTAGCCTCATCGGCTCGATGATTTGAGAATGACTCAAGTCTCTTAGTGCTAAGTAAGTGTTCCATGCATATTCTTCTCATACGCTTCCAGTGCGCCCCTAATGGTGCCAAAGCTACGTCACCACAACCATAAGCTAGATGAATTGCAGCCACAGTCGTAGGTCTAGAGGCAAAAATATCGTCTTGTTTAAGAAGAATTTCGCGTATGATTTCGGGGTCGTTGGTGGTGATTGCATCCACACTTCCTAGTCGAAGATAAACTAAAGGTCCGTATTTGTTGCAAAAGGAAGCAAAATCCCTATGTGGTAAAGGGCCTAGCTGAAGAAGATTGCCGAAAATAGGCCATCTCGGAGGACCTGGCGGTAGTCTTAAACTTCCATTTCGATGCTTCTCAACAAGCCAAATTAGGTATATTGTTGCAAAGAGAATGAAACAAACCAGATAGGCAACCAATGTTCCTAAATCCATACATGCAATGCAATGGATTCCAAGAGGCATTTGGGAAATTGATTTGCTATTTGTTTGATCTCACATGAAGTGAGAGAAGTATTAAGGGAAGAAATTTTCTTGATTTCTCTATACATTTGGCAACTCTAAAGGGTATGACCACATTTGTTATTAGGTGCAAAAGTTGTGTTTTTGTGTTTCCCTACTAATTAAGAAGGTTTGGTTTTGAGGGTTATTTAATGTGCAAGATTCATGGTTTTGGCATGTTTAGGTATTCTTTCCTCACACCTATCATAATGTGGAAAAATAAATACATATAAATACTTGTTAATTATCATCTTCTTGGTATACTCGACAGTCTTAACAAATATAAGGTTCGATTTCTCCAAATTAAACTTAAACCTCTAAATTTTATACTTATCTTTTATATTAAAAACTTGGGGTAGTAAGGTTAATAGTATAAGTAATCTTCACTTCTCTTATTTTTAAACTTACTTTACATGTAATTTCTTTTTTCTATTCTTTAATCCCTAATATTTTACTGATAAACAAACATTAGTATATGTAATCTGAATGTCGACTTAACCCTCAATAAAACAGAGTAGAAAAAGTGGATTCATGTAGCCAATTCATGTAGTTAAAAAAAAAGTTTAGTTGAGTTAAATTGAGTGTATCCTTAATTTTAGTTTAGTAGTTGGGTGCAAGTATTTATCTTAAAAGTCTTGAGTTTGAGACGTCTCCTATCACTTGTTGACCAACGGTGCCCTCGAGTGTTTGTGACCGTGATCCAAATGAATTAGGAAGGACGTAAGTTTTCGATACCACTGACCTCAAAATATATATATATATATATATATTAATAATGCCAATCAAATAATTTTTATTTTTATTTTTTATGATTAAGCATTGGATTCAATTATGGAGAGGTGAGGAAAAACGGAGGTTTGGTGGGACACGCAGAGAGAGTTGTCTTGATGGCCACCACTTCCTACTACCAAGAAATGAAGATTGCGTGCTGCTTTATCCTAATTATTAATTAGACTAGCTATTTGATGTTTTTTTTTGGGCTCAGCTTGTTGTGCATGATTCTTCCTTAACTTGATGCTTTCCTTACTTAATTGCAAAGCTATATGATCGGAATTTTGCAATTACGTGTGCATGATTCTTCCTTAAGTTGATGCTTTACCTAAATATTAATTAGAAAAGTTTGAAACCAAATATTTTATGTAAATATAACTTTAGAAATAAAATTAAAAAAATAAAAAAATATGAAAATGCATATTAAAAACTTTTGGATTATGATTAACATTTTATCTATGATATTTTTTATATAAGTATATTATATATACTCATAGTTATCACCCAATAAACATAGAGAAAATTCTCATTAATTTGGTCGGCATACCGAGCAGGCAACATGTCAGCTCACCTCTCGCTTACGTATCACCATGGAAAGAGGCAATTGCAGCTTCTGGTCGACACTGACTGGCCGAATAAAGGATGACTCGGGTCGATGCAGAATATGCAAGGGCTACTGACTAGAAATGACACACCGACCTGGTATGAACTACACAACCATAAGAAAAAAGATTCTCGACAAGAAACGTAAAGCTCTATGAGCTAGGTATACCGAGTTCATGGAAAGAATAAAAAACGGATCGCAATACAAGACGAATCTCACGAGATTTTCTATGAGATGTTTGAGATACTACACATATGTCACGATGGTACATATACTTGCCAATTCTGGTTAAAGACTCCAATTTCTATACATACTTATGCATGTATGTGTGTATGTATTGCCTTACTTTATTAGAAGAATTTAAGTGAAAAGTAGTGGAATGATAAGTAGAGAATGAAACACCCAAAAAGATATACACCGTACAACCAAAAGAGGTCTGAAACTGTTTAGAAATTTGAAAAAAATTGATAAGTAGAGAATGAAACGTATATATTAAGATGTTTTATTGTCCCCCAAATTATTTTGTCTTAAGAAGATTTTTTTTTTTTTGAAAAAGCTCCACGCAATGTACACGGTTTGACCACCAACTAACGGCTCTCATCAAGTTTCCATAAAAAAGAATAAAATTTTCAATAAATTTGAAAAAAAAAACTTGCATGCACATGTTTTTCGCCCCTTTATTATTATTATTATTATTATTATTTTATTTTTTATTTTTATACAAGGTATCCCGTCACCCTTAAGATGAGTTTAATAAGGAATATACAATAAAATAAAATTATTTTTAATTTTATTTTCACGTTTCAAAGCCGAACAAAATATAATTAAAAATAATCTCATCCATCATTTTATGTTGATTTCTTTTTTTGCCTCGATTCCCTTCTTCTTCTGTAAATGGCAAAACGGATGGCTGTTTTTTTTTTTAATATAATTTTAAAAAAATATTTAATTAATTTTTATTCTAATCTCATATATTGCACCAAACACAGAATACACTACTTTTAGTTTTATCCTATCTTATTCTATCACATCCAATCTCATAAAATTAATTTTATCTTATTTTACACACCAAACGAACCCTTAAGGTACGAAATTAGTTCTCACTTAAGATAAAAGCAAAAATAATAGACTTCTCTAAAAAAAAAAGTGCATTAAAAAATTAAAGCTTATAACTTTTATACAGAAATAATTTTAAAACTCAGCTCGATTGCACTAAGTCAATCATTTGTTAGTACCCTTTATTATCATTATTATTATTATTATTATTATTATTATTATTATTAACTCTGGACATGCATTGCATGTTGAAAGTTACCAAGAGAAAAATAATAAAAGGGAGCTAAAGTCATCCAAAAAATAAATAAAATAAAAAAAGTTACCAAAAAAAAAAATAACAAAAGGATTTGAAAATGACAAAAAGATAATTATTAAAATAAGTCTTATATTTATTAATATTATAAAAATAAATTTTAATCACTTTATTATCAAAATAGTGAATAATTTAAAAATTATTGATAAAAATACATACCGTGAATTAAATAATATTTACTTTATAAATAATCTAAAAAAGGAAAAGGCAAAAACGGCGGGGCCGTTAACTCTTGCAAGTGTATGTGGGCCCCCATCCATGTGATATTTCTTCAAAGCTCAACTGCCCAACCACAAATATCTTATGCACTGTACCGAAAGGGTTGTATCGAGGAATCGTACCACACACCCTCTCTTCAAATCGCCACGTGGACCGATCCATCTTAACTTTGGCTAGCTTTTCGCAACGTGGCCTAACTGGCACGCGTCGCAAAAGTAAACGACCCTTCAATCCCATTATTTTATCCAAGTCCCGCGGTACATCCCGGGTTTATTAATTTCGTTGCCGACGTGATGCCACGTAGGGAGTCCACCACAGCGTATGTGTGGTACCTATGACACGTGTTGGTATACTATTGGTTGTGAAGATATCAGAAACGGACAAAATGTGGAGTAGGGAACAGGGGGGAGGGTGGGGGACAGGGGAGTCGAGTGACATCGGTCAAAACACAGAACTGCCTTGTCGGTAAGGCAGGAGAGAATGCCGCGTGTCTCAGTAATCCAGAGAAAGAAGGCAGGAACTTCATGACAGAGTGCCAGGTGGGGCCTATTGAACAGTTGTGTTTGGGCCCACACTTCTATTCTTTATTAAAGAGAGACAAAGCAATAATCAGTGGCTGACAAAGCGGAGCATCCGACGCTATCGCTAAGCAACTAAAATGCCCTTTGTTCAGCAAAAATGTCAAATATGCCCTTTCTTTTTATTCATATTTATTTATGTGCTTTGGTCAAGAAATGAGTGCAACAGCTTTCACTGCCATTTCTTTCTCTTTTCTATTTATTATCAAAATGTTTTTTTTTTTTTTTGTGGTGATCGTTACTATTCCAATTTAATTATTCTTGGACATCATAAATAGTAATTATTTAAATAATTCAAAACAAATAACAGCTATCAATCACTAGAACAGTAAGGCTTACATATTAATAGCATTTTTATGGTAAATAGTAAACAAAAACATATATACAAAATAATCATTATATTGAACATGTCCATTATTTTTTTTCATAATAATACTTTTTACAACATTTTTTTTATTTTTTTATGCTGTTAAAAACCCATATTAATGTTAGCTAGTCTCATAAAAAATAAAAAATGTTGATATTGCATTTACATTTAAATAAGTTTTTGTATTGAAAAACTATCATGATTCTATGTGAGTAAAACTCTTTAAGTATGTTGTTTAAAACTATGTAAAAAAAATGATGATTAGCTCCAACGGTGTACATCATAACCTTTTCAATGGAAGTCAAGAGTTTGATTATCTTTTTTTATCACGACGTCCCTAACGTAAGCTGACATCATGCCCGACATGGAGTGTTATACGTCTTCTTAGTCTTACTAAGAGATTTAGACTTTTTCTCACATATGTGTTAACATTCTCAACGTTCTTAAAAAAAAAAAAAAAAAAAAAAAAAATTAAAAAAATAAAATAAAATCTGTAACACAAGCTAAGCGTTGATATTTATAAGTTTCATTTCATTATAATTAGAATGCGAAAGCATCAATAAAGAAAATAATATTAGAATAAATTCTTAAGGACAAAAAGCAAGAAAAAGTCATAAAAATGCCCCCCAACCCCACTCCCCACCCAACAACCACAAAAAAGGAATCCAGATTCCAAGAGGCAATATCGTTAATTTTCAATCCAAAAAGGGCAAATATGTCATTTAATGATCAAAACAGTTGACAGTTGAAGGACAAAATGGTAATTTCATACATTACCTTCTTTCGCTGGCTTGCAATCTAATCCACGTAGACAGATCCCACTGAAACTGATATCTTTCCAACCTTCTCTTTCTTCATTAATATTAAAATCTAATTAATAAAAGTAAAAAATTAATTTTTTAAAAAAATTAAAAAAAAATTAAAATTATTATTACAAGAAGAGAAAGATGACAGAAGAAGAAGATGAAACGCTGCAAAACGGAAGAAGTTGGTGTAGCGTGTTAATGGCCTCTCCTGCAACGGCTAGTTTTCATGGTTCTTAGAAACGGCTAGTTTTTCTGCTTTTTAAGAACAGAAGATCAAGAAGAAGAAGAAGAAGAAGAAGAAGAAGGGAATTATATAGGATGGATTTCAGTTCTTTTATAACATCACTTGGAACATCATGTGTGATATTTGTGGTTTTGATGCTGTTGTTTGTGTGGTTGTCAAGAAAGCCAGGAAACAATGTGATTTATTACCCAAATAGGATTCTTAAAGGGTTGGATCCATATGAAGGTTCAACTAGATCAAGGAACCCATTTGCTTGGATTAAGGAGGCTTTGAGTTCTACAGAAGATGATATTATTTCCATGTCTGGTGTTGATACTGCTGTTTACTTTGTGTTCTTGAGCACAGGTTAGTAGTTCATCACCATTTTTTTTTTCTTTTTAGATTTAATTTTAATGGTTTTGGCTGATTAATTTTTGTGGGTATTGTGGGGTTTCTATTATTGGCTTTTGCTTTTTTTGTTGATTTTTTTTTTTTTTTTTTGGGTGAATCTCTGGGCTTTATCTAACAGTTTATTTATGTTTTTCATTTCTTTTTTTGGTGGATTTTTAATTTCTTTCCTTGTTTGATGTATTTTAGGTGTTGTTAATTTGGTTCTTTTTCTTGTCCTGTGTTCATAATATTTGGGCAATTTTTCCTTTTTTGGGATGTGAAGAAGAGATGTAGAAATCAATTTTCAAAAAAAAAAAAATAAAAAAAATAAGAAGAAGAGGTTTAGGACTTTGGATTATTGACAATTGTGTTTATGTTATCCTGTAACGGGAATTTGTGGCTTGGACTCATAATTTTGTTCCAGAATAAAAAAAAAGGATTTACAAATAGATTGACTAATGGAAGGAATTCTTATTATTTTTTAATTTTTATTTTTATAATACAGATCTTAACAATCTCCCTCATGAATTTGTGTGTACATAATCAACTTCTTCTTCCTGTTCTTGTTTTTTCTAATACATTCTTTTCTGTTCTATATATTCTTCTGTTTTTAGAATTTCATCTATTCAAATTCTTCAATTAATTATGTCCTGCAGTGTGCTAGAATGATATGATTTTCTTTCCTAATAACAAAAATGATGTGAGTTTATTTTTTTATGAAAACTGCATAATCCTTCTTGTAATTTTCATTCAACTCTGCCTTTCAGCATTGGGAATATTAGTTTTGTCGGGTGTTGTGTTGTTACCGCTTCTACTGCCCCTTGCCGCAACTGACAAAAATTTTGCTTCAAGTTCTCATACTACCAGCAATGGAACCTTCAACGATCTCGACAAGCTATCAATGGGAAATGTGAAAGTAAGAACTTAATTGGACTTTTTCCTTAATTTTTCTACTCCATGTATTGAATCATATTGATGTCAAGTTTGGGTGATTCATGTATGTGTTAAGGTTGCTTTTGGTTTGTGAGTCAAATAGGGGAATATTGCAATACAAAAATTGAAGATTAGTAAATGCCTTTTTATTGTTTTCTTAGAACAGTTTTTTTTTTTTTTTTTTTTGAGTAAAATCTTAAAAATGTTTTGTGTCTTTTGATTTCATCGTATATCTCTACTTGTTTTTTAATTATTGTATGTTTATGTCCTTGCATCTATTTCAGGAGAAAAGTCCAAGGTTGTGGGCTTTCCTGGTAGCATCATACTGGGTTTCTTTTGTTACATTGTACTTGTTATGGAAAGCCTACAATCATGTTTCCGATCTTCGAGCCGCAGCTCTAAGTACTTCAGAAGTGAAACCTGAGCAATTCGCCGTTATTGTCAGAGATATACCTTCAGTTCCTCAAGGACAAACCCGAAAAGAACAAGTTGATTCTTATTTCAAAGCAACTCATCCAGATGCATTTTACCGATCAATGATCGTCACAGACAACAAGGAGGTGCATTCAGACTTATTGATTACATCTTATACTATTAATTTTTTGTTATATTGTTATATTGTTACATGCATGTAGAATAATTAACGATCGAAGAAAACAGTTACTTACCTTTATAAGTAGTATATATAGATAGTTGAGGAATGCACGTTATAGATATCATGCATGGTGTAGATTATATGGGAATGCAAGTAGCTAGAGGAGATCAAGCTACACCAAGCTTGAGTCTAATGTCAAGTAAATTTTCAGTTTTTCAAAAAGAAATTCAAAGGTAAAGGTATTTGGTTTAAGGAACCTTATCCTGAGTTTTACATTCATTTTTCAGGTCGACAAGATTTGGGAAGAGTTGGAAGGTTACAAAAAGAAGCTTGTCCGTGCTGAGGCGATATTTGCAGCCTCAAAAACAGCAAGCAAACCCGAAGGAACAAGACCCACAAACAAAATTGGCTTCCTTGGTTTAGTAGGAGAAAAGGTGGACACGATAAATTACTGTAATCAGAAAATCGACGAACTTGTTCCAAAATTAGAATCTGAACAGAAGATCACCATTAGAGAGAAACAACAAGCTTCTGCTCTAGTCTTTTTCAACAGCCGTATAGCCGCAGCCTGTGCAGCTCAGACGCTCCACGCCAGGATGCTAGACACATGGACGGTGACAGAAGCTCCTGAACCGCGACAAATCATATGGAGCAATCTTCCTATGAAGTTCTCCACAAGGCAAATAAGGCAGGACATCGTATATCTCATCGTTTTTTTGACTATCTTCTTTTACATGATCCCGATAGGTCTTATATCCGCATTAACAACTTTAAAGAATCTGATGAAGATTCTTCCTTTTCTAAAGCCGGTTGTGAATATCGGCACAGTTAAGACAGTATTGGAAGCTTACCTTCCTCAGATTGCACTTCTTGTATTCTTAGCATTGCTTCCGAAATTGCTTATGTTCTTAACAAAGGCCGAGGGGATACCTTCGCAAAGCCATGTTGTGAGGGGGGCATCAGGAAAATTTTTCTATTTCATAGTGTTAAATGTTTTTATTGGGGTTACGGTTGGCGGGGCGCTGTTTAGCTCATTGAAGGCTGTCCAGAAGAAGCCAGACACCCTCGTAGATATGCTCGGGAAAGGCCTACCGGCAAATGCAACCTTCTTCATCACCTTTGTAGCATTAAGGCAAGTTTATCAATCTTCCTTCATATGTTTTTTGATGATGCTTTTCAAACATTGTGAGTATTTATTTCACAAGAAAATTTTGATTTTAGGTTCTTTGTTGGATACGGGCTGGAGCTATCGCGCTTGGTTCCATTGATTATTTACCATTTGAAGAGGAAGTATCTTTGCAAAACTGAAGCTGAGGTGAAAGACGCTTGGGCTCCTGGGGATTTAAATTATGCAACTAAGGTTCCGTCCGACATGCTTATCATAACAATTTCCCTTTGTTACTCTGTAATTTCTCCTATTATCATTCCCTTCGGCGTCGCTTATTTTGGCCTCGGATGGCTAATTCTACGAAATCAGGTTAGTCTATAAATTCTTTGGAGACCTCCTTTTACTCTTGAAGTTTTACTTGTTCAGATTCATGTATGTCATTTAGCCAAAATCTAATGATATCTTTGTAGCATCAACATGTACTATTTTCTAATGCTTGATTGAACCAAATTAACTTTTCATTAGCGTGTTGATTTAATTATTTCTCTATCTTTTTAGGATAAATATTCCAATCTCATTCATGTTTTTTCTGATCTTTTATTATATCCAGGCTCTCAAAGTTTACATTCCATCCTACGAGAGCTATGGCCGGATGTGGCCACACATACACACACGCATCATTGCCGCTCTTATCATCTACCAAATCACAATGATTGGCTACTTCGGCATCAAGAAATTCTACTACACAGCTTTCTTAATACCGCTTCCCGTTATGTCCTTCATCTTCGCCTATGTTTGTTCTAAGAAATTCTACAGGGCGTTCCGCCACGCCCCTCTTGAAGTCGTGTGCCATGAATTGAAGGAGACGCCTAATATGGCGGCCATTTTCAAGGTGTTTATTCCACTGTGTTTGAACTCGGAGAAGTTGTTCGATGGAGACGGAGAAGGCGGCCAGTTTGAAGATAAATCTCATGCTTCCAAAACAGAGTCTTCTGTTGTTTAGTTGTAAATATGTTTGTTTGTTTGTTTGGTTGGTTGGTTGGTTTAATTTTCTAGCATTCTATAGTTCTCTTGGTGGTGTTCTCAGTGTTATTATAGGATCTTAGTTTTTTTAATTTGAAGTCTTGAATGAAAACCTTGATTTGTATCTTTTATTGTGAAGTATTAGTTTGAGTTGTGTGAAAACTAAGGAAAAAAAATGAAAGGATTGAAAGATCATATTACTGGAAGCAAGTACTTCATAATATATATAGATTAAGATCTGACTTTAAACTTTAGGATATAACTTCAGATAAGCTACTGACAGCAATCAAATTCTTTTTTTCTCTTTATATTTTTTTTACTTAAAAGTGAGACTTTCGTGTGCTTTATATAAGTAAATTTATCTATGGTTTTATTTAAGGTAAAGTTACTATTTAAGGTAATAATTAGAAATATGTTTATATAAACATATAAAAGCTCAATTAGGAGTTCGTGTATATACATGCACGTGAATGTCCTAGTTGGGATGAAAAGTATAAAGTTATTTATATGAATACCAAAAACTTTGATTGAGAGAAAATTACGAATTTATGTATATAAGCATATAAAAGTCTCATTAAAGGTGAAAATTATGAATTTGTTTATATAATAAATACACGAAACTCTCATTCAAGGTAAAAATTTGCGAATTTATGTATATAAGTATATGAAAGTACAATTTTTTTATATATGCACATGATAGTTCTATTTTGGGTAAAAAATATAAGTACATGAAAGTCTCACTTTTAGTCTAATTGGGCTTTCTTATGCTTGTATAAACATATTCCTAATTATTACTCTAAATAGGGCTTTCCTGTGCTTTATATAAGAAATTTATATTTTTTACCTTAAGTGAGACTTTCGTGTGCTTATATAAGAAAATTTCTAATTTTTACGCAAAATGGGACTATCGTATACATATACAAATAAATTTATAAATTTTACAAAAAATTCCTAATTTTTAGCCTAAAAGGGACTGTTGTGTGACTTGTAAAAAAAATTCATAATTTTCACCTAAATGGGACTATCGTGTGCTTATGTACACAAATTCGTAATTTTCTCCCAATTGAAGTTTTATTTGTTTATATAAATAACTGCATGATTTTCACCCCAACTAGGACTTTTATGTGCTTGTATAGATGTATTCCTAATTATTACCCTAAATAGAACTTTCGTGTGCTTATATAAACAAATTCTTGATTTTTACTTAAAAATGGGACAATATGTACATATATATAAAGAAATTCATAAATTTTACCTAAAATTATACATTCGTGTGCTTATATACATAAATTCGTAAATTTTTAACCCGAATGAGAGTTTCATTTGCATAAGCAAATTTCTAATTTTTAGCCGAAAAGGGACTTCGTGTGACTTAAATATGAAATTCATAATTTTTACCCTAAATGAAACTATCGTGTGCTTAAATACACAAATTCGTAATTTTTTCCCAATAGGAGTTTTTTGCGTTTATATAAATAACTTCATGCTTTTAACCCCGACTAAGACTTAGATGTGCTTATATACAACAATTCCTAATTTTTACCCTAATTGGACTTTCATGTGCCTATATAAACGTATTTGTAATTGTTACTCTAAATAAGGCTTTCGTATGTTTATATAAGGAATATATATTTTTCATCTCAAGTGGGACTATATCGTGTACTTATATAAGCAAATTCATAATTTTTACCAAAAATGAGACTATTTTATACATATATAAAGAAATTCCTAATTTCTACTAAAAATGGGATTTTGATGTGCTTATATGCTTATATACATAAATTCATAAATTTTTACCTTGAATGGGAGTTTCAAGTGCTTATACGAACAAATTCTCAATTTTTAGTCTAAATGGACTTTCGTGTGACTTATATAAAAAAAATTTATAATTTTCACCCCATGTAGGACCTACGTGAGCTTATATAAAAAAAATTCTTAATTTTTACCCTAAATGGGATTATCGTGTGTTTATATAGACAAATTCGTAATTTTCTCTCAATCGGAGTTTTATTTGTTTATATAAATAACTTTGTGATTTTTACCCCAACTAGGTCATGTACTTATATAAACAAATTCCTAATTTTATGACTAATTAGGCTTTCATGTGTTTGTATTTTATTCTTAATTATTATCCTAAGTAGAACTTTCCTGTGCTTATATAAGCAAATTCAAAATTTTTACCCAAATGGGACTAGTGTACAGGGTTTTTTACATGATTACCCTTCCCAAAAAGAATAATTTCACAAATGCCATCCACTACAAAATAATGTCACTTTTGCCTTGTTTTATTGTTCATTGTACAGTCAGCGCACAGTCAGCTGTCCACACAAGCGCCACGTCGGCGCAGAGTTGGAATTTTTTACCGTTGAAGGGAAGGCGTCTTTTTCCCTTCAACTTAAAAAAAAATATTGTGAAGGGAAGGCGTCTTTTGAAAAGACGCCTTCCCTTCAAATGTTATTTTTTTTTTTTACCGAAGAGAAGGCGTCTTTTGAAAAGACGCATTCCCTTAAAGTTTTTTTTTTATTTTAACTTATGACAATCCGTAATTGCCCATGAAGAAATAAAGAAGAAACAGAAGAAAGAAGAGAAAGGCAGCCTCACTACTTACGGGAAGAACAGAATCCTGTGCTTCACGAACAATCTCCTCAATAACAGACTCTCTATTCACAGTTTCTCTGCACATTATGCTCCCAATTGCAAAAGGAGTGAGCCCTTTCTCTACTCCTTTCTTCAGAAGCATTGTGGAGATGCGGAGGATACGGGCACATTCGAGTCGAAGATCCCAACCATGGTACTTCAGGAGGGCAATATCTTCCTCAGCGTCTAGTGACCTTATGTAATTGATGGTTTCCAAGTTGTATGGCTGGTGGGCTTGAGGCCAGTAGAGCCAGTCAAATGTGCAGTCTTCAAACTGCATGTAAAGCAAAAGAAAGAAAGAGAAAGTCGATTTAGAAAATCTCATTTTAAGAATAGCATCCTTAATGGATCTAAAAGAAAATAGATGAATTAAGTAAAAACAGAATAATGGCAAACTTACATTCTCAGGCAAGCAGTATCCATGGTCTATTGGAATCAGTACAGTGCGATCTGTTTCCTCGTCTTTGCTAATCAGGATATTCCCAGCATGTCGATCTGCATTAGCCAACCTTATATCCAGAACAGATATTTTATGCACCTCCTCCACTGGGAAAGCCCTAGGACCCATGTCCTCGCAGCTGCCATTGTTTTATCTAGAACATAATTATCTCTTCTTTCCTCTGTTTCTTCTGTTTCTTCTGTTTCTTCTTTCTTTCTGGGCAATTACAGATTGTCATAAGTTAAAATAAAAAAAAAACTTAGGAAGGCGTCTTTTGAAAAGACGCCTTCCCTTACACTTGTAAAAAAAAGATTTTTTTGAAGGGAAGGCGTCTTTTGAAAAGACGCCTTCCCTTCACATTAAAAAAAAAAATTGTGAAGGGAAGGCGTCTTTTCAAAAGACGCCTTCCCTTCACTTAAAAAAAATGCCACCTCCACGCTGATGTGGCGCTTGTTTGGCGTGCTGACTGTGCAATAAACAGTAAAGTATGGCAAATGGGTCATTATTTATATATGGATGGCATTTGTGAAATTTTTTTTTTTTTGAAAGGTAATCATGTCATTGGGCCCTAGTGTATGAAGAAATTCTTAATTTCTACTGAAAATTGTACTTTCGTGTGCTTATATAAATAAATTCATAAATTATTACCCCAACTAAGAGTTTTGTGTGCTTAAATAAACAAATTCTTAATTTTTAGCCTAACTTTTGTGCACTTATATACAAAATTCATAATTTTCACCTCATGTGGGACTTACGTGAGCTTATATGAAAAAAATCATAATTTTCACCTCTAAATCGGACTATTGTTTGCTCATATACATAAATTCGTAATTTTCTCCCATTTGAAATTTTATGTGTTTATATAAATAATTTCATGATTTTCACCATAACTAGGACTTTCATGTGCTTATATACACAAATTTCGTGTGCTTTAGATAAGAAATTTATATTTTTTACACCAAGTGAGATTTTTGTGTACTTATATAAGCAAATTTCAAATTTTTACCTTAAACGGAACTATCGTGTACATATATAAAGGTCTTAATTTTTACCCAAAATTGTACTTTCTTGTGCCTATATATATAAGTTCGTAAATTTCTACCTTCAATGAGAGTTTCGTTTGCTTATATAAATAAATTCCTAAATTTTAGCCTAAAAGGGACTTAAAGTGGGACATATATAATAAATTCATAATTCTCATCCCATGTTGGACTTCCGTGAGCTCACATATAAAAATTCTTAATTTTAATCTAAAATGGGACTATATGTGCTTATACACAAAAAAAATTAGTTTTCCCTTAATCAAAGTTTTATGTGATTTTATAAATAACTTCATAATTTTCTCCACAACTGAGACATTCATGTGCATATATATACACGAATTCCTAATTTTTAACCTAATTGAGCTTTCATGTGCTTGTATAAAAATATTCCTAATTATTACCCTAAATAGAATTTTTGTGTGCTTTATATGAAAAATATATTTTTCACCTTAAGTGAGACTTTCGTATGCTTATATTATCAAATTCTTAATTTTTACCCAAAATGGGAGTGATGTGCACATATACGAAGAAATTCCTAATTTCTAGCTGAAATTGGATTTTTGTGTGCTTAAATACATTAGTTTGTAAGTTTTTACCTGTTGTAATACCCTGTATTTCACAAAAAAAAATTACTATTTGGGCAACGCCCGAACGTTCAGGCGCATGACAGAACGTTCAGGCGCATGCTAGGATGTTCAGAACGTTCAGGCGCATGACAGAACGTTCAGGCGCATGCCAGAACGTTCAGGCGCAATACATGCCCACACGTTCTGTCATGCGCCTGAACGTTCTGTCATGCGCCTGAACGTTCTGTCATGCGCCTGAACGTTCGGGCGTTGTCCAAATAGTAAATTTTATTTATTTATTTTTTTTTTTTGTGAAATACAGGGTATTACACCTGTAATGGGAGCTTCATGTGCTAATATAAATAAATTTCTAATTTTTAGCCTAAAAAGAACTTTCGTGTGACTTATATAAAAAATTCATAATTTTCACCTAAATGGGACAATATCGTGTGCTTATATACACAAATTTATAATTTTCTCTTAATCTGAATTTTATGTATTCATAAAAATAACTTCATGATTTTCACTCTAATTAGGACTATCATGGGCTTGTATAAACGTATTCTTAATTATTAACCTAAATAGGACTTTTTGTGTACTTATATAAGAATTTTATATTTTTCACCCTAAGTGAGACTTAATTTCGTGTGCTTCTATAAAAAATTCTTAATTTTTACCTAAAATGGGACTATCGTATACATATATAAAGAAATTCCTAATTTCTATCCCAAATCGAATTTTCGTGAGCTTATATACATAAATTCTTAAATTTTTACCCGTAATGGGAGCTTCATGTATATATATAAACAAATTCATAATTTCTAGCATAAAAAGGACTTTTGTGTGACTTATATAACAAATTCATAATTTTCAACCCCATCTGAGATTAACGTGAGCTTATATAAAAAAATCTTAATTTTCACCTTATATGAGATTATCGTAAGCTTATATACACAAATTCGTAATTTTTTACTAAGCATAGTTTTATGTGCTTATATACACAAATTCCTAATTTTTAGCCTAGTTGGGTTTTCATGTACTTGTATAAACATATTTCTAATTATTACCCTAAATAGTACTTTCGTGTGCTTTATATAAGAAATTTATATTTTTCACAACAAGTGAAACTTTCGTGTAATTATATAATCAAATTCATAATTTTTATACAAAATGGGACTACCTTGTACATATATAAAGAAATTTGTGAATTTTATCCAAAATTGTACTTTCATGTGTTTATATATATAAATTCATAAACTTTTACCCTGAATGGGAGTTTTGTGTGCTTATATAAACAAATTCATAATTTTTAGCCTAAAAGGAACTTTCGTGCGACTTATATAAGAAATTCATATTTTTCACCCTTAATGGGACTATTATGTGCTTATAAACACAAATTCGTAATTTTTCCCAATCAAAGTTTTACGTGTTCATATTAATAATATCATGATTTTCACCCTAACTAGGATTTTAATGTGCTTATATACAACACTTCCTTTTGTTAGATTAATTGAGCTTTCTTGTGCTTGTATAAATGTATTCCTAATTATTAACTAAAATAGGATTTTCGTGTGATTATATAAAAACTATATATTTTCCACCCCAAGTGGGACTTTTATGTACTTATATAAGCAAATTCCTAATTTTTATAAAAAATGAGACTATCGTGTGTGTAAATACGTAAAATCGTAAATTTTTACCTATAATCGGAGCTTCGTGTGCTTATATAAACAAATTCCTAATTTTTAACCTAAAGGAGACTTTCTTGTGACTTATATAAGAAATTCATAATTTTTACCCTATGTGAGACTTACATGAACTTATATAAAAAAAATTCTTAATTTTCATCATAAATGGGACTATCGTATTCTTATATACACAAATTCGTAATTTTCTCCCAATATTAGTTTTATGTGTTTATATAAATAAGTTCACGATTTTCACCCCAACTAGGATAGCCTAATTAGGCTTTTATGTGCTTGTATAAACGCATTCCTAATTATTACCCCCAAAAGGTCTTTCATGTGCTTTATATAAGAAATTTATATTTTCACACTAAGTTGGACTTTCGTGTGCTTATATAAGAAAATTTCTAATTTTTACCAAAAATGCGACTATTGTGTACATATATATATAAAGAAACTCTTAATTTCTACCCAAAATCAAACACTCATGTGCTTATATACGTAAATTCGTAAACTTTTAGCCTGAATAAGAGTTTCGTGTGCTTATATAAACAAATTTATAATTTTTAGCCGGACTTTCATGTGACTTATATAAGAATTCATAATTTGTGCACTAAATGGGGACTATCGTGTGTTTATATACACAGATTCGTAATTTTCTCCCAACTGGAGTTTTATGTGTTTATATAAATAAGTTCATAATTTTCACCCCAACTAAGAATTTCATGTGCTTATATACACAAATTTCTAATTTTTAGCCTAATTAGGCTTTCATGTGCTTTATATAAGAAATTTATATTTTCACACTAAGTTGGACTTTCGTGTGCTTATATAAGAAAATTTCTAATTTTTACCAAAAATGCGACTATTGTGTACATATATAAAGAAACTCTTAATTTCTACCCAAAATCAAACACTCGTGTGCTTATATACATAAATTCGTAAACTTTTAGCCTGAATAAGAGTTTCGTGTGCTTATATAAACAAATTTATAATTTTTAGCCAAAAAGGGACTTTCACGTGACTTATATAAGCATTCATAATTTTTGCACTAAATAGGGACTATCGTGTGTTTATATACACAGATTCGTAATTTTCTCCCAACCGGAGTTTTATGTGTTTATATATTCATAATTTTTCACTCCAACTAGGTCATTCATGTGCATATACACAAATTCCTAATTTTTAGCCAAATTGGGCTTTAATGTGCATTTACAAACGTATTCCTAAACAGGACTTTCATGTGATTTATATAAGAAATTTATATTTTTTACATCAAGTGCGACTTTTGCGTGCTTATATAATTAAATTCCTAATTTTTACTCAAAATAGGCATATCATGTACATATATAAAGAGATTCTTAATTTGTATCCAAAATCATATTTTTGTGTGCTTATATACATAAGTTCTTAATTTTTTTTTACCCCGAAAGGGAGTTTTTGTGTGTTTATATAAACAAATTCCTAATTTTTAGCCGAAAAAGAAATTTCATGACTTATATAAGAATTCCTAATGTGCACACTTAATGGGACTATCATGGGCTTTATATAAATAACTTCATGATTTTAACCCTAACTACGTTTTTCATGTGTTTATATACACAAATTCCTAATTTTTAGCCTAATTAGGGTTTCATGTGCTTGTATAAATGTATTGTTAATTATTACCCTAAATAGGACTTTCGTATGCTTTATATAAGAAATTTATATGTTTCACACAAAGTGAGACTTTTATGTGTAAGCAAATTCATAATTTTTATCCAAAATGAGACTATTGTGTACATATATAAAGAAATTCTTAATTTCTACCCAAAATTGTACTTTTATGTGCTTATATACATAAATATGCAAACTTTTACCACGAATGGGCGTTTTGTGTGCTTATATAAACAACCTCCTAATTTTAAGCCGAAAAGGGACTTTCGTGTGACTTATATAAGAATTCATAATTTTCACCATAAATGAAACTATTGTGTACTTATATACACAATTTTGTAATTTTCTCCCAATCGGAGATTTATGTGATTTGTTGGATGGTCAGCTCGGGTACGAGCTGACCTGGACATCGACAGAGCTTACCTAAATCGAATTAGGGCTCACTACGGATTACATGTAAAGGCCGGCAAGATGAAAATCGTTTACGAATCATGACGATGGCTAGACTCGGATGACCAGGATTTGACGCTGGCAAAAAAGGCTGGTCGAGCCGAGCTGACAAAGTATTTTATGAAAATCTAGAATATGTTATTGACATTAGCTCGACACAATTTGCCAGCTCGCCCTTGAGCCGAGCTGATCATTTCAAACGAGATAGAGAAGATAAGGGAGTCCATCCTAACACGCCACATCCCGAGGAATCCAGAATAGTTGTACGTATCAAACACGAACTTCGACATAAAGACGAAGTGAGACTCCTTCAAGAGGAACTAGGAAGATAGGGATCATCCTATCTAACCAACTCGGAATAGATGAGCTTAACTAGCTCACCTCAACCAACTACAAAGTGACACGTGGCACCTGCCTACTGGGCAGCTAGCCACTCTGGCCAAAGGATCTCCTTTATAGATAAAACCTACAACCCTCTTCATAAGGTACAAACAACTTTCTACAAGAGTTAGTGTTATAGTCTTAAATAAGCTCTAACTTAGACATCGAAAAGTCTTTGGCCGGCACCACACCGGTGTTCCTTACGATAGCCTTATTTCTTTATCTCTTCTTCTCAGATATAGCTGATAAACCCCCACCGGAGACGGACAGTTTGCACTTCCAGATCCGATCATCTCCTCTACATGTTCATCTATTTGGTGTTGGTCAGATTTTGCATCAACATGATTAAATAAATAACTGCATGATTTTCACTTTAACTAGGACTTTCATGTTTTTATATATACATATTCCTAATTTTTAGGCTAATTGGGCTTTCATGTGTATGTATAAATGTCTTCCTAATTATTATCCTAAATAGGACTTTCGTGTGATTTATATAAGAATTTTTATTTTTCCCAGCCAGTGGGACTTTTGTGTGCTTTTATAAGCAAATTCTTAATTTTTAATTTTACCCAAAATGGACTATTGTGTACATATATAAAAAAACCTTCTTAATTTCGACCGAAAACTGTACTTCGCGTGCTTATATACATAAATTTGTAAATTTTTACTTGTATACTAGTTTCGTATGCCTATATAAACAAATTCTCAATTTTTAGCATAAAAAGGACTCCCATGTTACTTATATAAGAAATGGGACTATCATATGTTTATATACACAAATTCATAATTTTCTCCCAATCAAAGTTTTGTGTTTACGTAAATAACTTCATGATTTTCACCCCAACTATATTTTTCATGTGCTTTATATACACTAATTCCTAATTTTTAACTTAATTAGGCTTTTATGTGCTTGTGTAAATGTATTTCTAATTATTACCCTAATAGGATTGCCGTGTACTTTAGATAAAAAATTTATATTTTTCATAACAAGTGGGACTTTCATGTGAAATAAATAAATTTTTAAATTTTACCCAAAATAGGACTATCGTATACTTGTATAAAGAAATTCTCAACTTCTATGCAAAATCGTACTTTCATGTACTTATCTCGTGTGCTTATTTACATAAGTTTACAAATTTTCACCTCAAATGAGAGTTTCGTGTGCTTACATAAACAAATTTCTAATTTTTAGCCGAAAAAGACTTTCATGTAATTTATACAAAAAATTCATTACTTTCACCCTAAATGGGACTATTGTGTACATTGTGTACATAATCAAATTACATCAACCTGATTAACAATTCAACTATTCACTACTATCCACAACTACTACAAATTCTAATTAAACAAAATCCACAACATTATATTTTAAAATGTGGTGTGATATATATATTTACATAATCCAAAATAACAAAATATATATATATCCACATTAGTTCTCAACCTACATCAAAATTTCTTCTGGCAAGTCGTCGGCCTCTCATTGTTGTGTTATTCTATTGCCCTCTGAAAAATAAGGAATAGAGTGAGCCAACAATGCCCAATGAACAGAATACAAATATATCATCATTTATACATCTACACATTTTATGTATACATGTCCAATGCCATATGAAAAATGATGCAATCATATATAATATTCGAGCATCACATAAATAATACAAGTTCAAAATCCATATGCTTACAGTAAGCATATAGCTAATAGGGTTACTTTCAAGTTTCGGTCTCAACCCAAGGTCACATTAAAATTAAACTGAATAACTTCTATTAGTGACAGTGAATTTATAGAGTTTATTTAATTGCCCAGCGCGAGTAATCCATGACTTTGTTAACAAGTCTATCAACACTCTCTTGAAGATAAGCCCAATACTGATCATAGAAATTCCGCTCGAAAATAATAAATGAGATAACTCAAATTCAACTAAATTCTCCTTTAATTCATGCTCAATAAGCTTACGGGATAAGAGATCCGATTATTCTTTGTAGGGAGTACTCTCAACCTACTCGGTTATGTCTAAAGATCTACCTTTCCAAGGTAAACCAAACTAAACAAGAACCAAAGGTTTTTTCCATTTCCACACCATGCAATTTTTAATAAATCATCCATGAAACATTCATTCAATATAAAATAAGATGATACAAATGAACAACATAAATGAAATTCTACTCACAATAATGCCAGATTAATTCACCCACTCTCAATTAGATCAAATTCCTTTACTAGCACACACACACACACACACACACACACACACATATACATATCACGTATCCTTATTCTAGTCCTACAACACAATTATACTCAACTCCATCTCCATTTATATTTCCAGCTTCTTAATTACTAGAATTTTATTCAAAGAACTCTATTTCGCCTACGAATTCCATGGCCAACCAATATCTAAACTATTACTTATTTCCTACTAGCAAGTAGTCACTATTCTCATCCTTGGAAATGGGTTCTCTCTTTTATATCATAAATGACGTAACAAGAATTAGTTTCTAAACCCAAATTCAACATCAATTGCAGTTACATATCACAAGTGTTGTATTGTCCATCCTCTTCAACCACTAATCACTTTTAATTAATTCTAATTACCCAATTTCAAAGCTAATACCAGAATTCAGGGTTTCCCAACTTGAAATCCTAACTCTAGGTCAAAATTTCAGATTCTTACAACTCACTCTAGCTTGGGTTTTTTCATCAATCCCACACCCAGTAACTTAGTTGCTGCCACTAATCACATTAAAATCCCAATTGATTCAAGATCAAGGTGTTGGGACTAGATTAAATTTTGTTCTTCCCAACCTCAGCATAGAGAATAGTAAAAGACCCCTTAATCAGGTTCTATCCCTTCCCTACAGGACACCCATGATGGAATTCGACCCATCAAATTGTTCAAAACGAGGTTGGAACCCTAAATCAACCATCTTTAAATCAAGTAAGTGAAGAAATTTGGTGAGAATCCTTACCTTAGAACCAAGAAACCACCAAACGCTAGCTTTCTCCCCTCTTTCCCTCGTTCTCCAGCTGAAATGAGTTGAAAATGAACAGAAAGAAATGAGGGTTTCATTTTATACTTGCGCACAACGCCTCACCGACCTCTTTAAAAAAAACTGAAATTATCGTGAGGAGTACTCTTCTCCACTTCCAGGAGCGCGCTCCTCCTTGCTCTAAGACAAAGCCCCCTCTATGTCTCTCGCAAGGAGCACGCTCCTCCCCTGCACAAAAACCCAGATTGATGTTTGTCTCAGGGGAGCGCGCTCCTCCACACTGGGACCGAGCTCCTAGTGCTCGAACTCACTATTCTTCCTATTTTTCACCCATTTATTTCCCGATTGGTTTCCCAACAAATCTTACACCCAATTTAAATAATCTATACCTCTAGAAATCATACAACACGCACTCTACATCTATTGTACATCTTTTCCTAAAATTTTGGGGTCCCATTTTAGGAAAATGAGGGTCATTACATTCATGTGCTTATATATACCAATTCAAAACTTTTAGCCTAATTTGTACCCCTAATGGGATTATCGTGTATAAATATAAAGAAATTCATAAATTTTATCTAAAATTGTACTTTTATATGCTTATATACATAAATTCGTAAACTTTTTCCTTAATGGGAGCTTTGTGTGTATTTAAACAAATTCCTAATTTTTAGTCTAAAAGGGACTTTCGTGTTACTTGCATAAGAAATTCATAACTTTCACCCTATGTGAAACTTATGTTAGCTTATATAATTATTATTTTTTTTTAATTTTCACCCTAAGTGGGACTATCATGTGCTTATATACACAAATTCGCAATTTTCTTCCAATCGGAGTTTTATGTCTTTATATAAATAACTTCATGATTTTAACCCCAACGAGGACATTCATGTGCGTATATACACAAATTCCTAATTTTTAGCCTAATTGGGCTTTCATGTACTTGCATGGTTTGAAAATTCGTCGAATTTCAACGAAATTCACAGAATTAATTCGGTTTTTTGGACTATCGAAACAATGTTAAGATGTAACCAAAAAATTGCAAAAAATTGCAAAAAATTGCCCAAAACAATTTGCGAAATTCGATAAAAATCGACAAATTTGACGAATTTTGGGAAAAAGTGTGATTTTTACCGTGAAAATGCAAAAAATCGTTGAAAATCAACATTTTGTACGAAGAATCTCTGTGCCGCATAGAGATTGCACAGAGATTCTTCTGTATATTCGCTGCGATTAAAAAAAAAACAAAAAAAGCAAAAAAGTGACCCTGTGCTCTATAAATCATGGTAGATTGAAGGAGAGATCAGAATTTTAGAGAGAGAGAGAGAGAGAGCTTGGATTTGGAAGGAGGTAAGAAGAGAAAGAAATACCTCAACTTTCGATTCCGGGGACCTTCGAGCTTTTCGAGTTGCCTGAATGGATTTGGGTATCGATTGATATTTTTCGTATATGCCTGAATGAATTCGGTAGTTACTGTAAACTTGGATATTAGTGAAAACGTAATTGAAAGACATGTTTGTATTATCCATTGCCTTAAAAATAATCATGAAGGCCGTGTGAAATATTTGAGACTCCCTCGCATGATTTAAATTAGGTGAATAAGTCATTCACCTAATTTAAATTTATAGCATTTCACATGTAGTCACGTACAAACATACATTTGACTCTTTTCGGTATACATACAAGTCAATGTAGGTGTATAAAAATTTTGGGATCTCACTTTATGAAATTGAGGGTCGTTATAGCCTCCCCAACTTAATAAACAATTTCGTCCTCGAAATTTAAAGTTAGGAAGCATACCTCATTTCATAAACTCTGTAAGCACTCCTCCACAAGATACATCAGAATTATTTCAAGAGTACTAGGTTCAACTAGGAATGTAAACATTTAGAACCAATGTACTGTCAGCTCTAAGGCCTCGCTATTGTCAAAGACTCATAGTGTAATACCCCTGATTTACACAAAAAAAAAGGGCATTGCCCAAACTTTCGGACATGGATTTTTCTATAAAAGGGGGTTCCTCCCCCCCTCATTCCTCACACCACAACTCTCTTCCTCTTCCTCTCTCTTTGTGTTGGTTTCTTCCACTCTTCTTGTGCTTTTCTCTCTCTTCTTTTGAGACTCTCTCTCTTAGAGACTCTCTTTGCGGTGTGAAGTTGTTCTCCTCGGGAGGAAGCGCCAGTTTTGGAAAGAAGTACAATTTGAAGGTGAGAACGAAACATAGGTTTACGTGTCATGACTTTTCATAAAATTTTCATTCATTTATCATTATGTCTATTATTCAGTTACGCTGCATTATTGTGTATAATGTTTATACATGTCATACTCATGCCTTAATATTTAGAGTCCACGTATTACACTGTTACTACGTCGGATTAGCTGTCAATTTGACTAAACCAGACTTAGTCTTGTCCTCAGTAACTTTGAATAGTGAACGAGAGGCAACTTGCTGCCCTAGAAGACTTGGTATTTAAGCGAGACCTTGTGTTTTTACCTCTCGACTTGGGGACTGGTCTGGTTGGTCCCATTGAAAGTTGTTTGCTTGTATAGGTGATACTGGACATCCTAACAATGCACGCGGTGATGCCGACCTTGATAAGCATCACCAGGCGCTGCCAAATCCTGTCTAAAATAAGTAAAGTCTAGACCCGCACATGCATGGTCATCATACATAAAATAAGAATCACCTAGTGGCGTAAGTGGTCTGTGATCTATAAATTATTTACTGGTGCAATTGTGCCCACTATTATTGATGTTTCCCCTAAAGATGGACGTACAATGTGAACCCAGGATTACCTGGAGATGGACATTTGTACGTGAACCTAGGGCGATATACGATCACAGAGCCATTACGAGACAATGTTATGTACACTTACCTGTTAAGCTATGTTGCACTGTTTATTATGCTATGTTGTGTATATTTGATGTATGATTATGATGTCTTCTTTATTAATTGTCATATTCACGAACTATTTTACCCACTGGACAATAACTTATCCTGTTGCTAAACATTTTACAAGAGTCTAGGGTGAATTGGGCGGAGGTGTTTTGGACTCTCATTCTGTACCCCCTTACTTATTTGTTCAATTAGTTAGAGAGATTTTTGGAAGGATGTTCCCTCATTATGTACAAAATACATTCTGAAATTAATGAAAAAAGACTTGTACTTGAATTGTGTACCTGCGCACTTAATAACTGTTATAATGCATTCGCGCCCCGCCTGTGAGTGTCCCGCTGGTTTAGGCGCGTCCGGACGGAGTGTGACACAGGCCACGGATCATGTACTTTTAGGTCTATCCCTAAGTAAACCCTTATGTTCCTCCTTATCCTCTGGTGTTCCAAATGTTACTTGATGAAGTCCTAGAAGAGGTATGTTGAAACTTCAACTCCTTCCTCTTTATAGAGGTATGTTGAATTTCAACTCCTTCCTTTTTATACATATCATTAAGGACTCGTTATACAGTAAAAGTCAGAACTAAATCTACTTCAAGTTAAATTACTTGAAGAATCATTCCAATGTTCTGAATTTAACAACCTGGATCCAATTGATTACAGGAATACTCTGTCCTAAATTGTATATCCAAGGATCAAGAGGTTGAAACTTTCAATCAATCTTCATCTTATTTGGTCACAAGTATTCAATTAACAATTTGAATTCCATAATTAGTATGGAATGAAATATGAATACCCTAATTCAGTGACTCATATGGAAATCCAGCCTTTAGAGCAATTCTAAATATCCAGGCCCGTTATGTTGGATCCAAGAGCTCTTTTTAGGAAAATACTCCATCCGAGTATTTCCAAAATTTAAACATTCATAATTGTGGGAGTCAAGTTTGAATGGTCTATTTAAGGAACATGAATCCTACATCATGTCCTTTCTGAGGTGAGACCTTTCACACACATCTCCCACATCAACCCTATGACTCTCTGCTGATTATCGGCGTAGCTTTTCTGGTGCTTTCAAATTTCGCTTGATCTGTTTGAATCTTCCCTGTGTGTTCTTGTACAAACTGTGGTCCTATCATCAACGTATCTCTTATCTCCGTCCAATACATCGGAGATCTACATGGCCTACCATATAAAACCTCAAAGGAGTCATACCCATACTGGACTAGTAATCATTGTTGTACACAAACTCTCACACAGCTGGCGTCATGCCCATGCTAAGATCAGGAATTTCAACCACCAAGACTATAATCATATACTTCCATTCTCATTCTTAGGAGATCCTTATCGTTCGACTTTCTTTCTAAAGGCTACTGAGTGAAGCCCCATAAGAGGTATGTCGAGATTTTTCAACTCAGTAGAAGTATGTCGAAATGTTGGCTCCTTCCTCTCTGGCAGAGGTATGTCGAAGTATCGACTTCATCCTCCCCAATGGAGGTATGCCGACACATCGACTTCGTCCTCTCTGATGGAGGTATGTCAAAATATCTACTTCTTTCTCCAGAACAAGTATTTAGGGACACTCATTTGGTAGACATTAAATAGTAATAAAGTCAGAATTGAAAGGATCATTTCTCCATTGAGAATTTTGAAATTCGACCACGCTTCCCCTACGCCACTCTTTTCAGGAATCAGTCCACATGACCTGAATTTTCAGCCCAAATTTTAACATCATATAACCAATATCTAACTACTAATGACTCGTCACCTCTCTTGAATATGAGTAGGTTGGCTCTCATCTGAGCACATATAACTGTATCTGTAGAGACAGGATGAACCATTCATCATGGTAGCCTCTTCTAATAGTCTCCACTCATGAGACATCTGACAAGTCATAATAGCAGTCTCTACCTTCTTTCTGCTCAGTGCATTAGCCATAACATTTGCCTTCTCAAGATGATACTCCATAATGAAGTCCTAATCTTGAGAAGCTCGAACCACCGCCTCTGTCTCACATTCAAATCTTTATGTGAGAACAGGTATTTCAGGCTCTTATGGTTTGAGTAGAGTATGAATTTCTCTAAGAGGAGATAATGCCTTCAAATCTTCAATGCAGAGACCACTGCAGCTAGTTCCAAATCATGCACAGGATAGTCCTTCTCATGCACCTTCAGCTGCCTAGATGCATAAGCAATGACCCTATCCTTCTGCATAAGTACACACCCTAAACCCTTATGAGAAGCATCTGTATAGATTACTAACTCTTAACCAGGTTCTGGTAAGATCAACACTGGTGCAGATGTCAACTTTCTTTTCAGTTCAACTAAGACATTTTCACACTCATCTGTCCACACAAATAGCACATTATTTTGGGTCAACTTAGTCAATGGTGCAGCCAGCTTTGAAAAGCTCTGCACAAACCTCTGGTAATAACTAGCCAATCCCAGAAGAATTCTGATCTATGTTACTGTGGTGGGTCTTGGCCAACTGCTAATAGCCTCAACCGTAGCTGGATCAACTGAAATTCTCTCCGAGCTCACCAAATGACCAAGGAATTTCACCTCTAATATCCAAAACTCACACTTGCTAAACTTAGCATACAACGTATGCTCTTTTAAAGTTTGCTGGGTCATCCGGAGGTGCTTTTCAGTGCCATGGAAACAGGCTTAGTACCAGGAATCAACTCAATTGATGAAATCAATTTCCCTTTAGGAGGTTTACCTGTATTACCTCCTGGAACAATTTCTTTACCTGGTATCAAACCATCTAATACCTCTCTCTCATCATCTATCACCAATCTACTTTTGGTAGGTGATTTATCTGATGCTCCACCGTTAAACTCAAATGCTGGATATCTAAGAATTTGGAATATAATTACCTTAGCAATTTATATAAACTGCTTTGCTAATTTATTCTCAGAATAACATCAACTCTAAAAGCTTTATAACTCTAGCAATCACTGGTAATTTAAAATTATCCAATTTAACTATACAATGGTCACAGACCATGTTTGGCTAAATTTTCTTAACCACATACTAATTTTGATAAGGAAGTTTCACATTGGTACCTTGACCACAGAAGTAACTACTAGTACAATCAACTTCAATAACACAAGCATAACTAGATAATAGAGATAGAATTCTACCTCCCATCACAGCTTCTGAAGTTTTTGGGCCAGGTACAACATTTGCCTCTGCTCTCTCCTTATTTAGTAATGCAGAAGTATTTCCATGGATCTCCAGTGATTGGTTGGGACACTCGAACCTTCTATGTCCTAGTTGTCCACATTTATAACAAACATATACTTGTTTAGGCACTAAAGATTCCCCTTGAATACCTTTATCATCAATTACGGATTCCTGGAGTTCAGTTGCAATCCGCTGCAACTCTCGAATTATACATTACTTCTGCTTTGTTTGTTTACTACCTCTCCACCTCTTCTTTCGTTTCTTCCCTTCATATGTAATAGACGCAGTTATTGGAGGTGGCCCTAGTATTTCGGTAACTAATTCTTTTGCAGCTACAATATCACCAGTAGAGGTTGTTTTCGACGCTGCTACCGTCAATTCCAATATGCTTGCCTTAAGCGCCTCAAGTAACTTCACTACTTGAGCATTGGTTTTGACTAATTCAGCTATTTGCAACTTCAAAGCTGCAACTTCAAATCCTTGTACCGCAACTATACCTTCTAACTTCTTAATTCTTTCTTGATCTGTATTCCCCATGTGATTAATTCCCTTGTCCGCCTCCATCAATCAGATATTTTTGAGACGTCAAACGCCACAAACATCACATATAGAGAAAAAGAAATCATCTATTATCATATCTACCCATACTATATTACTACACACAAAAAATAATATAGTATGAGGAGTATTATTAAAAATAAAAAAGTAATAATAAAAGGGAGTTGGCTTATTATATGGCATATGAGTGTATGGAAAGAGTTTTTAAAACATGCTCTTAAGCCTCTCATATTGTTTTTCTTTCTCTAACGTGATAAGAAAAAAAAGGAGAGAAAGAAGGCCGAGAAGAAAGAAAGAAGGGGAGAAAGGAGAACGGAGGAAGGGAATGTGATTTGCGCTAAATCAAAGGTTCCGGTAAGTCATTCTTCCTTCTTTTTGTTGCAAAAGTGTTATTTCAGTTACGTGTAACAATTCAATTGATCTAATTTTTGTTATAGGAGGTGTTTTGTAGTGTTTCTAAAAATGGGGTTTTGACTCAGTTTGAGTGAAAACATGTAAAAATTATATATTATCACTCCTATAGTTGCGTAGATCCCGAATATGTAGTTTGTTTGTGTTCATGTGTAATATTGGCGCCGGTAAAGCTGCTGGAAGCCAAATTTGACATTGGGGGCCTTTAGAACCTAGTTAAACCCCGATGAAAATATGGTTTGAGACCATAAAATCGTAGATGGATCAATTCTGGACGTTTCAATATCAAAATGATGATTTTTGGGTATCGATTGATATTTTTAGTATATACCTGAACAAATTCGATAGTTACTGTAAACTTGGATATGTGTTTATAGAAATAACCTCATATGTGAAAATATGGTTTCATGTGCTTCATGTGCTTGTATAAACGAATTCTTAATTATTACCCTAACCAGGACTTTCGTGTGCTTTATATAAGAAATTTATATTTTTTTACCCAAGTGGAACTTTTGTGTGCCGCTTCTACAAGCAAATTTATAATTTTTTACCCAAAATAAGACTATCATGTACATATATAAAGAAATTCATAAATTTTACCCAAAATTGTTGTGTGCTTATATACATAAATTCATAAATTTTTACCCCAAATGGGAGGTTCATGTGCTTATATAAACAATTTTCTAATTTTTAGCCTAAAAGGAACTTTCGTATGACTTTTTTTACCTGTAATGGGAGCTTTGTGAGCTTATATAAACAAATTCCTAATTTTTAGCCAAAAAGGGACTTCATGTGACTTAAATACGAAATTTATAATTTTCACACTAAATGGGACTATCGTGTGCATAAATACACAGATTCGTAATTTTCTCCCAATCGGAGTTTTATGTGTTTATATAAATAACTTCATGATTTTCACCACAACTAGGACTTTTATGTGCTTATATACACAAATTCCTAATTTTTAGCCTAATTGAGCTTTCATGTGCTTGCATAAAGGTATTCCTAACTTTTGTGTGATTATATAAGCAAATTTCAAAGTTTACCCTAAATGGGACTATCGGGTACATATATAAAAAAATTTCTAATTTCTACACAAAATGGGATTTTCGTGTGTTTATATACATAAATTCGTAAATTTTTACTTGTAATAGGAGCTTCGTGTACTTATATAAACAAATTCATAATTTTTAGCCTAAAAGGGACTTTCGTGCGACTTATATAAGAAATTCATAATTTTCACCCCAAGGGACAAACGTGAGCTTGTATAAAAATATTCTTAATGTTCATCCTAATTGGGACTATCGTGTGCTTATTAACACAAATTCGTAATTTTCTTCCAATCGGAGTTTTATGTGTATATATAAATAACTTCATAATGTTCACACCAACTAGGACATTCATGTGCGTATATACACGAAATCCTAATTAGGTTTTCATGTGCTTCTATAAGCGTATTCCTAATTATTACCCTTACTCACGTGTGCTTTATGTAAGAAATTTATTTTCACCTCAAGTGAGACTTTTGTGTGCTTATATAAGCAAATTCCTAATTTTTACTAAAAATGGGACTACCGTGTACATATATAAGGAAATTCCTAATTTCTACCCAAAATTAGATTTTTGTGTGCTTATATATATAAATTCGTAAAGTTTTACCCGTAATGGGAGCTTCGTGTGCTTATATAAACAAATTTCTAATTTTTAGCCTAAAAAGGACTTTCGTGTGACTTATATAGGAAATTCATAATTTTTACCCTAAATGAGACTATCGGATGCTTTATACAATGATTCGTATATTTTTTCCCAATCAGAGTTTTATATGTTTATATAAATAACTTCATGATTTTCACCTAAACTAGGACTTTCATGTGCTTATATACACAAAATCTTAATTTTTAGCATAATTGGGCTTAATGTGCTTGTATAAACGAATTTCTAATTATTACCCTAAATAGGTCTTGTGATTTGTATAAGAATTATATTTTTCACCTCAAGTGGGACTTTCGTGTGCTTATGTAAGCAAATTCTTAAGTTTTACCCAAAATAAGACTATCGTGTACATATATAAAGAAATTCATAAATATTATCCAAAATTGTACTTTTGTGTGCTTATATACATAAATTCATAATTTTTTTCTTCGAATGAGAGTTTCGTGTGGTTATATAAACAAATTTCTAATTTTTTGCCTAAAAGGGACTTTCATGTGACTTATGTAAGAAGTTCATAATTTTCACCTTAAATGAGACTATCGTGTGCTCATAAATACAAACTCGCAATTTTCTTCCAATCGGAGTTTTATGTGTTTATATAAGTTATAAGCAACTTCATGATTTTTACCACAACTAGGACTTTCAGGTGGTTATATACACACATTCCTAATTTTTAACCTAATTGGGCTTTCGTATGCTTGTATAAACGTATTCCTAATTATTACTCTAAATAGGACTTAAGTGTACTTTATATAAGAAATTTATATTTTTCTCCCCAAGTGGCACTTCCGTGTGCTTATAAAAGCAAATTCCTAATTTTTAACCAAAATGAGACTATCGTGTACATATATAAAGAAATTCATAAATTTTACCTAAAATTGTACTTTCGTGTGCATAAATACATAAATGTGTATATTTTTACCCGAAATGGAAGTTTCGTGTGCTTATATAAGCAAATTCCTAATTTTTAGCCTAAAAGGGACTTTCGTGTGACTTATATAAGAAATTCATAATTTTCACCCTATATATGGGACTATCGTGTGCTCATAAATACAAATTCGTAATTTTCTCCCAATTAGAGTTTTATATATTTATATAAATAACTCGAAGATTTTCACCCCATCTAGAACTTTCATGTGCTTATATACACAAAATCCTAATTTTTAGCTTAATTGGGCTTAATGTTCTTGTATAAACACATTCCTAATTATTATCCTAAATAGGACCTGTGGTTTATATAAGAAATTTATATTTTTCACCCTAAGCGAGACTTTTGTATGTTTATATAAGCAAATTCCTAATTTTTACCCAAAATTGTACTTTCTTGTGTTTATATAGATAAATTCGTCAATTTTTACCCCGAATGGGAGTTTCGTGTGCTTATATAAACAAATTCTTAATTTTTAGCCAAAAAGAAACTTTCGTGTGACTTATATAAGAAATTCATAATTGTCACCTTAAATGGAACTACCATGTGCTCATAAATACAAATTCATAATTTTCTCCCAATCGGAGTTTTATGTGTTTACATAAATAACTTCATAATTTTCACCTTAACTAAGACTTTCATGTGTTTATATATAAATATTCCTAATTTTTAGCCTAATTGGGCTTTCATGTGCTCGTATAAACGTATTCCTAATTATTACCCTAAATAGGACTTTCGTGTGATTTATATAAGAATTTTATACTATTAAGATCAGGACTATTAAACAAATGTTTCTTAAACAGGGAGGGAAGATATTGATCAATAAGCTCTCATACTGTACAATAAAGCTCTATGAATTTTCTATAGTAAAGGAAAAATAAAAGAATAAAATCACAAATACCAACAATAGGATATCCTGAGAAATATGAAGGGCATTCCTCTCTGTTGGATCATGCAGTCGTCATCTTTCGAAGCAGCAAAGCAAACAAATAAGAGAGAGCTGAGTCAACTGAGAATAATGCAACCATAAGCATAGCAACTAGAACAAGAGTGAGAGTTGCAGTCTTCAGCTGCAAAATAGGGAAATCCATGTTGTAAAATAAGATTTTGCTTCATGCCCATGAAGACATCAACGTTATCAATGCCAAGAAAACAAAAATGTGAAGATGAATATGTTAAAAAATGATATGCCCATGAAGACGTCAATGTTATCAATTGCAAAATATGGTGAAAAGAAACAACAAAAGGCCGAAAAAAATGAGTCTAGATATAACCACAAGCAATAATGATTAATAAGAAGGTCATTTGTAGTACCTAACAAAAGAGAAAGAAGTTTTGCAGTAACTCGTAAGGCCACAATAAAGTAATATTGTGTTTCGAGATCTAAGATCCGTTGGGCCAAGTGAGATCTGGTACGACTACAAGCCTGTTCATTAACTCTACAATGTACTAAAGGTTTAAAATCTAATACAATAAGCCAAGTTGTTTTTTAGAGAATATACATCTATGTTAATTAGAGATAAAAAAATAAAAATATTTACCAAAAAAATACCCTCTACCTTTTTTTTTGGAGGTTGCAAGTAGAGTTAACAAACACCACATACAATTACATCGACTACGGTGAAGCATAAGCTTTTCCTAATTCCTAGTAGATAGGAACTTCTTTGCCTGCAAGTTCACTTCCATTCATTACAATACCCTCAGGGGAGATTATAACCTGAAACATTGATCTTGATAGTATTTGCTTCATCCAACTAGATGACGACTATTCAAATTAGTCAAATTCCAATCACTACCTTCATTAAAAATACTCTTTAAATCTAACAGAACATTTTTTTATCCTCTTTTTTTTTTTTTTTTTTTTTTCTGGTTTATGAATATACCAATTCATCCAGCTCTCCTCCAGGAATCAACCAAATAAACCATAACAAAGAGCAAAGTAAAAGAACACATCAAAAAGGCACTCTAATGCATGGAGAGAAGGTGTGTTTTCGTATTTCACCTCACTTGCTTTCGAGTTTCCTTGAGCGGTCATAGTTTGCAAGACTTAAGGAAACCTAATGGAAATAAGGAGCTGTTGAGTGTGAAAACAGTGTGTCAACCCCCCTCTTGAGTGTTTAAAGATCATTTCCAAAACCACCAAAGAAAGCATCAATGTTTTTAAGGCGCCAAGGCAATATCTAGGTAATTTGTCACGTCTAAGCAAAGCGAAGCCTAGACATAGTGTAATACCCTATGTTTGCACAAATAAATAAATAAATTTTGAACTTTGGGCAAGGTGCCCGAACCTTCAAGTGCGCGCCCGAACCTTCCGGCACCCTTTTTTTCCTATTTAAGGAACCCCCCTCCTCATATCTCACACCAAAATCACTTCTCCTTGTGATTTTTCTTCTCTCTCTCACTTATTTTGAGTTTTTGTCTTCCCTTTTGAGACTCTCTTCAGGTTCTGCTCGGGGGAAAGCGCCAGTTCTCGAAGGAGTTTTTATCTGAAGGTGGGGAACGAAACATAGGTTTGCGTGTCTTATAACTTTTATTAAAGTTTACATTCATTTATTATTATGTCTACTATTCATTTACACTGCATTATTGAGTATAATGTTTATACTTGTCATACTTATGCCTGTATATTTGGAGTTCATGTATTACACTGTTGCTATGCCGGATTAGTGGTCAATCTGGCTCAACCAGACTCAGTCTTGTCCTCAGTAACTTTAAATAGTGAACGGGAGGCAGGGTGCTGCTCTAGACGATTGGTATTTAAGTAGACCTCGTGTCTCACCTTTCAACTGGAGACTGATCTTGTTGGTCTTATTTGAAAGCTATCAGCTTATACAAGTAATACTAAATGTCCTAACCTTGCACGTGGTGATACCGACCCTGATAAGGATCACCAGACGTTGTCAAATCCTGTCTAATGTTAAGTAAAGACCTGACCAATTCATGCATTGGCATCATACATAAGCACCACCTAGGGACGCATGTGGTTTATGATTCATAGAATAGTTAGAAGCAATGCTCACTATTCATTATATTTCTCTGGAGAGGGACGTACAATGAGAACCCGATTACTCCTGGGGAGGGACATCTGTACGGAAATCCAGAGCTTCGTTCCTAAAGAGGGACGTACAATGAGAACCCGGCTACTACTGGGGAGGGACATCTGTACGTGAACTCAGGCGACGTACAATCATGAAACCAATACGAGACAGTGCCATGCATACATACATGTTGGATTGATTATGATGCTCTGATGTGTATTTATGATATTTGATTATGAAGTTTGTTTTATTAATTGTTATATTCACGAACTATTTTACCTACTGAGCGTGTAGCTCATCCCGTTGTTATCCAATTTTTCATAGGAGATTAGGGTGGACTGGGTGCAGGTTTTTGGGCCCACATTTTTGCACCCTTTGTATTATTCTTTTGGGATTTTGGGAGGATGTTCCCTTAACTATTTCATGTACAAATATATTATGAAATTAATGAAATCAGACTTGTACTTAATCGTGTTTCCGCACACTAGGTTATTGTTATAATGCATTCGTGCCTCGTCCGTGAGTGTCCCGTCGGTTTAGGCGCGTCCGGGCGGGGTGTGACACATAGCCTAGGCGATAAAAAATATTTATTTAAAGGTCCCTAGATAATTAATTATTTATTTATAGGTCTTTGGAGAGTTCATATACAAAATTATATATATCTAACTGTATTCTATAATAACTGTTAAAATTTCATAAAATAATCAAAAATATTTCATATTAATTAAAATAATCAAAAATATTTCATATTAATTAAAATAATGTCTATAAAACATTAATTCATGCCACAATACACCTTATCCAAAAGGTTCAAAAGTACAAAACTCAAATATCTATCGACGGAGGGTTGTCGACGGTCGCCAGTCGCCAGTCGCAAGAGACCCTCCGACGATAGATATTTGAGTTTTTGTTTTAGGGAGAGAAAGGTTCGAGGGTTTATAGAAGAAAGCGGGTGTTTCTGTTTTTAAAGCTTTTTTTTAATTAGACAAACCCCCTTAAACTTTTTAAATATTTCCACAAACCCCCACTGCCTAGCACAACCCCTAGGCATTTTCTCCCTAAAACGCCTAGGCGATGCCTTGAAAACACTGAAAAACATTATGGTGAAAGATGAGCAATCAATCACTCACTTGAAAGGTGTATCTAGGGGTGTTCATCCTACCAATCAACCCGATTAACCCAACCAACCTGAACCTTTTGGGTTGGGTTGGGTCTAAAAATTTATAACCCGATCTTGTTTGGGTTGGGTCAGGATTTTATAACTAACCCGAACTAATAAAAAATAATAGGTATTAGTCTATTCATTATTTTTGTCATAAACACTCACCATAATTGAATTAGCAAAAATGTCATGATGTGAATAGTATAATAGAAATCATCTTACAAACCATTATAATATTTGCATTTGAATTAGAAATAATTTTATAAAATGTTATTTATAATCTATAGATATATTAAGTAGATTATGCAATTTTATGATCAATATATAAATAGATTAACCCAATCAACCCGACCCAAACCAACTCGAAGTTGTTGGGTTGGGTTGGTATCTGGCCGAAACCTGACCCAACCCAACCCGTGAACACCCCTAGGTGTATCCTTTTGCATTTCCTAAGTGCCTCCAACAAAAGATAGATTGCAGCTTTCACACCATGATAGCTGCCAATAGACATACATTTCCATCTCTTCAAAAAGCCCATTGTTTTGCTCCCTTATTTCCTCCGAAGGAACCAACAAATATTGCTAAAAAGATCCCTAAGACTCAACTATCAGAAAAAATCCAAGGCACGTAATACTATGCAGGTCCAAGTAGATAGAGTTTGAGTAAAGAGAAAGTAAATGATCAATGTTCTCCTATGACATTAACATAGGTAGAGGAAGCATAGTTGTCAAAATCCTAATCCGGACCATCGAATCTAATGATCCTACAATCCCACAGCTCCTTGCCAATTTGGATCCCAATTAGAATCTTTTTTTTTAAAGAGTTGAGATAGGATCTTGATCCAAATTGTAGAATCTTGTAGGACCCTGATTTTATCGATCCATGTCAAGTTGCAAAATTCAGGCTTAAAAACAAGAAAATTCTTGGCTCTTGAGGCTTAAAGCCCAACACTATTCAAGCCGAAGCCAAAACTTGCCTAAATGAAAAATTGATTATTAAAATTAACGAATAAACGTATGAATTATGATGGAATTCATAACTTGTGAGTATTGAGAGATGAAGTTGATGAGCCCCATCCAAAAAGAAGACAATCAACAAATGTGTTTTTCGAATTTTCTCTATTTTTTTCTCTTTCTATTTTTCTTATTTTTTTCACTTCTTCATATCAATCCTTATTATTCAAATTTCAATTCCAATCAAGTTTTTTTTCCCCATTTTTCCTACTTTATCCCTTGTTATTTTCATTTTCTTCTTTGCTCTTCTTCTAAAGTTGTTTATCGTACTTCATTTTCTTGGCATCATTAGTTCATTTTCCTGCTCCTTTTCTTTTTCTTTTTTCATTTTTTTTTTTTTGAGAAGAGACAAAATTATATGTATTGATCAAAATATGGAATCAATGAGAGCATAAGAAATGCTCAGCAACATAACGAAAACAAAATATCAGGATTCTTTATACTTTTGCTTTTCCAAAATAAATCTAAATAAACAAGATTTTGGCAATCATTGATGCTCATGCTGTAAGAACAAGGAACTAAGATGTGTGTCTCCTCTTCTACATTTCGGCCATTCATGCAACCATGCATTCCTTGCTTTTAAGCTGGTCAAAACATAGATTTTTGTTTCCTCCCTAGATTTCCATGGTTTGTCCACTTGGTAATACTCACGTCAATCACTCAACTCCTAGTGGTTAACAGGTTGTTTGTCCTTGGCCTTCTCCCTCTTTAGGCTTCTCATTCTAGTTAGATTCCAGTTGCTAGCTTTTGACTATGAACAACATGACCATAGTTATTCTCCTCTGCAGAAAATGTCCATAAACTCTACCAAGAACCCTTCTAAAGTACCAACAACCTCAAGTTTGGGAAATATAAATGATGTTCTATTAATAGTTTAGGATCTTTTCTAATAAGCCTCACATGGAATCTGATAATTTCAAAGTTCAACACTTTTGTGCTCCACCAACATGTTCTATTAATAGTTTTAGGATAAATTCAAAGTTCAAACTTTCTTGAGGTTGAATGTTGAAAACTGAAAAGCCCTATCTTGACATCTTAGCCTACCAAAATAAGGTCATATCATTAGTCACGGATGCAATTATGCGAATGACAAGTCGTTCAACATTTGAACTTAATGTGTCAACTACCAAGGATCATCCTTCTTTGCCACCTTCTTCAACTTCAAATATCTGTTTGCCATCCTCAATTGGACATCATATGCAACAAAGCATTACTCTTGATAGCTAAAGGAAATTCTTTCCCTTGTGGACTTATTTTAAGAGTGGTCATGTTAGTGCAATATTACAACTTAGATCACAAATTTGTATATTGAATCATTTCAAAAACTAAAATAACAACTTAAAAAGTTAAAAAACTAAGTTGTTCAAATACTTGGTAAAAAGTAATCACCTGTACAATAAGTGCATGCGAGACTTAATGCTCACATAGGAAATTTTGTCAAAGAGGGGGGTGCCATCATCAAATGAATCCCACCAATCAACTTCAGTAATAAGACAGCTCATTGTTTTTTTTTTTTTTTTTTTTTATCAGAAACATAGTAGCTTTATTTATTAGATTAGAATAATTTACACCTATGACTCTGACTTGCAACTATAAAATTGAATCTAATACAAGACCATTACATTGCAATCCTCTCAGAGCCTGATGACTGTCCATTTATATAGACAATCTATTCAAGCAAGCATCTTTCCCAACCCAACACCCATTCTGATAAAGAGAAGCCTGAATTCCATACTGAAATAAACACCCAAGAACTAGCCACCAATTTAATTGATTCTCACAATTGCCCCACACTCCTACTTTTGTTATTAAAAACCCTATTGTTCCGTTCCAACCATAAAGACCATAGAGTCACATATGATGCAATAAGGCCCACTCCTTTCGCTTGGTTGAATGCATCCGGCATGTGAGAAATGGAGAGACCTCTTCAATAATTAATGATCTCTTTGAGTAAACACTAACAATCAAATATAAAGACTAGATTCGTAAGTTAATTGGATTACCTTTCTGTGGTCGCCAAGGCTAGTGGAAGACCAAAGAAACCTCTTTATGTCAAAAGCTACCCAGCTTCGAACCAGCCTTTTCCCACTCATCTTGTTTTGAAATTAGTCTAACAACCCCACCTAATCTTGGATGTGTGAAAAAGCCAAGCTAATATTGAACCAGGGATTCAAAAAGTAGTTGTTGCATGGAGCTGCTAACCCTTTTTATTAAAGCTCCTCATCAATGTTGACACCCTTTCAAGACCATATATGAAACTGTTAACCCTTTTTGCCTCACTAATAGAAGTCTGTCATATGGTAGCTTTCCAATCTTTTCCATCACCTTTCCATAGCCAATCTGTTAGCATATGCATTACGAATCATATATTCATGGGACTTCCACTATTACCATAGAGTCAGATTTCATATCACCCGACAAGCCAACAAGCCTAAATTTTCTTCATCACAGGGCATACCTCAGTTGAAGGTTAATGCATTAAGCACTTTGGTTTAATATAAACAAGCCGACTATCTAGTTGTTTCTTTGGCCAAATTGGCTTAAATTGTGTCATCTGAATGTTACATTCAATGATTCGACTGTTTGATTCTATGAGAATGTCGAGCTCGTAGGTAGAATAACACAAACAATACAGTAAATCCATTGTTCATAGACACCGTACCACAGGAACAAAGCTAAATCAAATGCTTAACAGAAACAAAACACAAACAGAAAAGTAGAGAGCTTTTCTTTCGATTTATTTAAACTTTTTGTGCCAAATCTATGAAACTAGTGGGCTGAATTAAGGGGTTTTATACTTAAAATTCTAACTGTATATGAGTTTCATAATGTTCTTGAGGATTATACATACCGTGCTCTGGAAGGCTGGCCACTCAATATACTTAAGCTGACCAGGCTGCTCAATCAGAAACAAGAGCAACGACCTCAAACCCCAGCACAGGAAAAGATAACTTCAAAAATCAATAAACCAAAGAAAGGGTAGGGCAATTAAGCATCAACCTCACTAATTAACATTAAAAAAACAAACTCAAAAAATCAATAAACCAAGGAAAAGGGCAAAGAAATTAAGCATCAAAATCACCAATTAACATAAACAGACCTTCAAAAATCAATAAACCAAGGAAAAGGGCAAAGCAATTAAATATCAAAATCACTAATTAACATTCATATGATGTATAATACCCATATGCTTCCTTTGCCAGAGAAACCCAAAAGGGCTCAGAATAAAACCCATCATCTTCAAACCTTAATTCCTGATGATTCCTCCCCAAATAAGTAGAAAGTTTGCTACTTTTGCTACTACCCAAGAGGGAAATCCGAAGACCTAATCCTGAAACCTGCAAGTTTAATTTATGAAACAAAAAACCCAGTAATTTAAAATAGAAATTGTTCGCACCCATAAGCAAGATTGCCCAGAAAGATCAAAGCAGAAATTGGAATTACGTTTTTAGGGGTGAATCTGAGATTGTTGGAACCATTTTTTCTGCTTAACTTGAATCTTTGAAATCGATATGGGAGGTTTTGAAACTTGAAATGTGTCAATCCTAAGAGAGAAATGAAGAATAAATGAATCAAAAAAATTGGAAAAAAATTGGAGAAATTAAGCTAAAGAATCAAGAAGGGCAAGAAGGACCAAGAGACCTGAACACTGCGTGACTGAACCAGAAACACTCATCTTTCTTTTCTTTTTTTGTCTTTTGGAAGATTGGTTCTGTTAGTATTCTCTATGGATTCTTTTGTACGCTTCTAAATGAGATGGACTGGCCCACTAGGGCCGGCCCAGTCAGGCGCCACCAGGCCCAGAATTCTGAAAAATATACCAAGCTAGGCGGGGTCAAGTCATATTAAAAAGTCTTAGCCCAAAATTAACTTAAGAGTTATATGGAGTGAGTCTTTGAACTCGGCCTTTACATTAAGCCTTTGAACTGGACTTTTGGATCCACGGATGGACAAAGGTGAGTCTGTCCGGCTCTGGTCAGCCGGACAGCTCGTTGCGAGCTGCGAGAAAGGGTTTCAAAAAAACCATTTCTCACCACATTTTAATGGATTTTTTCATGATTTAGGTCTTAGATCTAGGTAGAAATGAACAAATAACACTAAACAAGATAATAAATTCAACTTATAACTTGAAAAATTGAAGATTTACTCATCGATTTATATTTGAGATTTTTTTCACGAAATATTTCGATTTTACCACTAGATCTCCTCCATTTCTTGCCAAAAAGTCTTAAAAAGCGTTGATTTAACTCCATCAATGGTTGAAATCAAGCAAGGAATGAAGATTGAGAAGAAGAGGGAAATGGAGCGTTGGAGAGTAGATAGAGGGCAGGAAGGGTATTTTAGAGATTAGGGAGGGTGGAGATATAGGTTTAGTTGTTTTTGAAGTTTTAGGTGGGTGAAGTGAATGAGAGGGTGAACTGAGAGTAATGAGTGGGTGGTTTTAATAGCTTTCAATAAAAAATTAAAATATAATATAAAATTTAATTCAATAATTAAATAAAACATAGAAATAAAAAGTATTATTTATTTATTTATTTTTAATTAAATAATAAATAATTTGTAAGCCTAACTTTTTTTAATTTACTATAAAATTCTAAATATTAGAATGCTACAACAATTTTTCGTTCTAAAACTATACTCTTATTTTATTTTATTTTATTTTTTTTGGTTCTAAACCCCCCAATGTCCTCAACTAAGCCCTTGGCGGGGGCGAGACTAATCTGAAGTTTTGCATCCAAAAAGGTTGGATAGCTAGCACCTTCCTATTAGTGCATATCATTGTGGGGCTCGAACTCGTAACCAATCTCTAAATATAACACTTTTGATTGTCACTATGTTTTATTTTCACTTTGTAAACTCTTAGTTATATATATATATTTTTAATTATGTGTGTGTGTGGGGGGGGGGGGGGCGTATGAATATATATTGTATATACTATCACAACCCCCTTTGAAGGATGACGTCATGACCGGCACAGAATACCAAATACGCCGTACCTAGACGTATCTAATACTTTATCAGCCTCTTCTTGAAAGAAATACACTCAAATTTTACTAAAAATTTCGGCAGAACCTCTCTATAAATACGAAGTTCTACATGCACCTGATACTCCTCAAAACATTCAGAAGTCAATATATGAATCCCAATACATTCATCTAAATCATTCACATTCACATATACCATATTAGGTCTGTACCACATCCATGAAACACTTATCTCAAATCATTTTCATTTATACCTTCAAGTCCATATATATGCAAAATCAAGGTTAAAACCTCACATATATTAATTCTCAGTACATATTGTTACATCCATGACTAGAAAAGGAAGACAAAAAGAAAACACTATTCGGCATGTGAGGTGAAGAAGAAGCTAATAAGTTACTATTCAACTTTACTATTTAGCATGTGAGGTGAAGAAGAAGCCAATAAGTTACTATTTAACTTGTGATAAAAAATAATATTTTATTCATAATTTCTAACTATAAATAGGGGCTCAGATTTCAATTCAATTCATTCAGATCTGATTGATCACAAGTATATTTGAATTTTCAAGATAGAGAGAGTCTCATTGTTCTCTCCTTGAAAGAAAAGAGAGAAGTTGTAATCTCCAGTTTATAGTGAAGATTCTACACTCTGCCTGCGGACGTAGGTCTCAAAATCAACCACGCAAATTTTTTGTCTTTCTACTTTTTACAGTTACTGTCTTTATTTTACCAGTTAGTAGTGCAATATTGTATATGTTTCCCAAAAAGTAGTGTTGGAATTGCTAGGAAAGTCTTAGTATGCTTTGTGGTTGCGACTTTGACTGATCTTCCACATCAGAAAAGTCTTTCACCTATTCAGGTATATGACACTATTCATGCATACAACATCGTTCAGGTATATGACACTATTCATGTATACGATATTATTCATGTATATAACACTATTCATATATACGATATTGTTCATAAGAAATAGTGGTAATAAGCGCGTATCAGCTATTCTCGCATGCCACTGTTCATTTGTGCACCGTGTCAAGGAGTCAATGCATTATACCATTACTCTATTGAACCAACAATCAACATAGTTAGCCAGATTCAATCTTGTCCTTAGTAACTTTAAATAGTGAATGAGAGGCAGCTTGTTGTTTCAGAAGACTTGGTATTTAAGCTGGTCTATTGTGATCCAACCTCTCAGCCTGGAGATTGGATTGGCTGGCTTTATTGAGAACTGTTCACTTAGTAAAGGTAAATGATAGACATCCAAATGAGGCACACTGATCAGTAAACAGCTTTGCAGGTTCCAGCTAAGCACGTCCCTTCCAATCTATTATTATTTGGTGTTGGTCAAATCTTGCATCAACATTTGGCGTCGTTTGTGGGAAGACATTTAAGTTTAGCTCGGTAGCCATGAGTCAAGAGGCAGAAATTCTGGTTGAACTGGAACCAGTGGCAACCTTGGAAATACCTAAGGCTAAAAGAGAAAGACTTCCCAAGCCAAAGGAGAAAGGTTCTGCTCAAAAGTCTCGAATGAATACGATCGAGAAAAATCTTGAGAAAATGTCCTGGGTCATTCTCGAGCAACAGTAGATGATGAAGGAGATGTTTCCCTTCCTACCTTCATCTGACTCCCAACTTCGAAAAGAGGAAGGAAGCACGAGCTCAAAGCGAAGGCCAGTTCGGGTCAAGCCCATATCGAGCTCCCACCCTAAGTTTCTCTTGGTCGGCGACTTAAGTCATTCCTTGGATGCCAAAAAGAGTCGCAACTCAACATCCTCCCATCCAAGGTTGGTACCAACCAAGGCAGATAAGACGAGGGAAGCCCTATCCAAGTCAGTACCTGAGAAGAGGGTTGATGCCACAAAAACTTCTGCCAAATCGGCACGTTCAAGGCAAACTAGCGCGACTAGTCGAGTTAGATCGAAGTCCAGAAAGATATCTAAGTCTGGACATGCTGAATTAATTAGATCCAGCAGAGATAATTCCCTGAAACACTATCGGGAATATAAAAAGCTTTCATTCTCATTCGTCAACGAGATTTTCCAGACCCCGCTGCCCAGGAACGTTAAGACAGCGGAGGTGAAAGAGTATAATGGAGAAGGAGACCCCATCATCATGTCAATAAGATAACATAAAGTATATTGTCATATATTTGCTTAGTCAATTTCATAGATTAGATATATAACATATCTTTGAGGTAACATAATAATTTAACCACTTACCTTCATTGATTTCAAAAACATAAGAAATACTCATTTAGACAAATTTAAGATATATTTAATTTTTAAAAGACAGTAAATAAAAAGTACTAGTTGATGTTCGTTGATATATTTGATATATTATCAATGTGATATTTGATTGATATATCAAACAATCGTTGAGATATCAACTACATGAACATATGCATAACAAAAAGACGGTAAAATAAAATATATTGTCATATATTTGCTGAGTCAATCTCATAGATTAGATGTATAACATATTTTGAGGTAATATGTAATTTAATCACTTACCTTCATTATTGATTCCAAAAATATTCATTTTTGCATGAAGTAGCAATCTTTAGACAACATACAATTTTTGCAATTGAAAGAAAAGTTTTAAAAATGAAAGAAAAGAGGATTAAAGATAATAATGGCTAAATAATGGAGATGTTTCTAGGTGATTTTGTTGTTTTATTCAAACAATCTAAAGCTTTGGGCTGTTTAGAGTAGCTTAAATGAAAATCAAATGAATAAATTGAATAACATTTGTTGGTTGACCACCTGGTTGTTTTATTTATAAGAGGGTATTTTAGTCTTTTTACATGCTTAAAGATGTTATAGGTACTGAAAATTATGGGACATGCTATTTTTTTAGTTTTTAAATTCCCAAAAGGATGTTTTGTCAAATTTTCCTTAGAAAAAATGTTGAAGATTGCATCTCCCCAGTATTTTTCTTCCTCAATAGAATAAGGATTTGATTCAAATGCCACGTTATACATGTGTTGGCAACCGTGAGGGGCAATGATTAAATTTTTGGATTGGCATGCCATATAACAAGGCTAGCAATTGAAACTCAATTAGTGGTTGAAGTTATCCATAAGTTGTTTAAGGAAACAAAAATATAATGGAATAGGAAATTAAGCTAAGTCATAAATGGGTAGTTTTTGTAGACAATTAGTAAAAGAGAGAAGATTCTTATTATTTATTTTTTAGTTTGAATAGGATTCTTTGTAGCAAACCAAGAACGATAATTGGGCATTGCTTTGGCTGATAAATACACCTAATAGCAATAGACTCACTACAAACTTCCCTTACCAAGTTATAGTATTAATACTTAATTTCTTCAGTCCTGTGATATGGTTGTTAGTCAGGCTAATGGAATTTATATAGAATTTTTAGTATATTGTTTAGATAATAGTATAAATGAGTTTTATTTGCTACCATTTTTAGAGGAACCTGTTTTAAGAAACTGATAAGATAATTTTAATTAAAAAAATATTGGTCTTTCCTTAATTTAAATCTTAGATTCATATTTTTAATATTATAAATTTTAATTTAAATAGTAATTAATACGCCACGTCATTATTGTTGAGTATGTATGGACTGAAATAATAGTCTCAGATTGGATGTGAGTAAGTTCATCACATGAAATATAAGTTAAGATCTTACCCTCATTAGTACCAAGGCCTTTTGAATTAAAACTCCACGACACCTGAACGTAAAGGTGGTTAAGTTGGGGACAATATCAAATCTAGTAGAGATTCAGGCCTGCCAAACAATTATGTATTATTATTGAAAGATAAAATAAACATATAATGAACTTAACACCACTTAACTACTCTATCAACTCTAAAATGAACTTTTTGAAATAGTCTAAGCACTAAAATAAAATATAAGAATTAATCTTTTCACTTATCTTTTTATAAGGTCAATCTATCTCCACTCCCACTTAGAGGGAAACATATTTTTTAATTAATATGCTTACTTAACCCTTTTAATTTTGTATTAATTTACTTTATTGTTAGAACTTTGTAGTAAAAATATGGAAAATAAAAAATAAAAAAAAATAGTATCTAGCTAGGTGTAAAATTGAGTACATGTCCAGATGCAAGGCAACCGAATATAATCTTCAATGTTAAGAGAATCTAAAGTTATATATAAATGTATTTCTTAAAAAGCCTTCCTCTTAATTAATACAATATTATAATAATTTTAAAATAGAAGTCATTAATACCAATATCTAAACAAGATACTAGAAATTCTATAAATTTAATTAGTTGGTGGTGAATTGTCATGTCAAACTACTGAAGAAGAAGAAGATCGATAACTATAGCTTTTGTAAAGAGATGGAGGGAAAAGCGTTTTTAGTGCTTGTTTTACTAATAGGTGTATTTGCACATCAAACTAATGCTTTTTCCTTTGGCTTTGCATTTTGTTATGTAAAATGCTTTGGGCCATGTGTCATCAAATCCAAAAATCCAGTCGAATGTGGTGTCCGTTGTTTAGGAGAATGCGTGGGAGCTGCTTCGTTTGCTTTGGATGTCAATCACTCGTGCATTAAAAAGTGTGCATATACAAAATGTACAAAAATTAGCACACTCAATAATCCTCGTAAGTATTTATTTTTCTTCTTAATCTCTATCTCTTACTTTTTTTATGTTGCATCATGAAAAAGATTTAGATGGCATTTGATAACTCTATTTGTAACGTCCAAAAAAAGTAAAGAATTTTAAAAAAACAAAAAAAAAAAACTCTTCTTAGATAATTTTTTAATTTTTTTCAACCTCTAAGAAAAAAAAATATTATTTTAGAATCACATTGACTTCAATTTGACACATTATTATTTAATAGAGTTTAATAAGTCACAAAATAAAGTATTATTAAGTACATTATAAGAATCATATATTAAAAAATAATTAAGAATCAAAAGAATAATAGTAATATGTACATTATAAGTATTATGAGTTTTATTATTTCTTATATAGAATTTTTAATTACAGGTGAAAAGGAAGTTGAAGGTTGCTTGAACTCATGCTCTGAAGGCTGCTCTGAGGGCCATTAATTAGTACGGTTATTTGTTAGATTAATATTTGTCTCATTCTAATAATAAATGTACGAAGAAAGTTTTTCTTTCTCAATATTCCAAATTTATATATCTTTGTATTCGTTGCATTATGAATAAAAGCAAAGGTAGTTAATTCAATTTCATTTTTTTAGAAACTTTTCATACTATAAAAGGTACCATGTCTTAGACATATGTATATTTCTCTTTGCTTTATAGATTGATCATGAGCACATTTTCAATTAGCTTTATTATTAAGCTCATTTGTACTTATTTCATTTAAAATACCTAAAGATCAATGAAAGAGAATTATAAAGGAAAACTAACATTTAAAAACAAAAGCATTATATTCTATAATTAAAGAGATATACTTGCATTTTTTGACATTAAATGCTCACAAGACACCATAATAGTTTTTTTGTTTTCTTTTTCAAATATTTGGATAAAAAAATATTTGTCAAAAATCAATTTTGAATTTTCAATTGTAAATTGAAACAAAAAATATTTGCTTTTTAAAAATATTCTTACCGCTTTTTCTCTTTTATTCTTTAGGATTTAGAGTTTAATATTTGAATTTTTTGGTTTAAGATTTAGGGTTATCATTTTAATTTATATTATAAAGAAATTAATAAAAGTTAAAATCTTGCACGACTCTTATGCTCACGATTGAAGTGTTTCAATCTAAATTTTTTGATAAATTCTAATATGATGACAAAAAATATAATTGTGTGTAACTATTAAGATTCAATTGATCATTTATTATATATATGTAGTTTTTATTTTTTATTTTTTATAAAAGATCTAATGAATATATAAGAGTGTAATTATACACATCATTATTTTTTTCAACTGTATGCATGTTACATTACTAGCTAAAGTAATGTAACATAATCTTTTAGGTTAAGAGAATCTAAAGTTAGATATAAAATACATAAACTATATTGTTCATGAAATAACATACTACATCTTGAACAAAGCTAATCAAGGGCTTAATAGAAACAAAACAAAAATTACAAACTAACATGAGCACAAAACAAACCTAACAACTTTGTCCTAATCAACTTTAGCACTATATATCTTAAACTCAATCAAATTAATTTGGTGAATATAATTTTGAATTTTTTTTTGAATGGTACTTGAATGTAGATTTTGGTTTGTATATTTTGGGGACTTGGGACTAGTTTCAATTGTTTTATTTTTTGTAAACTGTATGTAACTATCGCATGTACTATTGTATATAAAACATAGATAGTGGTGGTTGTTTGGACTGTATATGATGAATAGAGGAATGATGGACTATTATTTGAGTTCCATATAGGCTCGAGGGTTTTGAACCATATGATAATCAATTGGATGATGATGAAATTTTATTTTTGGTTCAATTATCTTGATCATATACAGGTTATGTATTGAGTTTATTATATACTTTCTGCATAGAGGCTTATAAATGCCTCAGGTATTATCGTGTTGTGGTATTATCTGGGGTACTGTGCCGATCATGACGTCACCCGGAGAGGGGTCACGACAGTTTTCGAAGTGCTATGTGAACGATTTTCATCTTGAGAAAAAGCTTTTTGAGTTTGATTCAAGATCTTTAAAAGCTTTCAAAAGAGTTATTCTCATTCAAATGTGATTCATCCTTTATCATCTTGCTGAGCATTCTAGAGGAGCATCTAAGTATATTGTATAAGATTCTAAAGAGTTCTTAGTAAGAGTAAGAGAACACCTTCCATTATTCTTGATTTTATTTCTTGTAAAGTGACTTGTGTCACTAGTGAGAAAGAGTGAGTGAATAGGATTCTTGTAAAGGTAACTCACACATGTGAAATGAGATTATAACTGGTTTGAACTTCATTCTTGAAGTAGGATCCATAGTGGGTGTTTGAGAAATCTTGATTGGAATATGTCAATCGTAGACGTAAGCTTGAAGATCTGAACCACGCTAAAATTGTTTGTGCACCGTTAATTTCTTGCTTTCATATTTTCATTCTTGCTGCTCATTTATATAAATTTTTGGAAGGTAAAAATATTCACCCCCTTCTTGGACTTTAATCTAGCCAACACAGAAAAGCATTCTCAAGGCCTGGGGAATAATAAATCAAACAAGCTATCTTGAAATCTTCAACAATCTGGTCGTCTATTGCTCTTCAACAATTACCTCTTTTTCCTTCAACCATGGGGCCCTTCCATGAACCCTTTTCCTTCTTCCTTGTCCTTTTATAAATTCTAGGTCTTGATTCATGGCCTTCCACTTGACTGTCGAGAGAGAAAATTCATTTAGCTTCTTAGCAACCATTTTTGTAAAGTTCAATGGATCGAGCTTAGGGTCCTCCAAATAGGAAGGAATAGTGCAAAATAAGAATATTGCAGTGCACATTCATTTGGATAATATACCAAACGCCTTTGGAGAGGTTTGATTATCAACATCAATAGAAAAAACATGCCCCATATATATGAGAAGCTCCCCTCCTTTTGTCGCTATTGTGGTAGGCTCAATCACAGATATCCTTTTTGCAAATATCTCCGAGAAGCAAAATGAGATATGCAATTCAAATATTAATTTTGGAGATTGGCTATACTAAATAGTCAAACCATCCATGTCATTCTTCCTCACAAATGTAGAGCCAAATGAAGAAGATGATGGTATGGATCCTAACTAAGAGAAGATGATGGTATCAACCCTAACAAAGAAGTTTTTTCTTCTCCTTTCTAGCCTATTGAAAAGATTGAGCTGACACTAAATGATAAAGTAGACAAATCACCTAGACCCTCACCTTTATGCATGATCCCTATCTCCATAGAATGTTAACGTAACACGTCTTTGCTTTGAGCTCTTTCGCCTTTTAGTAATGACAAAGACCTACGCTTCTCGATGATTCTTCCCTAAACACGCAAAACGTTTGCCACTTTAGCTATCAAAAGGACTAGGCCAAAGACCTAATCAAGAAGTTTTGGCCTTTAGTGTTATTAAACGCTTTGGTTTAATATAAACTAGCCAACTTTCTACTTGTTTCTAACATCTACAACCCTTAATTTCCAATGCTATTTTACTGATTTGTCCAAATTGTGGCTTTAATTTTTTTCAACTGAATGCATGTTACATTACTAGCTAAAGTATTGTAACATAATCTTTTAGGTTAAGAGAATCTAAAGTTAGATATAAATTTCTTAAAATGCCTTCCTCTTAATTAATACAATATAATAATTTTAAAATAGAAGTCATTAATACCGGAATCTAAACAAGATACTAGAAATCCTATAAATTCAATTTGTTGGGGTGAATGGTCATGTCAAACTACCTATAGCTTTGTAAAGAGATGGAGGGAAAAGTGTTTTTAGTGCTTGTCTTACTAATTGGTGTATTTGCACATCAAACTAATGCTTTCTCATTTTTTGGTTTTCCATTTTGTTATGCAAAATGCTTTGGGTCATGTGTCACCAAAACCAAAAATCCCGTTGAATGTACTGTCAATTGTTTAGGACAATGCACAGTAGATCTAGCTGAATACTCATGCATTACAACGTGTGCATATACAAAATGTACGAAAATTAGCACAATTAATAATCCTCGTAAGTATTTTTCTTTTTAATTTTCTGTCTCTTACTATTTTTATGTTGTACCACGAAAGAGATTTAGAACCACATTAAAGAATTTGACCTAATACTTTATATAAATTATATAAAAAAATATTTTATATATGTTGGGTGTCATTGTCATTTTTTAACGTTGGTACTCAGCTCCTCTGAGTGTTATAGGAATGTGCGTGTATTGCGCAAAATCTCTAAAATCACACGTATTCCTAAAATATCTAAAAACGACAGTATGCTAATATTGAAAAATAACGTTGGACCTGGCGTACACACACGCACAACAATTTACACTTTTTGTTTATATTAGAATAATAGTATTATGTACATTATAAGTATTATGAGTTTTATTTCTTATTAGAATTTTTAATTACGTATACAGGTGAAAAGGAAGTTGGAGCTTGCTTGAAGTCATGCTCTAAAGGCTGCTCTAAGGGCCATTAGTATGGTTATTTGTTAGATTAATATTTGTCTCATTCTAATAAATGTATGAATAAAGTTTTTCTTTCTCCAGTTGTGAACTTTACTCAATTCAAGTTTATCTTTGTATTTGCATTATGAATAAAAGCAAAGGTTGTCTCAATTTCAATTTTGGGAAACTTTTCATACCATAAAAGGTACCATTTCTTATATCATATGTATTTCTCTTTGCTTTATAAATTGGTGAGCACATTTTCAATTAGCTTTGTTAAGCTCATTAGTACATATTTCTTTTAAAAAACCTGAAGGTTTGTTAGGTAATAAACTCAAGAAATTGCTAACACAGACAAAAAGAGAATATAGAAACAAGAGATTTAATGTGGTTCGAAAAAAAATTCCTATGTCAAGACCCTTTCACAAACTCTCAGAGTATCCTGACCAGTACAAGAATCTAATCATCCTATTTTATATAAGACCATTAGATCCCTGTTAAACTTTAGCAGACTCCAACAGAGTCTCCTCTGTAACACAAATCAAAACCTAACAATCCATTCCACAATATATACAATCCACATCTATATCAAATTCCAAATTAAACATCTAATAACGTCCATCTACTTAATTTCATGCGTGGGGTGTTATATACATATATTTACATAACCAAAATATCAAATACATGATTCATCCATATTCGTCAAACCTACATCCAAAGCATATTTCTTCTGGCAAGGCACTAAGCTCTCACTGTAATGCTATTCTCTTGCCCTTATCAGTAGCCGACGGACCTGAAAAGTAAGAATAGGATGAGCCAACGATGCCCAATGAATACAAATCATATATACCACCATCTATACATCTACATCATCATGTATGCATGAACATGTTATGCCAATTCAATATGCAACTATATACAAACCATAGCAATATTCAATATACACTGCAATTCAAATCCATATGCAACACATACCATTTCAGCCTTATTCAAGTTTGTGACAACTTTTCCAAGATATATATGAATGCATATAGTCAATAGGTACTAGTTCTTTAGCCTAAAGTCACAATCCAACCTTACTTGAATAACCAAAAGTACTCATAGACGTGTTATTTGTACTATCTAGTACTTACCAATTAGTATTCTCAAAAGGAAATTCAAATTGTACTTAAATCCAAGTAAACATCCCTTTTGTAGAACTTAATTAGCTTTCCTTGCAAATTAATACTAGAAACACATCGCACTTTCCAACTGAATAAATTTTCACATAGACCTTTAAATCTAACTAGGATCACTAGAGTCGATTATTTATTTGTAAGGAGTAAACCCAACCTATTTAGTTGTTCAAAAGTCTAGCTCCAATAGATTTATTAGTCCATACAGAAGATCCCCGCTTTTCCTCATGCCACATCATACATACACATGAACAAGCAACCACATATAAATAATTCGATGACATAAATGAAAATATAATGAAATTTTACTCACAACAATTGCCAGGAATAATTTTTCACCCAACCAATGGCACTAGACTCCTCTGCTAGTACTTGCATAACCATTTATTTCATATTAACATCCTTTCCTTTCATTTTATATCAATTTCCAACTTTCTAATTCATTCAACTAATTTCATAATGCTATTCGAGTCTCATATACTAATGAGGTCAGTCCAAATAATTTCTACATCCATCCCAAAATATGCCTAACACAACGAATAGTAGAAATAGGCTTCTCAGCCACATTTTCACTAGTTTCCAAGTCCAACGTGTACACCGTAACCATTCAACCAATTCTTAAAAATAGTAATCAATATTCAAAAATCATGATCTTGGTATCAAAATGTTCGGAATTGATCCATCTACGATTCTATGGCCTCAAACTGTATTTTCATTAGGGTTTAACTAGGTTCCAAAGGTCTCCAATGTCAAATTTGGCTTTTGGTAGTTGTACCGACACCAATAATACTAATTAACACAAACAAATTACATATTTAGGGTCTACACTACTATAGGAGTGATAATCTATCATTTATACATGTTTTCAATTAAAGTAGGTCAAAACACCATAAAACACATCCCATAGGAAAAATTAAATTGGTAAGATTGTTACACATTGCTTAAATATCAACGTTGTAACGAAAAAAAGCGATAATGGCTTACCGGAGCTCTGATTTGGCCAAAGAATCACTTCTCCCCTTCCTCCAGTCGTCCCTTTCTCTCTCTTTGGTTCAAAAACAGTCGAAAATGAGAATAAAAATTGAAAAAATAAACTTAAAAATGCATCCACTGCCTCAATCAAAGTGGGGGGGCCAATTGCTCAAATCCATTTGACTAGTTCGACTGTTTTTCCCTATTTTTTCTTTGTTAGTTCAACGACCAACCGAACACAAAACATACATGTATTATATATCAAAATGTATGTAAAGGCACACTCCACACTCCTTTATTGCATAATTAATTATTTTTAATAAGTCAATTTTGAGTTTACCTACCTGTCTACCTCTGATACACGTAAAAATATGCTACACCTACATATACACTTGCATATGTACATACTTAACATCAACGTACACTATTTACAACAAATTCAACATCACAAAACATATAACACACATGAAATTGAAATTGAGGTCCCATTTTATGAAGTTGAGGGTTTTTACACTCTACGTCCACGGAGTGCACCGATACTCAATCTATTATCAATGAAAGTTTATAATGGAAAGCCACTCTATGAGCACTCTCTCACAACTTTCACCATACCTCTCAATCTCATCTCATCTCATCTCATCTCATATAAACCCAAATTATAATTGGGTCCATATACTAACTTCATATGAGGGTACAATTGTAATTTCATATATAAAATAATAAAAAAATTATGTTGGCTTCATAATATAACAATCTCCCACTTGAAGATCAAATAATTATTGTAGGCTTCATACTCCAACATTCTTTGACTTGAAGACTAAAACACCTGTAAACATCTGGCTTCAATGGCTAGTAAAACTGGTGCACTCAAAAGTCGTGTCTTCAACTTTGAAAACCAATTGAAGCTGCACATAACTCCAATTTCTCTGTAGTAACAACTTTGGTCAACATATCAACTGGATTCTTGCTACCTTAAATCTTCACCAGTGTCAACACCCCATCATCAAACAATGATCTAATGAAATGATACCACAGTCCAATATGTTTGGTTTTGTAATGAAATGTTGAATTTCTGGCTAAGTGTATTGCACTATGACTGTGCAAGACATTCAACACCTGCTTGAATCCCAACTCTGCCAACAAACCTTGCAACCAAATCAGCTCTTTACTAACATCTGTCACAACCACATACTTTGCTTCAATTGTAGATAAGACCACAATCTTTTGCAATTGAGAAACCCACCTTATGGCTATAGTACCCAATGTGAACACATATCTTGTAATGTTCCTCCTATGATCCATCTCACCTGCAAAATAGCATTTACAAAGCCTTATAACTTCAATTCGCCTCTACTAAAACATAGACATTTTTCAGTAGTACCTTGTATATACCTAATTATCCACTTAATTGCTTCCCAATGTTGTTTGCCTAGATCTGACATAAATTTGCTCATTGCTCCTACTGCATGTGCAATATCTGGTATCGTGCAAACCATAACATACATCAAGCTCCCAATAGCTGAAGCATATGGGACTTTAGCCATGCATGTTTTCTCCTCATCTAAATGTGGACTTTACTCATTGGACAATCTGAAATGATTAGCAAACAGTGTTCTCACTAGTTTAGCATCACTCGTACTAAACGTTTGGAGTACCCTACGAACATATTATGCCTGATATAAGTATAAGGTACCCATCCGCCTATCTCTGCTAATCCTCATCCCAAGTATTTGTTTTGTTGCACCCAAGTCCTTCATCTCAAATTCACTGGACAACTATTTCTTCAATTTGTTGATCTCCTCCAAATCTGCACTAGCTATTAACATGCCATCAACATAAAGTAACAAGATAATGAAACTAGAACCAGCTGTCTTGAAGTAACAACAATGGTCAACATTTCATTTCAAGAAGCAATGTTTTTGCATGAAACCATCAAACATCTTATACCACTATCTAGGAGCCTGTTTCAAGCCATAAAGGTTTTTGGTCAACCTACAAACCAAATTTTTTTTACCAACCACTGCAAAACCTTCTGGTTGCTTCATGTATATCTCATCTTCCAAATCACCATGGAGAAAAATAATTTTCATATCTAACTTCTCAATATGTAAATCCTTTACTGCGACAATGCTCAAAACTAAGCGAATATTACTCGACTTCATAATTGAAGAGAATATGTCTGTGTAGTCAATGTTCTCATTCTGCTGAAAGTTTTTGATCACCAGCCTGACCTTATACCTCTTTGAGCCATCATGCTCCTCTTTAATCCGATACACCCACTTGTTATGGAAAGCTTTTTTACCCTCTAGTAACTCTGCCAACTCCCAATTCTGGTTAGAGGTAAGAGATTTCATTTCATCCTCCATTGAAAGCTCCCACTTGCTAGCATCCTTAACCTGGCATGTCTCATCGTAACATTTTGGTTCTCCTCTATCTGTAAGCAACAAATAACTCAAATATTTTATGTTTGGTACATGTGGCCTGCTAGATCTCCTCCAAACAACACCTGAACCTTGTGCCTTAGGTTCTTTGCCTGAAATATCTGGGACAACATCAGGCTCAAAGAAATTGAGTTCATGTTCTGGTTGCACCAAACTAGAAGATTGTGTTGTGTCTCTGTTCTTATACATAACCTTCTTATTAAAGATGATATATCTACTCTTGATCATCTTTTGATTATGCTCATCCCAAAACTTATAGCCAAAGTCATCACCACCATAACCAACAAGTGTGCATTTAAGTGATTTAACATCAAGATTATTCCTAGCATGGTCAACAATATACACATAAGAAACATAACCAAATAATTTCAAATGAACACAACCAAATAATTTCAAATGAGAAAGTTTCACCTCATGTCCACTCCATACTTCTTTTGAAATTTGAACTCCAATGGTATTGATGGTCTTTTTGGTTGATCAGATAAGCTGTTGTATTGACTGCCTCTGCCCAGAACTGTTTTGGCCAACCAACATGTATGCACATGCTTTTGGCCCTCTCAATAAATGTTATGCTCATTCGTTCTACTGTACCATTATGTTGTGGTGTATTAGGCACAATCCTCTCGGGTTTTATCCCTATTCTCATAACAAAACTTCTTAAATCTGGTGTCGTCATACCCTCCACAATTATTAGATTGCAACTTCTTTATCTTCAACCCTGTCTCATTTTTAACCTTAGCTTTCCACATCTTGAATGCCTTAAACACATCAGATTTTTGTCTCAAGAAGTAAACCAATACCTCCCTGGAGTGATCATCAATAAAAGTCACAAAATACAGTTTTTCACCTATTGATGAAACAAAAGTTGGACCCCAAACATCTGTGTGAACAAGTTCAAGCTTGGATGACTAGGAACTTCTGCCTACCTTCTGGAAACTGACCCTTTTTCTTTTTTTCATATATGCCGTTTTCACACAAATCAATATCCACTTATCTCAACCCTAGCAGCTTCCCCTGTTAATGCATTACAAGTCTCTAATGTCATAAGTTTAAATCTTCTTTGTTTTCTGTAACAGTAATAAAACCACAATCATTAGTAGTCATATAAAGAGATCCAGTTTTCTTACCGGGGCAATAGTCATATCTCCCTTCGACATTTTCCAAGTGTCATCTGTAAAAGTGATTGAATAACCATTACTCGCCAACTGCTCAATAGAAATCATATTTTTCTTCAAACTAAGCACATGTCTCACATTGTCCAGCTTTCAAACAGACCCCTTTAGCTGAATCCGCACATCGCCTTTGCCAACAACATCACATGCATGGTCATCACCAAGATACACCTGTCCCAAATCACCTGAGATATAATTCTCAAACAAATTTCTGCTAGAGGTAGCATGGAATGATGCCTCCGAATCTAACACCCAAGATTTCATCTTGCTCTCCGTAAAATAAATAAGGGCATATTCTGAATTTTCTGAAATACAATTTGTATTGTTCTGTTTCTCACCATCTTTCTTTGGAGCTTTGCATTCAAATTGAAAATGTCTCATTTTTTCCCAATTCTAGCATTCAACATTTTTCTTGGTACCATGGCGATGTCTGGACTTAGACCTGTCATTCTTTGATTTTGATCAGCCATGCCAATTTCGTTTATTCTTACTTCTACCTTTGCTATCCAAATTCAATGTTGACCCTGAACTAGATGAATCTTCACCATTCCTTCTGATCTCCTTAGTCATAATCAAGTCAGTAACTTCTGAAAATTCCAGTTTGCTTTTCCTAAAAGAACTGCTAATTGACTAGACTGTGTTTTCCAACTCTCTGGAAACTGTCCAAAAATGGCTAGTGCAAGAACCTCATCACCAAAATGGATATCCACTGAATCCAATTGATCAGTGGTCTCATTAAATAAATTCAAGTGTTCCTTAAAATTCCCATTCCCTGCCATCTTCAAAGTAAACGGTTTCTTGATCAGAAGTACTTTATGTGTTGCAGAAGGTTGCTCATACATGTTAGAAATGGCAGGCATGAGAGATACTATTGTTTTTTTATGCTTAACATTGAAGGATATTTTTTTTGATATACGATTTTGAATCGCACCCAGTGTTTTCTGATCTAGTATCTCCCATTCATCTTCCTTGTAATTGACAGGTTTCCCCTTCAAAGACAAATACAAATCCTTTTGATATAGAAAATTCTCCATCTGCATCTTCCAGTAATTGAAATTCGAACGATTGAATTTCTCTACTTTAATTGATTCTTCATCTGAACCCATTGCTCCCACTCAAACTGCAAGCACCAAGCAAATCAAAGTAACCGCAACAATGGCCTAACTGTGCACCACGATTTAAGAACACAGTGTGTAATGAGCAAAAAATGCTCACAACAAAAGGATTGAAGAAAGAAAACTAACTTCTTCCCCTACGCGATCTAATATAAGATATATTAATCACCTTTTGACTTTCAACACCACAAAAGACAAAATTTTGTCTTTTTATTCCATGTATAAAACAATCAAACGCTCACAGATTCAAACTTTTGTTTTTATCAACTTATTTCTCTTATTTCCTTTTTGGGTTCCGTCCTCAACAAGAAAAAAAGTGTCATGACGCTCCTGACGTAGGCTGACGTCATGACCGGCACAGTATACTATACACTATATATATCCATATACAGTATACAATACACTGTCAGCCCCAACGAACGTTCACAATCATTCCCAAAATTTATTGAATTTTTGACCGCATCTCAATTCACATTTTTTTTTTTCTGATCTATTACAAATCAAATCAAATCAACTATCTATATAGATGATCATTCCACTCACATTCATTCCATTCATTCTACAAATTAAATTCTCACCTGATAAATATCTATGATCATCTCATTCCATTATTCCGAGCATTATATAATATTACCACACAACTCATCTAGGTGATATTATATATATAGTATGTGATAAGTATACATATCAAAATAACAAAAATATAACCTATTTCCTCCAAGCAGACATACACATATCAGACAAAGGCTCACGTGATTATCACTCACGGATTTTTCCTTTTCCCTTCGTCTCAATACCTGAAATATTGGAAGAAATGAAGTGAGCAAACAATAGCTCAGTGAATATAGTTCTTGAGATGACAATTATATACATTTAGAAAAATATAACATTTAAAATCATTTCAAACACTTATTCACACATGCATCATTCAACAAATATACTATACATGTCAACAACATAAATGACATGAGTTTTCAATAACACAATGCACAATCTCCCTCATCCTCAAGGCAAGAGAGCGAGTCTAACCCTTGTATGGCCGTTACAAGGTAGCCACAACCTCTCATTACCCAATTCACAGTCATTTCAAGGATCGCAACCCTTGTTAGGACAGACCTACTGACAATGAGGACTCGCAAAACCTCATCCGGGTCTAATTCCTAACAAAATGACATCATTACAAATTCCAATTGCTAAAATAAGTTTGCATGATCCATAAAACTCAATGCATTATATATAAATATAACGTGTATACAATCAAACAATTTATATGTGTACAATGCCATACAAGAACCAAATCAAGAAAACTATACTCACAGTGGTTACATGGGGTTTCGAAGCCAATATATCCTAGCAACAATAAACGTCCATCAAAATGCGTCCACAAGAGCATATATCCATGCACTTAAGCTCTCAATGTAAACACTGAAATGAACCGTAAACTCTCATGAGAATCACCATTTATCATATCTTTAACTACTAAAAATAGCAAATCATATCCAAAAATCACGATCCTAGTATCGAAACGTTCGGAATTCAGTTATCTACGATTCTATGCTTTCAAATCATTGTTCACATAACTGTTCACTATTCACATCACTGTTCACTATTTACATCACTGTTCACTATTTACGTCACTGTTCATAGTACTATTCGTCACTATTCATTCAAAACATGTAAATTGTATTTAAATTGTGAAATGATCTCCAAAACTCATGAAATGGAATCTAACCACATATTCGGGGTCCCTACAGTCTAAGGAGTGTTTTTCTACTTTTCTAGCAGATTTTTTTTTCACGTTGGGTCAAAATCCCAATTTGTCAAAATGTCGTAAAACGGCTCCTACAGCTAAAATTACTCCGCTAGACTCGTTACATCTAGCTTAGATAGTAATTTCACAAAGAAAGAGAGTGAAAATCACTTACCGCGAGGCCCGATTGGACGCGAATCCCGCATTCTCCTTTTTCTTCTTCTCCTTCTTCTCGGTCTTCTGCTCTCTTCAACTACTTTCCTGCGTTTAATTTTTTTTATTACATACGAGTACTGTTCACAGTACTGTTCGGTGAAAAGTACCCGCAAATAAACAGTAACTTTATTAATCTTTTTTCTTCTTCGATACACTCAATCCACATATTTACGTAACCAACCTCATAATTCAACTCAACTCCAATGTTTAACTTGTAAGCACCCATATAAGATGATCCCAAAAGTATCATCTTGTTTCTGTACATACACACGTATATTGGACTCCTACGTAGAAAATACATATATTATCAAGCATATATTTAGCTCTTACATATAAAATATGTGTATTATATATCTCGATATACGTGTATTTCAACGTATGTATTTAATTAAAATTACGGGGTGTTACAATCTCCCTAACTTAAGGAATTTCGTCCTCGAAATTTAAATCAAGGACGTCCTCAAGTGATACGCAATCCTAAAAAACTGCTCCCGCATTTTATATTTTCGCTCTTATGTTTGCTCTTCTTGATACGTAGTATCCTCCCCAATTTAGAGTTGAGTTACATCCATACAATATATGGAATTCGAATGATCTTTCCTCAACATCAATATAGAGAAAATAGTATGGACACCTAGCAACTGTGACAGTAGAGCAAATCGGTAAACCAATGGACCTATTGTGGCGACCCCGCGTCCCGGACCACCAACCCCGCAGGGAATGACATGTGAAATGCCGGGGCGGAACGCCCGACGTAGGCATCTCCGACCACTCCTCAACTCCCGTGAGGCGGTTGAGACCTTACAAGCCTTATCTCAAACAACGACATAATATCAAAAGGGGTACTAAACAAAACTACTCACCGTATTAATCATCAAAGACAAGAGATAATCCATAAAAATGAACCATAAATGAAATCATTGGTGAGGCCATCAGTCTGTGAGAATGGGGGTCTCGGTGCACTCGGTGCCTGAATAGGAATCGAGACAGGAGAGGAAACCACTGGTGAGGTCATCATACCAATCTGAACCTGGGATGCCTTACTCTGAGCACCATCAGACTATGCTCTTCCATAAAATTTTCTCTTCTTTTCCCATTTTCCCTTCTTCCACGGAGTCTGGAACTGTCCCCCAGACTCTGCTTGTGCAGTCAGTTCACCTGGAGCTGCTCGTGTAGACATACTATCAACCCGCTCAGCCAACTCATACTGTTTGGCCCTCTGGACCACTGTGGTAAAATCAGTCATCTTCGTCACAGACAAGGCCTGTCGGATCGCAGGCCTTAGGTTCAAAGAAAACCTCATAATCTTGTCACTCGGCGTCTGAACTAACCCAGGAGCATAAACTGCGAGTTGCCTAAATCTGAGCTCGTACTCCCTGACTGACATGGTGCCCTTTGCGAGATTCAAAAACTCGAGTTGCTTAGCCTGTCTCTTAGTCTCTGGAACGTAAGCCTGTAAGAACAACCGTTTGAAGGTGTCCCAACTCTTCACTGCCCCCTGTGTATCCAACACTGAAAGCCACCAGTCCTCTGCATCACTCTCTAGTGTGTGAGCAGCACATAGGACCTGAGACTCCTCATCAAGCTCTAAGGAGCGACTGATCTTCTTGACATTCTTCAGCCAATCTTCGGCCTTCTTCAAGTCAACTCCACCAGTGAATTCCTTAGGCTTTAGCTTCATGAACTTCTCTAGCAGTCTGATCCGCCGATCAGTGGGGTTCTCCACAACAATAGGAGCAGGTGTAGGCATAGGCTGAGGTACGACCATTTGAGGTCCTGCTGCCCCTGTAGCTCCACTAGCCTCGGCCCCACTAGTGCCCACCTCCTGAGGTATTGTTTGAGGTGACTGTCGAGCAATAGCCTCAACCTGCTGCACTAACGCCTGTATCTGTGAAGTCTATTCCTGAATGATCTCCTTCATCCTCCCTATCCGGTCATCATCGGATGGCCCTGTGCGTGGTTGTCCCAATCTCTCGCTCCTCCTCCTGACACTGAGAAGTAGACATACGAGCAACCATCACACATTTAAAACATTAACAAAGCCTCATAACTACCCATATCATATAATGCATGCAGGAAATAAGATAGTAAGGCTTTTAAGTTAGTTCCTTTAAGCTTTTTAATCACCTAAATCTCTCATCCAATTCCTAGGTCAAAGTCATCTAAGTCCAATACATAGGCCAAACCTAGTAAAATCAGGCTCTGATACCAACTGTGGCGACCCCGCGCCCCGGAGCACCAACCCCGCAGGGAATGACATGCGGAATGCTGGGGCGGGACGCTCGGCGTAGGCATCTCTGACCACTCCTCAACTCTTGTGAGGTGGTTGAGACCCTACAAACCTTATCTCAAACAACGACATAATATCAAAAGGGTACTAAACAAAACTACCCACCGTATTAATCATCAAAGACAAGAGATAATCCATAAAAATGAACCATAAATAAAATCATAATCTCTACAGTCCATTAAAATTGACATACACATAAAGTCCAAAATTGTGGGTACAAATAAAAATCGTCATATGCCCACATGGTTTATCTAACAAGTCCCAACTCACCCATACTACAATGTGGTAAGTGTTATAATAACATAATCCAAAATATAATACTTCATAATTTAAAACACAGTCCAATCAAAATGCCTCACAACTCACATCGAGGCTTTGGATTCTCTCGCAGGCAAGGCCCTCAAGATATAACTACTCATTTGCCCTTATTCGGGACAGAAAGACCTGAAAGAGGAAAATGAGGGTGAGCCAACGGTGCCCAGTGAATAGAATTCAAATATGCTATCAATACTCATCAATAAATATCATGTATGCATGTCAATGTGTAGCATGATTGAAAGCTCATAACATATAGATATCAAGCATTTATAATAAGTTCGATGCAAGTAAAAGCTTATCAATTTGGATCCACATTTCCACATGCATTGGGTTACTAGTGCACGTCTATTTCACCGTACCGTTGACCCCAATCATTTCCTTTCCTAAAACCCTCCTATGACAAGGTTAAGTCCCCCTATTAGCCAGATAGATGGGCCCAACCAAAGTCATAAGGTTTTCTCAAATCAATGCATCATTCAAAACATTAGAACACATTCATGCTTTCAACATACAATATATATAAGTGATATGATGACATAAAAGATCTAATCATAAATGAAGTCTACTCACAACCAAGCCTCGCAAGAGTATTTAACCACACACGACCACCAAACCGAATAAACCTAATCAAGATCCTGAAACGTACATCAATATCCTACCATACATCAATTTTTATGCTCAATCACATAGCCATTACACATCAACCCTAAATCAACCCACATATAAACAATAGGCCTAAATCCCATATAATCCCATCATTCAACTCAAATCACATGACTTAGGCCTATAATGCATAGTTCTCATTCATAAACCATTCTATTAATCAAAAATACTGATTTTCAATTCCTTAGGCATAAACATGCCCAAATTGGGTCACTTGATCACAAGTAGGCCTAACCCATGATATGGTCACAACCACCAATTCAGTAGCATAATCAACCCTAATCATGCTTAATTAAACATAAGTTGCATCAATTCAATGATTTAGGCCAAAAGCATCAAAAGCCCTAAAATATGAAAATTTTTCATACTTAGGCCATATTGCCGATTTACACTAGGTCACCATGTTCAGCCATGTATATCACTGATTTTGCATCATGGGTTCATCAACAATGGCAACTAGGTAAACATAGTTGATATGCAAGCTATTTGGAAAGGTCTAAGTTCATATTCTAAATTTAGGTCTAATACAAACAACCCTACCAATTCTTCATTTAATATTCTGTTCAGATGTATCAATCTACCAACAGAGCTAAGCAATCACAAAATCAACATTACATATTAATTATGTGAAGAAACAAACCTTATGTCCAAATATCAGCCCAATCCAACGGTGGACCGAAAAGATAAGTATATTTGATGAACAAGTCTCTAATCAGACAATTTCTCCTTTCCTGCTGCAAATACTCAAACTCAGATGACTATATCACCCAAAATACTTAACATAGAAACATCTCCACCATCCAAAATACATAGATATCCGTTTTAAACTACATACCCAAATTTTATATCCATCCAACGGTAGATTGAGGAGATCTATAAGTTTGAGTGAAACGGCGCGAGAAATCCAGACTTTCCGACCAGCTTTGTTTGAGAGGTTATATCTCTCCGAAAAAACTCTAATCAAGATCTCCACCGTTCAGAATGTAGAAATATCAGTTTTGAACCACATACCCAAATTTGATATCTATCCAACGGTAGATTAAGGAGATCTAGAAGTTTAAGAGAAACGGTGCGAGAAATCCAGACTTTCCGACCAGCTTTGTTTGAGAGGTTAGATCTCTTAGACGAACAATCAAGATCTCCACCGACCAGAATGAATAACCATAAGCTACGAACTTGCTGAAAAATGTTGAAATCAATCTGACCATATATCCCAAAGATACAGCTCTTTGATGAAAATGTCGCAGAGATCTTCCTCCTGCAACTCCCTCTTTCTTTCTCTTCTTCTTTCCTTTCTCTTCTTTTTCTTTCTCTCCACTCACCTCTTTCTAGCACATTCTTGGATTCCCTCCTCCACTCACCTCACTTTCTAGCACATTCTTGGATTCCCTCCTCCACTCACCTCACTTTCTAGCACATTCTTGGATTAGAGAAGTGGGCATGGGACACTTGTCCACATTCATGCACCAACCTTCACATGTGTTGGTCTCGTATTACCCATACCAACCACATGTACTTTAATCAACCTCATGCTTCCATGTATTTTAAATGTCCAATCCATTTAATACACCAAATTTTCATTCTCATTTATCCTTTTATTCAATAAATCCTAACCCATATCAATTCCTGTTTTAATAAGCCCATGCCTAAATAATAACATATCCATTATACTTTAATTTAACATGACTCATATACAATTTATGATACACATATTTATATATACATTATCAAGCATCAACTATACAAACATTAAACAAACACCAAACATATCAAGACAACACATAGAGTTTGGGCAAAGTGCAATTGGGTTATGGGCTAGATGAAATAATTTTCGGGGTGTCACACCTATCCTATCAAGGATCTCAAATGGTCCAACCGATTATGGTCCATGCTGTTCTTTTATCCCACATCTCATTTGGCCTTTCTATGGTAAGACCCATAACAAAACTGAGTCAGCCACAATACATTTCAAGGTTTATATACCAACCTTGTGTATTTACTCATATCCTCTGGCACCAATAACAATAACTCCATACTTTTAAATCATCAAGTTGGAGATCTATAAGGCTTACTATAAAACCTTTAGATTGTCATCATTATGCTATTATCATAGTTGTTTATACACATAAGTTTACACAGAACATATTCTTTCCAACTTTCACCAAAATTCAAGTATGTCAGACCCGAGCATGCTCGCAAGCATCAAAGTCACTCTCTCAGTCTGTCAGCCAGTCTGAGAATACAATATTACACTGAGAAGGAAATGAGTACCAACTCGAGGCTACATCATATAGCAGATCTCGACACAATCTTCGGATCTTAATCCGACATGTACTCCCATAAAATCTCCCTATCTCACACATATACAATATGCTCAGTCTATCAATAGAATTCTGGTGTTCATTGGAAGAATATATAGACTTATCAGTCCATCAATGGTCATCCAGATGGTATCATATCTACCCATAACCCATAAGATACCATTTGAATCTCATATTCATTTAACACAATATATATTACCAATTCAATAATCTTTCATACTGATATCATACTCGTCTCATCATAACTCTTACTCTCTAAATAGGAGTATCAATCAGGTGAACATGCATCCGAGCACAAATATCAACACATGGAGTAACAGAGAGTACACTCATAACTGTAACTCTCACTCACAAACAATCTCCATTTATGGCTAACTGATACTCCAGTTTCAGCCTGTTTTCTGCTCAATGCCTGAGCAACATATTGGCCTTTCCCAGGATAATAATGCAATATAAAATCACATTCTTCGGGACTTCTTGCCACATTTATTACCTCATATTCAGTTTCTTTCCGTTCAAATAATTACTTCAGACTCTTAAAATCTGAAGAGAATGAGACATTTTTATTATAGAGGCAATGCTCTCATCAATTCAAACTAACTATCACCAAATTTGAATTCACTCTCTGGATAGTTATTCTCGTGCACTACCAAATATCTGAAGACACAAGTATTTAACCCATCCATTTGTATCAATGCAAAATCCAAATCTGGACGTGATATTCATCAATCACAATTACGTCCAGGTTCTGAAACTAGTAACAACATTTAATACTGTGAGAGCTTCCCCAGGCACAACGGTCCACACATTATATAACATTCATCTGGTGTAGTTTCGTGAGTGGAACAGATAGCTTCAAGGATCTTTCCACGCATTTTCTTTAACATACAACTAATACCAGAGAACTCGGATTTCCATCATTTAAATCAGTTTTAACAATTCTATCATCACTTTGACCTGCCCAACATCCTTAAAGATACTACGTAAACCAGTCACGTGATCCAAAAATTCTCATCTTAAGTATATTCAACGACTACAAGATAATTCTGAGGTGCTATTCAGGCTCATCTCATTCTTGGAACAATTGCATATATCATCATCAAAGGCTATGTGATGACCAAGATACGGTTCATATACCCACTGCATCAATCCTATAAATGTGATTGACACATTGATCAAGGTTACCAACATTTCATAATATCCATATCTTGTCTTAAAATAGGTTGCATTACATCCTTTTCTCGAATTCTTAACTGATAGTGCCTAGATCTCAAAATGATCTAAAAAAAAGTTTGGCTCCATTGATTTAATCAAATTTGACCATTTATCCATGGTAAAGGATATTCATTCTTTATTGTTACCCTGCTCAGTTAACAGTACTTCATACTTAAATATATTTCACTCTACCTTCTTTCCATCTTATTACAAATGGTCTCCAAGTTCACATATCAAGGATAATAAATCTTTTGCTCATTAACACATTTACCTACATCTTAAATTCTCACAATTTCTCAGTTGCTTGGCATCAGTTTTATATGCTATCAATCTCCTGTCCGGGTAGCAATTTTAATAATTCATCAGATAATACTCCAATATACCAGCTCACCACAGGAATTTTAATCAACTGCATGCCTTATTACATTACTCTAAACCGAGTCTGCATGGCACCTTATGAGGCCTTGTATGGTAGGCCGTGTAGATCTCCGACTTGCTGGTATGAAGTGGGAGAATCACAGTTATTGGGGCCAAAAGTTGTTGTTGGTCACACTGAACAGATCAAGCAAATTAGGCAGAGATTGAAAGCTGCCCAAGATCGACAAAAGAGTTATTTTGATAACCGACATAGACCTTTAGAGTTTGCAGTGGGTGACCTGGTATTGCTTAAGGTTTCGCCACGAAAAGGTCAAATGCGGTTTGGGGTGAAAGGGAAATTAGCTCCCCGTTTTATTGGACCATTTAAGGTTTTGGAGAGGATTGGTCCTCTAGCATACAGACTTGCTCTACCTTCTCAGTTGGCTGGTGTTCATAATGTCTTTCATGTTTCTATGTTGAGAAAATACCATACAGACCCAACTAAGTATCCAGACCCAACACGCATCTTAGATGTCACACAGTTACAAGTTGGGGAGGATGCTACTTTTGAAGAGAAGCCTATTCAGATTCTTGACAGAAGGATTCAAAAGTTGCGAAATAAAGAAATTCCTTTAGTCATAGTCAAATGGCAATTTCATGACAATGAGGAGCAGACCTGGGAACGCGAGGACCAGATGAGAGAGACATTTCCTGATCTCTTTACTACTTGAGGTATGATTCTCCTTATCTTTTAAATTTCGAGGACAAAATTCTTTAAGTTGGGGAGATTGTAACGACCCACTTTCCGCACCTGATGTCATGATGACGTGGACTGCCCAATACGATCTTGTGCACGTAGTCGATGTGTATAATACTCGTATACAGTGTGTACGAGGTATTTTAATAAATTGTCGTGGTTGATATGTATTAATGTATAATGGTGTAATACATAAAATAATCATGTGTTATGATCAATTAAGTATAATGGAGGGGAGCATGGAATCAAATGAAAATGAGTTGCTCACCTTTTATTATTTTATTTATTTATTTCACAAGTGTTACACTTGTTATACTTATTATACACTTGTTAGCAAGTGTTAAAATTGTTGGACTTATTGGACACTTGTTATAGTTGTTATATTTATTATACACGTTTGAAACCTTCCATTTAACAAGTGTTAACTTGGTTGGACACTTGTTATAGTTGGTAGACTTATTATGCACGTATGACATTTTTCATTTAACAAATGCAAATGTGTTGGACACTTGTACTTGTTAGACACATGTGAAACTTTTCATTTCACAAGTGTTAAGTTTGTTAGACATTTGTTACAAAACGTTTGACACTCTTGAGTTGTTGAATTGAATAAATGAATATATGAACCAACCTAAGCAACAAAAATACAATTTCAGCAAACGTTGAGGAAGAAGAGCAGAGGGTTTGGGAGCTTCAAACCAAGGTAAATTCGTGGTATTTTAAGCTAACTTTTCCAATTTTGTAATCTTCTTGATGAGTTATCCAACATACTTGATTTTGGATGATCTTCAATGGTAGATGGGATGATTGGAAGAATGGGTTTAATGGCTGGAAATTCATGATGTTCTTACATGATTAATTTGATGATGAAATGGTAAATTTCATGATTAATTTGGGTATTCCAAATCTCGTTGAGTAGGAGTCTTGGAGTCGAATTTCAGTGACTGAAGCCTATGTGCTGGCAAATTGAAACTGTACAGTATGTTGGTGAAAATTATGGTGATCAAAAGGATGTTGAGAATTATAGTAATATACTAATATGTATGTATATTACTATATGAATGAATAGTAATATATGAATGGGTATATATTAATGTGTATAGTAATATCTGAATGTATATATTAATATATGAATGGGTATATATTAATATAGTAATGTGTATAGTAATATCTGAATGCATATATTAATATATGAATGGGTATATATTAATATATTAATGTGTATATATTAAGATCGGAATGAAGATATTAATATATGAATGGGTATATATTAATATATTAATGTGTATAGTAATATCTGAATGCATATATTAATATATGAATGGGTATATATTAATATATTAATGTGTATATATAGTCATATATGCATGAGGTTGAAAAATATATTAACTTATGTATATATGAATAGGTTTGAGATTTATTTGATGGCATGCAAATATATTGATGGAATAATATATAGGTGGGATTGAGATGTTTATATACGAATAAGATTAAGTTTCATAATTATATACTGACACGTAGTATTTATGGGTATATTTGAGAGTAAAATCATATGAAAAATAATTGATTATTGTTTGGTGAAATTACAGCAAAGTTTGGAATAGGTGAGGACAGTACGCAGTGGTTGTGATATTTGGTCAACATTAGGCTGTGTTGGCATTAGGTGAGTATCATTCCATTTCTTGGTTATTTTGTATGGCATTGTAGCTATGAACTGTTTGAAATGATAAGCATGTATGAATGTCATGGTATAAATTTGCATTGATTAAATACATGAAAAATATTTCAAAAACGAAGCATGTCTAACCTGTAAGAACATGTTAGAACATGAGTCATTCCAGGAATAAGTCCCGCATGAGTAGTACCTTGAGTATCTCATGGGCTTAGCGGCTGTCTTGGAATTGATTGTGATGAAATTGAGTATGAGAGGACAGTTAGGCTACCCTTGTTTGGGCCGAACGAGGGGTGAGTCCCGCTCTATACTTAGAAGGTGGGAGATGGATATGACTTTCAGTGGGAAAGTGAAATTGTTTTGAAAAATATTGCAGGAAGCTCCAAGCTATTTTGTGCATGTATGTATTGTCTTTTTGCACTTGTATTTTTAAATGTATTTGATTATGATTTTATCAACATGTTTATTAAATGCATATGAATGCCATAGAATGGAACTTACTCACTGAGCTTGTTGTAGCTCACCTCATTACCTCACAATATTTCAGGTAAGGAACCAAAAGCAAAAGGAAAAGCAAAGAAAGGATAAATCGTCTTCTGGAAACTTTAGTTGCTATGTATGTATGGAAGAAATGGTTACAATATGATTAATTTCGATATGTATAATTAGCATGTATATATATATTATCACATAGACGAGTGAGTGGGGTGATACTATGAATCATACTTGACGTTTTGGGATATGAAATACTGTTATGATGATAAAGATCTGAATGTTATTGAGTGTGAAAATGAATGAATATAGATTTTGATTTGAAATCTATCAAGGAATTTGAAATTGTGTATTTACATTGAGGCTGACAGTGTATTGTACACCGTATACATGGATGTATAATGTATAGTACATTGTGCCGATCATGACGTCAGCCTACGTTAGGGGCGTCGTGACAGTATTGGTATCAGAGCAGAGGTTAGGCTTAAAAAATAAAAATAATAAAAATAATAAAAAAATAAAATAAAAAAATTAAAAGCCTTATTATATTATGAGTGTTTGTATGGGTATAAGTATGGGTAGTCAGATTATTTTTATAAAAATAAATGATTTGACTGATTGACTGATATTTTCTCTCTCTGTGAATGACAGAGTTGAAGAGAAGTGTTGACGCAGCCATGGATCCTCCGGAAGAGAGGATTAGGAAGTTAGAGGAAGAGGTTGCTGCTCAAAAACAACAAAATGCCCAGTTATTAGAAGCAATGGCTAAGATGCAGGAAGCCATGCAGAGGTCTACAGCTCCAGTAGTACCAGATGTTGGCGCTAGTAGTGCCAGTGCATCTGCTGGGCAGCCAGTTACCGTTCATGAGACGATAGGATCACATGAGGGCCTAGATGAGGCCCGTAGATATGAAGATGTGATGCGAGCCTTTAAGAGGCGTGAGCCGCCCATATTTGATGGCAGTCTGACATTAGAGATTGCTGAGGATTGGCTTATGCGAGTTGAAGTTATTTTTGAAGATATGCATGTGCTGGATAAAGACAAGGTCAGATTAGCTCGATTTAAATTTTCGAGTAAGGCAGAAAGATGGTGGCAAACCACGGGTCGAGCTCATGGACCCATTGATACATGGGACAAATTCAAAGAGGTGTTCTACAAAACTTACTACCCCCCTTCGGAAGTTGATAAAAGGCACAAACAGTTTATAGAACTGAAGCAGGGAGACATGTCAGTAAGAGAATATGAAAATGAGTTCAACTGACTAGCGTTGTTTGCTCCAGAAATGGTACAGAATGATATGATGAGGATGAAGAGGATCAGAGATGGCTTTAATGATCCGATTAAGAAGGGTTTGGCTCTTGCGGGTGTACAGACATATGATCAGGCAGTGCGGCAAGCACTTGATTATGAAGCAGTTGAGGCGACAGATAAGCCTCAACAGACGACACCGCAGGCTTAGACAGTTCAAATAGTATTGGAACAGCAAATGCCATATCAGGGTAAGAAAAAGGGCAAATGGGGTAGGAAATGGTGGGGAGAACAGAAGAAGGCAAGGATAGCTGAGGCTTCAATTGGGGCAGAGACTCATGTTGTTCCACCAGCTCCAGTACCAACATCACCATTACCACCACTAGCAGGCAGAGGCACACAGCTTGCGATGAGGCCACCTACACAGGGATCATCTATTAGGGCCCCGTGGCCATATAGAGGAGCAGGTAGTGGGAGCGGTTGGCTTCCTATGCCGAGTACGGAGTCTCAGACAGCTTCCTCTACACCTCGCCCGCCTATCACTTGCTTTAGATGTGGAAACAAAGGGCATAAGGCAGTTCAATGTCCTTTTCAACCAATTCCAAGGGCCCCAGCAGGTTCATCTGCCACTGCTACGATTCCTACACTTACCAGAGAGCAGGCTAGGGCTGTCACAGAGCCAGATCCTGAAGCAAATAAGAACTTGGTGGAAGGTATGATTTCCATTTGTGATACTATGATGTATGTGTTGATTGATGCCGGATCCACCTTGTCATTTATTTCTGGACCTATGGTAGATAGATTACATTTGTCTCCTATCAAAACAAGTACACCATTGATTTTGAGTACTGCAGCAGGAGATAGAATCTACCCTAATATGTTGTGTGAAAATTGTGTGGTGAAATATGAAGATCATGAAATGATTGTGAATCTTAGGGTGTTAGAATTCCTGGAGTTTGATGCTATATTGGGTATGGATTGGTTGGCTGCCTATCATGCCCATGTTGACTGCTTTGCTAAAAGAGTGGTCTTTCAGATACCTGGACAACCCGCATTTGTTTATAGAGGTATGGCATCTTTAAAACCTCCTACTCGAGGTAGGATGGCCACTGATAAAGAAATAGGAATGTTGGCTAGCACTAAGCCACAAGAAAAGGGTACAAACATTCAAATATCAGATATTCCTGTAGTGTGCGAGTACCCAGATGTCTTTCCAGATGACTTACCAGGGTTACCACCTACAAGGGAAATTGATTTCATTATTGAACTGATGTCTGGTACAAAGCCTATTTCTATTCCACCCTATAGAATGGCACCAAAGGAGTTGCAGGAACTCCAGGTGCAATTAGATGACTTGATGACTAAAGGGTTCATTACGCCAAGTATGTCACCCTGGGGTGCACCCGTACTGTTTGTGAAGAAGAAAGACGGAAGTCTGAGGTTATGTATTGATTATAGACAGTTGAACAGGGCGACAGTGAAGAACAAGTATCCTTTACCTCGTATTGATGATTTGTTTGACCAATTAAATGGTGCAAAATTCTTTTCTAAGATCGATTTGCGATCTGGATACCATCAACTAAGAATTCGGGAAGAGGATGTACCAAAAACTGCGTTCAGAACAAGATATGGTCACTATGAATTTCTTGTTATGCCCTTTGGACTGACTAATGCACCAGCCATGTTTATGGACTTGATGCAGAGGGTATTTAAACCATATCTGGACCAGTTTATCATTATTTTCATTGATGACATTCTCATTTATTCCAAGACTCAGGAGGAACATGAGCAACACCTCCGAATCACTTTGCAGACACTAAGAGAGCATAGATTGTATGCTAAGTTCAGTAAATGTGAGTTTTGGATAAATGAGGTAAAATTTTTAGGTCATGTGGTTAGTGCTGAAGGTATTTCTGTTGATTCTGCTAAGGTCGAGGCAATTATAAATTGGCCAAGACCAACCATAGTGACAGAGATTCGCAGTTTTCTGGGTCTTGCTGGTTATTACAGAAGGTTTGTGGAGAGTTTTTCCAAATTGGCTACTCCACTTACTAGGCTAACTCAGAAAAACGTGCCATATGTGTGGACTTCAGCATGTGAGGATGCTTTCACTAAGTTGAAGAAAAAGTTGACTACTGCCCCAGTTTTAGTGCTCGCGGAACCTGGAAAAGAGTTAGTGATTTACACTGATGCCTCACATGCAGGTTTGGGTTGTGTATTGATGCAGAAGGGTAGAGTAATTGCTTATGCATCTAGACAGTTGAAGGTGCATGAGAAAAACTACCCTGTGCATGATTTGGAATTGGCAGCAGTAGTTTTTGCATTAAAATTGTGGAGGCATTACCTCTATGGGGAAAGGTTCACATTGTATTCAGACCATAAGAGTTTGAAATACTTGTTTGATCAGAAGGAACTGAATATGAGACAATGTAGATGGTTGGAATTCTTAAAAGATTATGACTTCACTCTTGAATATCATCCTGGAAAAGCCAACGTTGTAGTTGATGCATTGAGCAGGAAACGTGTTGAGACAGGTGTGGTAGCATGTCAGATGGCCCATGAGTGGCGACTTTTGGAGAGAGTGACTGTGATGAGTATCCTCTCTATGGCTCCACAAGTCGATATTTGTGCTCAGATGCATATTCAGTTGACAGATTCTCATATTCAGAGGATTAAGGATATGCAGCAGCATGATCCTGATCTTGGTATGTATGATTCTTGGGCGGATAGTACGGATAGAGTTGAATGGCAGAGAGGTCCAGATGGTGTCTTGCGTTATCAAGGGAGGTTATGGGTACCCACAGACAGAGAATTGAGGGCAGAGTTGTTACAGAAGGCACACAAATCTCAGTATACCATTCATCCAGGGTCTACTAAAATGTATCATGATATGAAAAGAACTGTTTGGTGGCATGGGATGAAGAAAAGTATAGCTGAGTACGTGCAGCAATGTGAAGTGTGTCAGCAAGTAAAAGCTGAACACCAGAGGCCAGGAGGCCAGATGCAACCATTATCCATTCCAGAATGGAAATGGGAACATATTACTATGGACTTTATTACAGGGCTGCCCAGATCTCAGGGTAGATATAATGCCATCTGGGTGATTGTCGATAGATTGACTAAGTCTGCGCACTTTCTTCCGATGAACACCAGAGACTCGGTTGACAGATTGAGCAGATTATATGTGCGGGAGATTGTGAGATTACATGGGGTACCTGTTTCTATTGTATCGGATAGAGATCCGCGTTTTACATCGAGTTTTTGGCAGGCCATGCAGACTCGGTTTGGTTCTCACCTCCGTTTTAGTACAGCATTTCATCCTCAGACTGATGGTCAGACTGAGAGGGTGATTCAGATGCTGGAAGATATGCTCAGATCTTGTACATTAGAGTTTGGTGGGACTTGGAGTGAAAGTATACCATTATGTGAATTTGCTTATAACAACAGCTATCAGGCCAGTATAGGTATGGCACCTTATGAGGCCTTGTATGGTAGGCCGTGTAGATCTCCGACTTGCTGGTATGAAGTGGGAGAATCACAGTTATTGGGGCCGAAAGTTGTTGTTGATCACACTGAACAGATCAAGCAAATTAGGCAGAGATTGAAAGCTGCCCAAGATCGACAAAAGAGTTATTTTGATAACCGACATAGACCTTTAGAGTTTGCAGTGGGTGACCTGGTATTGCTTAAGGTTTCGCCACGAAAAGGTCAAATGCGGTTTGGGGTGAAAGGGAAATTAGCTCCCCGTTTTATTGGACCATTTAAGGTTTTGGAGAGGATTGGTCCTCTAGCATACAGACTTGCTCTACCTTCTCAGTTGGCTGGTGTTCATAATGTCTTTCATGTTTCTATGTTGAGAAAATACCATACAGACCCAACTAAGTATCCAGACCCAACACGCATCTTAGATGTCACACAGTTACAAGTTGGGGAGGATGCTACTTTTGAAGAGAAGCCTATTCAGATTCTTGACAGAAGGATTCAAAAGTTGCGAAATAAAGAAATTCCTTTAGTCATAGTCAAATGGCAATTTCATGACAATGAGGAGCAGACCTGGGAACGCGAGGACCAGATGAGAGAGACATTTCCTGATCTCTTTACTACTTGAGGTATGATTCTCCTTATCTTTTAAATTTCGAGGACAAAATTCTTTAAGTTGGGGAGATTGTAACGACCCACTTTCCGCACCTGATGTCATGATGACGTGGACTGCCCAATACGATCTTGTGCACGTAGTCGATGTGTATAATACTCGTATACAGTGTGTACGAGGTATTTTAATAAATTGTCGTGGTTGATATGTATTAATGTATAATGGTGTAATACATAAAATAATCATGTGTTATGATCAATTAAGTATAATGGAGGGGAGCATGGAATCAAATGAAAATGGGTTGCTCACCTTTTATTATTTTATTTATTTATTTCACAAGTGTTACACTTGTTATACTTATTATACACTTGTTAGCAAGTGTTAAAATTGTTGGACTTATTGGACACTTGTTATAGTTGTTATATTTATTATACACGTTTGAAACCTTCCATTTAACAAGTGTTAACTTGGTTGGACACTTGTTATAGTTGGTAGACTTATTATGCACGTATGAAATTTTTCATTTAACAAATGCAAATGTGTTGGACACTTGTACTTGTTAGACACATGTGAAACTTTTCATTTCACAAGTGTTAAGTTTGTTAGACATTTGTTACAAAACGTTTGACACTCTTGAGTTGTTGAATTGAATAAATGAATATATGAACCAACCTAAGCAACAAAAATACAATTTCAGCAAACGTTGAGGAAGAAGAGCAGAGGGTTTGAGAGCTTCAAACCAAGGTAAATTCGTGGTATTTTAAGCTAACTTTTCCAATTTTGTAATCTTCTTGATGAGTTATCCAACATACTTGATTTTGGATGATCTTCAATGGTAGATGGGATGATTGGAAGAATGAGTTTAATGGCTGGAAATTCATGATGCTCTTACATGATTAATTTGATGATGAAATGGTAAATTTTATGATTAATTTGGGTATTCCAAATCTCGTTGAGTAGGAGTCTTGGAGTCGAATTTCAGTGACTGAAGCCTATGTGCTGGCAAATTGAAACTGTACAGTATGTTGGTGAAAATTATGGTGATCAAAAGGATGTTGAGAATTATAGTAATATACTAATATGTACGTATATTACTATATGAATGAATAGTAATATATGAATGGGTATATATTAATGTGTATAGTAATATCTGAATGTATATATTAATATATGAATGGGTATATATTAATATAGTAATGTGTATAGTAATATCTGAATGCATATATTAATATATGAATGGGTATATATTAATATATTAATGTGTATATATAGTCATATATGCATGAGGTTGAAAAATATATTAACTTATGTATATATGAATAGGTTTGAGATTTATTTGATGGCATGCAAATATATTGATGGAATAATATATAGGTGGGATTGAGATGTTTATATACAAATAAGATTAAGTTTCATAATTATATACTGACACGTAGTATTTATGGGTATATTTGAGAGTAAAATCATATGAAAAATAATTGATTATTGTTTGGTGAAATTACAGCAAAGTTTGGAATAGGTGAGGACAGTACGCAGTGGTTGTGATATTTGGTCAACATTAGGCTGTGTTGGCATTAGGTGAGTATCATTCCATTTCTTGGTTATTTTGTATGGCATTGTAGCTATGAACTGTTTGAAATGATAAGCATGTATGAATGTCATGGTATAAATTTGCATTGATTAAATACATGAAAAATATTTCAAAAACGAAGCATGTCTAACCTGTAAGAACATGTTAGAACATGAGTCATTCCAGGAATAAGTCCCGCATGAGTAGTACCTTGAGTATCTCATGGGCTTAGCGGCTGTCTTGGAATTGATTGTGATGAAATTGAGTATGAGAGGACAGTTAGGCTACCCTTGTTTGGGCCGAACGAGGGGTGAGTCCCGCTCTATACTTAGAAGGTGGGAGATGGATATGACTTTCAGTGGGAAAGTGAAATTGTTTTGAAAAATATTGCAGGAAGCTCCAAGCTATTTTGTGCATGTATGTATTGTCTTTTTGCACTTGTATTTTTAAATGTATTTGATTATGATTTTATCAACATGTTTATTAAATGCATATGAATGCCATAGAATGGAACTTACTCACTGAGCTTGTTGTAGCTCACCTCATTACCTCACAATATTTCAGGTAAGGAACCAAAAGCAAAAGGAAAAGCAAAGAAAGGATAAATCGTCTTCTGGAAACTTTAGTTGCTATGTATGTATGGAAGAAATGGTTACAATATGATTAATTTCGATATGTATAATTAGCATGTATATATATATTATCACATAGACGAGTGAGTGGGGTGATACTATGAATCATACTTGACGTTTTGGGATATGAAATACTGTTATGATGATAAAGATCTGAATGTTATTGAGTGTGAAAATGAATGAATATAGATTTTGATTTGAAATCTATCAAGGAATTTGAAATGGTGTATTTATATTGAGGCTGACAGTGTATTGTACACCGTATACATGGATGTATAATGTATAGTACATTGTGCCGATCATGACGTCAGCCTACGTTAGGGGCGTCGTGACAATTCCACTCACATTCATTCCATTCCTTCCACAAATTAAATTCTCACCTGATAAATATCTATGATCATCTCATTCCATCATCCCAAGCATTATATAATATTACCACACAACTCATCTAGGTGATATTATATATATAGTATGTGATAAGTATACATATCAAAATAACAAAAATATAACCTATTTCCTCCAAGCATACATAAATATATCAGACAAAGGCTCACGTGATTATCACTCACGGATTTTTTCTTTTCCCTTCGACTCAATACCTGAAATATTTGAGGAAATGGAGTAAGCAAACAATAGCTCAGTGAATATAGTTCTTGAGATGACAATTATATACATTTAGAAAAATATGACATTTAAAATCATTTCAAACACTTATTCACACATGTATCATTCAACGAATATATTATACATGTCAACAACATAAATGGCATGAGTTTTCAATAACACAATGCACAATCTCCCTCCTCCTCAAGGCAAGAGAGCGAGTCTAACCCTTGTATGGCCGTTACAAGGTAGCCACAGCCTCTCATTACCCAATTCACAGTCATTTCAAGGATCGCAACCCTTGTTAGGACAGACCTACTGACAATGAGGACTCGCAAAACCTCATCCGGGTCTAATTCCTAACAAAATGACATCATTACAAACTCCAATTGCTAAAATCAGTTTGCATGATCCATAAAACTCAACGCATTATATATAAATATAACGTGTATACAATCAAACAATTTATATGTGTACAATGCCATGCAAGAACCAAATCAAGAAAACTATACTCACAGTGGTTACACGGGGTATCTAACCCAATATATCCGAGCAACAATAAACATCCATCAAAATGCGTCCACTAGAGCATTTATCCATGCACTTAAGCTCTCAATGTAAACACTGAAATGAACCGTAGACTCTCATGAGAATCACCATTTATCATATCTTTAGCTACTAAAAATAGCAAATCATATCCAAAAATCACGATCTTAGTATCGAAACGTCCGGAATTCAGTTCTCTACGATTCTATGCTTTCAAATCATTGTTCACATCACTGTTCATTCACATCACTGTTTTCATCACTGTTTACTATTCACATTACTGTTTACTATTCACATTACTGTTACTATTCACATTACTGTTCACTATTTACATTACTGTTCACATCTCTGTTCACTATTTACATCACTGTTCATAGTACTATTCGTCATTATTTATTCGAAACATGTAAATTGTATTAAAATTGTCAAACGGTCTCCAAAACTCATGAAATAAAATTTAACCACATATTCGGGGTCCCTACAGTCTATGAAGTTTTTATTTACCTTTTTAGCAGATTTTTTTTTCACGTTGGGTCAATACCCAAATTTGTCAAAATGCTGTAAAACGGCTCCCACAGCTAAAATTACTCCTTACATCTAGCTTAGATAGCAATTTCACGAAGAAAGAGAGTGAAAATCACTTACTGCGAGGCCCGATTGGACGCGAATCCCGCGTTCTCCTTTTTTTTCTTCTCCTTCTTCTCGGTCTTCCGCTCTCTGCAACTACTTTCCTGCGTTTAATTTTTTATTATTATTTCATACGAGTACTGTTTACAATACTGTTCGGTGAACAGTACCCGCAAATGAACAGTAACTTTATTCATCTTTTTTCTTCTTCGAGACACTCAATCCACATATTTACGTAACCAACCTCATAATTCAACTCAACTCCAATGTTTAACTTGTAAGCACCCATATAAGATGATCCCATAGGTATCATCTTCTTTTTGTACATACACACATATATTGGGCTCTTACGTATAAAATACGTGTATTATCAAGCTATATTTAGTTCCTACGTATAAAATACGTGTATTATATATCTCGATATACATGTATTTCAACGTATGTATTTAATTAAAATTATGGAATGTTACACAAAGTCACCGACTTGTTTCTTTACCACCAACTCCAACAACTGCGATCAACGCTGAACTCTCGACTCTCACCATGAAATACTAATAAGTTGCGGCCATAATCAAATCTTTCGATTGTTCACGACAATCCGAAAGTACGACGATTGTTGTGTTTGTAGCACCCAAAGCTCTGATACCAGTTGTCAAATAATAAACCCAAGAAATCGTAAATACACACAAAGAGAAAACACAGAGACAAGAGATTTAACGTGGTTTAGAAAGAAATTCATACGTCCATGGAGTAAACCAACACTCAATTTACTATCAATAAAGGTTTACAATGGAAAGCCACTCTATGAGCACTCTCTTACAACTCTCACCACACCTCTTAATCTCTCACGTAAACTCTAATTCTAATTGAGTTTATATACTAACCTCATATGAGGGTACAATTGTAATTTCATACATAAAATAATTATTTTAGCTTCACAATCTAACAAGGTCAACATAAAGTTATTTCATTTAAAATACCTAAAGATCAGCAAAAGAGAATTATAAAAGAAAACTAACATAAAATTAAAATTAAAAGCATTATATTCTACAAAGGAAGTATACTTCCATATTTTAACATTAAATACTGACATGATCAAGAAGTAGGAGATTAATCGGCTACTCAACCCAAGAACCATGGAGAACGTCCTAGTAATGCTAATGGAACCACTCAAGCCAGTTCACAATAGCCTTACCGTCCCAAGATTGTTAAACTTGACTTTCCTCGCTTCAAGGGTGAAAAAGATACAAGAAGTTGGGTTTGTCGTGTTGAACAATTTTTTGCGTTTTACCAAACCCCCAATGAGGACCGAGTTGCACTTGCTTCATTTCATTTGGACGGTGATGCCCAATTATGGTACCAAATGCTTAAACAAGAAAAGGGCAATGTGACTTGGCAAGAGTTTCACAATGGGTTACATGCTCAATTTGAACCCACGCAATTGGAAGATTTCTTCGGTGAATTAAAGAAGTTGCAACAAGTTGAAACTGTTGATGAATATCAAACCAGTTTTGAAAATTTATTATCTAAGGCTGGGTATCTTCCTCAAACTCGTCAAATTACTTGTTTTATCAGTGAATTGAATGATAACATTAAAGCTGGTGTATTATCTAGCTGTCCTAAATCACTAACTGAGGCAATTGGCCTTGCTCGATTATTTGAACCCTGAAACACCTCGCAAAGAAGATCCACTCGTACACCCAAAATTAAGAAGATGGGCCCCAAGCAACAACTATGAACTCAACTCTTCCGATGCGGCGATTGGCCCAAATCGAAATGCAAGAACAACATGCCAAGGGATTGTGTTGTAACTGTAATGAAAAGTTTACACTGGAACATCGATGCAAAAAGTTGTTCTTGCTTGAAGGGTGTTATGCTGAAGATGGCGGTGATGTTGTTAGTGTTATGCTGAAGATGGCGGTGATGTTGTTATGGAAAAAGAAGACACAATTCAACAAGACTTCAATCAGTTGCCAAAATTTTCCTTACATGTTATGGTGGGCACTAGAGCGTCGAAGACAATGAGAGTAAAAGGAGCATTGGGCGCATATCAACCACTGTTTTGGTTGACTCGGGAAGCACCTATAATTTCATGAATGACGACGTAGTAAATAAAATGGGGATTACACCCAGATGGTAAGGAATGATTTGAGGTTATGGTGGCTTCAGGGGAAAGGCTTGCTAGCCAAGGTACGCGCAAAAATGTGAGATTAAATTTACAAGGAGTACCCATTTTTGTGGTTTTTTTATCTTCTTCCTGATGAAGGATATGATGTGGTGTTGCTGGTTCTATAGTGTGGGACTTTGATAAATTGCAAATGAAGTTTCAATGTTGCTGGCAAAGAGGTGTTTCTTCAAGGGGGAACTTTTCCTAATGATCATAAGTTAGTTGGAGAACTCAAACTTTGTCGTGAAGCCAGAAGATGTAGAAAAGGGGTGTTGCTTCAATTATTTTGAATTAGTGTCACACTTGCCAAGACTAAGTAGGGTTATCATAATTCAAGGTTGAAGCAAATTTTACAAGAATTTCATGATGTGTTTGAAGAGACTAAAAGCTTGCCACCTCCTAGAACTCAAGACCAGAAAATTCCAATGAAACCTGCAACTGAACCTCTTAAGTGTTAAACCTTATAGGTACCCATAGTACCAAAAAGCTGAAATTGAGAAGATTGTGAATAAGATGTTTTGTACGGGTATGATCAAACAGAGTAATAACTCTTATTCTTCACCTGTGATTCTAGTAAAAAAGCATGATGGTTCATGGTGCATGTGTGTCGAATATCGAACTCTCAACAAGGCCACCATTAAAGATCGATTTCCTAGTCCGGTCATCAACGAGTTATTGGACAAGCTACATTGAGCAAATATTTTTTTCCAAGATTGATCTTAGAAGTGGGTGTTGGCCCAGATGTGTCCAAGAGGGGGGGTGAATTGGACAATGACAAGTTAATACCTTTCTTTAAAAACAATTAATAATATTCAGCAAGTTATGGCAGTCTACAGAGAAAATGCAATAAGAAACAATATGCAACAGTACACAAAAGATTTATAGTGGTTGGGCCTTGCTTGCATCCACTACCTAACCTCCCAGTTAAGATTTTGTTCAAACTCCACTACCAGACCCTCTTACGAGTGATAATCAAACCATTACACCTTCTCAACTTACGGGTGAGAGAAAACTGTTATAACATGAGCAACACTTGCTCAAACCAAGTGACACACATAGTCACTTAACAATCTAAAATACGAGTATAGAGTTTTGATTCTTTTACCAATAATCAACAAAATACTTACAGAGCTTTCCTTGAGCTTCAGTTGACACTGATTCAACATAATATGTATTATGATGATCGACTGAAATACTAAAGGTTCCAAGCTCTTCTTTTCTTCGATGAATTTGAGAAAGTTTGTAATGAGAATCAATAAATCCAGAAGAAAAAAAACGTATCAGAGTTTTCACAAAAAGATTAGAGTTTTTACTGCAAAAATGATAGTAGAACTTTCAAAAGTTTTTCACACAAATAATTTCAAAGATTCTCAGTTGTATATATAAGTTGTTCTATGCTCAAAAGCTTCAAGTATAGTATATATAGACAACACTTAATCTCAATCTTCAAGAAAGTTTTTCACGCTCAAATCCATTTCAAATTGAACAGTCAAATTGTTTCATGGAAATGGATTGATTTAGATAGTGCAACAACACCTGAATCCTCTGTGCTTTTACGAAAATAGAAAGTATAGAAAACAACACAGGCTGACACAGTTATCAACGTTTTGACAGTATTGTGTGAGCGTCCTGATAGAGCATTAGCGTCTTGACGCACAACACACGGTTTTGCCGTTTCTGCCTTTGAGGGCGCTCCTAGATTATGAGCGTTCTGATGGACTTGAAGATTTCAAAATCCAGAAAACAATGAGGGCGCTAATCTGCGAGTAGTGTCCTAATGTGTGTTAAACACAAAAATTCTAGAAACACGTGAGCGTGCTGACGCATGATCAACTTCCTGACGTATAATTAGGTTGGTTCTATGAGGGCGCTCCTAGGTGGGTAGCGTCCTAACATAAATAGAATGCAATTCAACCTATACACCATCAACGTCTTGACATTCCATCAGCGTCTTACCATGCTAGTTCATCACTAAGTGACTGACCATCACATGAGCGCCCTGATGAGCTATCAGTGCCCTAATGGAGCACTAAAAACTGATTTCGATATTTTTCAATCTTTTGAAAACTTGATTAATCAGTTTAAAGCTCGATAAATTCAGATCAAAATAATCATTGAAAGATTCATCAAAAGTGATCAAAACCAATCGAAAATCTTTCAAAAAAATATTAATCAAAAATGTTTTTTATTTTTGAAACTCATGCTAATATGCAAATATGCATCATAAGTAGTGTCTACTGAATTAGATGACATCCGAGATTCTACAATCCTAAATGACTCTAAAAATATAAATATTAAATCTTCAACGATCATGTTATTTAGTCTGAAAATAGTCTTGATAGCTTTTTCGTCATGCATCATCCAACTTGAACAATCTTCATGCATAATTGGATGTGCAATATATATATGTAATAATATCTTAATGAGAATGTAATTTGTAATCATTAAAATATATTTTCTTGTACGACACGTGAGGGTAATTAGATTAACAGTGGGTACCATCAAATCAAAGTAGAATTGGAAAACACCTCAAAGACGGCATTTCGAACTCATCAAGGCCATTATGAATTCATGGTAATGCCATTTGGCTTAAGCAATGCCCCCTCTACCTTTCAAGCCTTGATGAATGAGGTATTCCACAATTACTTACGCAAGTTCATCCAATAACTCAAAAATGAGCTTAACAAAGCTAATTGAAAATGTGCTCACCAATTTATAAAGCAAAGAGAAATACATATGATATAAGAAATGGTACCTTTTATAGTATGAAAAGTTTCCCAAAATTGAAATTGAGACAACCTTTGCTTTTATTCATAATGCAAATACAAAGATAAACTTGAATTGAGTAAAGTTCACAACTGGAGAAAGAAAAACTTTATTCATACATTTATTAGAATGAGACAAATATTAATCTAACAAATAACCATACTAATGGCCCTTAGAGCAGCCTTTAGAGCATGACTTCAAGCAAGCTCCAACTTCCTTTTCACCTGTATACGTAATTAAAAATTCTAATAAGAAATAAAACTCATGATACTTATAATGTACATAATACTATTATTCTAATATGAACAAAAATTGTAAATTGTTGTGCGCGTGTGTACGCCAGGTCCAACGCCACTTTTCAATGCTGGCATTCTGTCTTTTTTAGATATTTTGAGAATGCATGTGATTTTGAAGATGTTGTACAATACATGCACATCTCTATGACATTTAAAGGAGTTAGATACCAGCGTCCAAAAATGACGTTGACACCTAACATATATAAAATATTTTTTAATATAATTTATATAAAATATTAGGTCAAAATCTTCAATGTGGTTCTAAATCTCTTTCATGATACAACATAAAAATAGTAAGAGACAGAAAATTAAAAAGAAAAATACTTACGAGGATTATTAATTGTGCTAATTTTGGTACATTTTGTATATGCACACGTTGTAATGCATGAGTATTCAGCTAGATCTACTGTGCATTGTCCTAAACAATTGACAGTACATTCAACGGGATTTTTGGTTTTGCTGACACATGACCCAAAGCATTTTGCATAACAAAATGGAAAACCAAAAAATGAGGCATTAGTTTGATGTGCAAATACACCAATTAGTAAAACAAGCACTAAAAACACTTTTCCCTCCATCTCTTTACACAGCTATAGGTAGTTTGACAAGACCATTCACCCCAACAAATTGAATTTATAGGATTTCTAGTATCTTGTTTAGATTCCGGTATTAATGACTTCTATCTCAAAATTATTATATTGTATTAATTAAGAGGAAGGCATTTTAAGAAATTCATATCTAACTTTAGATTCTCTTAATCTAAAAGATTGTGTTACAATACTTTAGCTAGTAATGTAACATGCATTCAGTTGAAAAAAATTAAAGCCACAATTTGGCCAAATCAGTAAAAGAGCATTGGAAATTAAGGGTTGTAGATGTTAGAAACAAGTAGAAAGTTGGCTAGTTTATATTAAACCAAAGCGTTTAATAACACTGAAGGCCAAAACTTCTTGATTAGGTCTTTGACCTAGTCCTTTTGATAGCTGAAGTGGCAAACGTTTTGCTTGTTTAGGGAAGAATCATCAAGAAGCGTAGGTCTTTGTCAAGTAGAGACGACAGATTGTCGTTGTTACTAAGGCGAAAGAGCTCAAAGCAAAGATGTGTTAACACATTCTATGGAGATAGGGATCATGCATAAAGGTGAGGGTCTAGGTGATTTGTCTACTTTATCATTTAGTGTCAGCTCAATCTTTGCAACAGGCCAGAAAGGAGAAGAAAAAACTTCTTTGTTAGGATTGATACCATCATCTTCTCTTTGTTAGGATCGATACCATCATCTTCTTCATTTGGCTCTACATTTGTGAGGAAGATTGACATGGATGGTTTGACTATTTAGTATAGCCAATCTCCAAAATTAATATTTGAATTGCATATCTCATTTTGCTTCTCGGAGATATTTGCTGAAAGGATATCCGTGATTGAGCCTACCACAATTGCGACAAAAGGAGGGGAGCTTCTCATATATATGGGGCATGCTTTTTCTATTGATGTTGATAATCAAACCTCTTCAAAGGCGTTTGGTATATTATCCAAATGAATGTGCACTCCAATATTCTTATTTCGCACTATTCCTTCCTATTTGGAGGACCCTAAGCTCGATCCATTGAACTTCACAAAAATGGTTACTAAGAAGCTAAATGAATTTTCTCTCTCTACAGTCAAGTGGAAGGCCATGAATAAGACCTGGAATTTATAAAAGGACAAGAGAGAAGGAAAAGGGTTCATGGAAGGACCCCATGGTTGAAGGAAAAAGAGGTAATTGTTGAAGAGCAATAGACGACCAGATTGTTGAAGATTTCAAGATAGCTTGTTTGATCTGTTATTCCCCGAGCCTTGAGAATGCTTTTCTGTGTTGGCAAGACTAAAGTCCAAGAAAAGGGTGAATTTGACTTTATGCAAGATTTTTACCTTTCAAAAATTAATATAAATGAGCAGCAAGAATAAAAATATGAAAGCAAGAAATTAACGGTGCACAAACAATTTTAGCGTGGTTCGATTCTTCAAGCTTACGTCAACGACATATTCCAATCAAGATTTCTCAAACACCCACTATGGATCCTACGTCAAGGATGAAGTTCAAACCAGTTATAATCTCATTTCCTTTACAAGAATCCTATTCACTCACTCTTTCTCACTAGTGACACAAGTCACTTTACAAGAAATAAAATCAAGAATAATGGAAGGTGTTCTCTTACTCTTACTAAGAACTCTTTAGAATCTTATACAATATACTTAGATTCTCCTCTAGAATGCTCAGCAAGATGATAAAGGATGAATCACAGTTGAATGAGAATAACTCTTTTGAAAGCTTTTAAAGATCTTGAATCGAACTCAAAAAGCTTTTTCTCAAGATGAAAATCGTTCACGTAGCACTTTGAAAACTGTCGTGACCCCTCTCTGGGTGTCGTCATGACCGACACAGTACCCCAGATAATGCCACAACACGATAAGACCTGAGGCACTGATAAGCTTTTATGCAAAAAGTATATAATAAACTCAATACATAACCTGTATATGATCAAGATAATTGAACCAAAAATAAAATTTCATCATCATCCAATTGATTATCATATGGTTCAAAACCCTCGAGCCTATATGGAACTCAAATAATAGTCCATAATTCCTTTGTTCATCATATACAGTCCAAACAACCACCACTATTTATGTTTTATATACAATAGTACATGTGATAGTTATATACAGTTTACAAAAAATAAAACAATTGAAACTAGTCCCAAGTTCCCAAAATATACAAACCAAAATCTACGTTCAAGTACTATTAAAAAAAAATTCAAAATTATATTTGGTAATTATATTCCTCAAGTTTATTAGGACAAAGTTGTTAGGTTTGTTTTGTGCTCATGTTAGTTTACAATTTTTGTTTTGTTTCTATTAAGCCTTTGATTAGCTTTGTTCAAGATGTAGTATGTTATTTTATGAACAATATAGTTTATGTATTTTATATCTAACTTTAGATTCTCTTAACCTAAAAGATTATGTTACATTACTTTAGCTAGTAATGTAACATGCATACAGTTGAAAAAAATTAAAGCCACAATTTGGACAAATCAGTAAAATAGCATTGGAAATTAAGGGTTGTAGATGTTAGAAACAAGTAGAAAGTTGGCTAGTTTATATTAAACCAAAGCGTTTAATAACACTAAAGGCCAAGCGCACTGGCCTTTGTACAAGCGCGGTGGTGGCTTTTCCAAAAGACTTGGAAAATCTCGACTAGTTGTCTAGTGCGCTGGTCACTTTTCCAAGGATTTAAAATTTTCAACCAGTTGTCTAGCGTGCTATAGCTTTGGCTAGCGCGCTGGAGCCCTTTATACACACTTAAAAATAATATTTTTGTAAATCAAAGGCAACTCCAATGCATAATAAACACTTTTGACATAGTTTTGAAAACATTTGAATTATTTAGAATACAAAGTAAGAGATTGAAAAGTCTTTTAAACTTATTTTGATAGATTTGAGCAAGATTTAAAAACATTTAAAAATGATAAAGAATGGGAATTTGTTGAGAGCTCTAAAGAACATTACATCCTAAATAAGATCTAGCAAACATTACATTATAGAAAATTATGATCTTCATGCTTCAATCTTGGATGATTTGTCAGCTATTTTGGTGTGATCTTGATAAGCTTCGCTGAAATACTATAAACAAACGTTAGAGTGTTAGAAATGTTATTTATAATCATCAAATCTCCAGCCTAGAGGGTCGTTGGTCCTACATTCTGAAGTCCAAAATGATTGAACGTCTTAATTAAAAGGTTGATAAATGTCCAAGAAGGTTGAAAAAAGTAAAATGAATTTATTTCTTTAATATGCTTGCAGTTAGGGCATGTTGGAAAAACCTCATATTTTATATAATTTTATCTCTTTTAAATCTTCTCCACTTCATTAATTTTATCTTTTATTTTTTAAGACTTTTCTAATTATTATTTTTTTTGTTTTTGTTTTTACTATATGGTCAGTGACAACATCACATGAGCATCACCCTTGCATTTGCAATTATGAAGAGTTTAGGGTTTATATATAGTTTAAAATTTAATTTTTTTGGATTATTAAGAAAAGTTTAAAAAGTTAAAAAGAAAAATTAGAACTTTACATGAGAGCCAGGCTTATGTGTGCGGCTCGATTTTTATGCAGGGTTTTTATTTTTTGAAAAATGTTAATCTAACTTAAAAAATGTTATACGTCTATAATTACACCCTTATATATTCATTAGATCTTTTATAAAAAATAAAAAATAAAAACTACATATATATATATATAATAAATTATCAATTGAATCTTAATAGTTATACACATAGTTATATTTTTTGTCATCATATTAGAATTTATCAAAAAATTTAGATTGAAACACTTCAATCGTGAGCATAAGTGTCGTGCAAGATTTTAACTTTTATTAATTTCTTTATAATATAAATTAAAATGATAACCCTAAATCTTAAACCAAAAAATTCAAATTTTTTGGGTATTTTAAATGAAATAAGTACAAATGAGCTTAATAATAAAGCTAATTGAAAATGTGCTCATGACCAATCTATAAAGCAAAGAGAAATATACATACGTACAAGCACATGGTACCTTTTATAGTATGAAAAGTTTCTAAATAAATGAAATTGAAACAATTACCTTTGCTTTTATTCATAATGCAACAAATACAAAGATATATAAATTTGGAATATTGAGAAAGAAAAACTTTCTTCATACATTTATTATTAGAATGAGACAAATATTAATCTAACAAATAACCGTACTAATTAATGGCCCTCAGAGCAGCCTTCAGAGCATGAGTTCAAGCAACCTTCAACTTCCTTTTCACCTGTAATTAAAAATTCTATATAAGAAATAATAAAACTCATAATACTTATAATGTACATAATACTTTGTTTTGTGGCTTATTAAGCTCTATTAAATAATAATGTGTCAAATTCTTCAATGTGGTTCTAAAATAGCGTTTGGTATTCTACTTAATCTGATCTATTTCTATTTCAAAATCAACCTCTAATTGCCGTAGAAGTTTAAGGTCTACTAAAATAAGTAAAATACTATATTTTTTATTAATTAATAATTTTTTTATTCTTAAAGGTTAAAAAAATTAAAAAATTATCTAAGAAATTTTTTATTTGTTTTTTAAATTTTTTTTATTTTTTTAAAGGTTACAAATAAAGTTAACAAACACCATTTAAATCTTTTTCAGGATGCAACATAAAAATAGTAAGAGACAGAGATTAAGAAGAAAAATATATACTTACGAGGATTATTGAGTGTGCTAATTTTTGTACATTTTGTATATGCACACTTTTTAATGCACGAGTGATTGACATCCAAAGCAAACGAAGCAGCACATTCTCCTAAACAAAGGACACCACATTCGACTGGATTTTTGGATTTGATGACACATGGCCCAAAGCATTTTACATAACAAAATGCAAAGCCAAAGGAAAAAGCATTAGTTTGATGTGCAAATACACCTATTAGTAAAACAAGCACTAAAAACGCTTTTCCCTCCATCTCTTTACAAAAGCTATAGTTATCGATCTTCTTCTTCTTCTTCTTCTTCTTCTTCTTCTTCTTCAGTAGTTTGACATGACAATTCACCACCAACTAATTAAATTTATAGAATTTCTAGTATCTTGTTTAGATATTGGTATTAATGACTTCTATTTTAAAATTATTATAATATTGTATTAATTAAGAGGAAGGCATTTTAAGAAATACATTTATATATAACTTTAGGTTCTCTTAACATTGAAGATTATATTCGGTTGCCTTGCATCTGGACATGTACTCAATTTTACACCTAGCTAGATACTATTTTGTTTTAATTAAAAAATATGTTTCCTTCTAATTGGGAGTGGAGATAGATTGAACTTATAAAAAGATAAGTGAAAAGATTAATTATTATATTTTATTTTAGTGCTTAGACTATTTCAAAAAGTTCATTTTAATAATACATAATTGTTCGGCAGGCCTGAATCTGTACTAGTATTGATATTGTTCCCAACTTAATCACCTTTGCGCCCAAGTGTCGTGGAGTTTTACTTGAAAAAGCCTTGGTACTAGTGAGGTAAGATCTTAACTTATATTTCATGTGTTGAACTTGCTCATATCCAATCTGAGACTATTATTTCAATTCATACATACCCAACAATAATGACGTCGCGTATTGATTACTATTTAAATTAACTTTTATAATATTAAAAATATGAATCTAAGATTTAAATTAAGGAAAGACCAATATTTTTTTAATTAAAATTATCTTATCAGTTTCTTAAAACAGGTTCCTCTAAAAATGGTAGCAAATAAAACTCATTTATACTATTATCTAAACAATATACTAAAAATTCTATATAAAAATACTAACAACCATATTACAGGACTGAAGAAACTAAGTATTAATACTATAACTTGGTAAGGGAAGATGTTGGAAAAAGTAGTGTTTGTAGTGAGTCTATTGCTATTGGGTGTATTTATCAGCCAAAGCAATGCCCAATTATCCTTCTTGATTTGCTACAAAGAATGCTTTGCTGCATGTCGAGCTGAAACTCACAATCCTTTTACATGTGGTTTTCGTTGTTTGAAACAATGTGTAGCATCTTCTCCTTTGGATATTGTCAATAACTCATGCAATTTACGCTGTTCATATTCAAAATGTAGAAATATTAGCACCTTTGAGGATCCGAGGGGTGACAATTTGACTTGAGGCACATAGACTTACCCGACCCGCTATATATTATATTATATCATTTTTATTTTGTTGCATTTTGACTTTGTTAAGTATACTATCTAAAAAAATAAAAAAATAAAAAAAATAAAAACCTTGACCAAGTATGTTTTATTAAGTATACTCTTAAAAGTATGTAGAGCTAGATATAATGAATTTAACTAAATTATAATAACATGGGTTGGGCTACTATTATGAAAAAAAGACATTATCCAACTATATATATAACATCACTCATTTTAATGATTAGAATGAATCAACACATTTAAGATAAATCAAATAAAACAAATAATCCACATACATAGTTTATTTCTTAATTAGAGTATATATAGTATATAATTAGAGTATAAAATGACAAAAAACAAATCATACTTAAGATTCAAGAGAATATATTATACATACATACATACACACACGCACAAGTGCACACACACACACATATATATTTATAATTAAGAGTTTAGAAAATGAAAGAAAAACACATAATTAAGAGTATATAAAATGTGTGTAGTAAAGAAAACACAATAATCAAGAGTGTTATATACTTATATAATTAAGGGTATATATTTGTATTGTATATACATAATTAAGAGTATATGCAATTAAGTATGTAATACGAAAAAAAAAGTACATATAATTAATTAAGAATATATGTATACAATTTATATTATATTGTATCTTTTTTATTGTGCAACATTTCAACTTTATTAAGTATACTCTAAAAAAAAACTTTACCAAGTATACTTCATTAAGTATACTCTCTAAAAGTATGTAGGGCTAGATATAAATATATAATGAATTTAACTAAATTATAATAACATGGGTCGGGCTAAAATTATGAAAGAAAGACATTATTCAACCACATATATAAGCTCACTCATTTCAATGATTAGAATGAATCAACACATATTTTAGATAAATTAAATAAATGTGATATATACATAGGAAAATTATTTGCCATCAAATAATCATTTGTACGTTTTATTTAATTATTGAACTAAAATTTTATATTTTATTGTAATTACTCTAACATTAAAATATGTATTTTGTTACATTGGTAGTCCAAAAGCCTGGAAGCCCCGGCCTATTTATTTTTTTGGGTTGGACTTAGGCCAAGGTTTTTTAATGTCGGCCCGGCCCGAAATTTTATAAGGCTCAGCCCGGCCCGACCCTACTATATTTAAGCCCGGAAGGACGTGGCCGAACCGGGCCAAATGGCCCGAATTGCCACCCCTACTCGTGAGTAATTCTTTTATTATTTAATTTCTCTCTCTTTTAATGTGGTATCTCATATGAAAGAAATTTAGAATAGTTTTCTCTTTCCCTGGCACATGCATATAGTAGTTTACTACATGCCCTACTATATAAGGGTGCAAGCCAACCCAACCAATCTGACCAAATGGAGCATAACCCGATGGGTTAGGTTGGGTTGGATTCAAAAATTCTAACCCGAATGGTTCAGGTTGGGTCATGGGTTGACACCCTTAAAACCCGACCTAACCCAACTCAAACAGAACCTAAGGTACCCAATAAGGTTTTTCTTCTTCTTATTCTTTCAATTCTTATTCTTCGTTTCGACTTCTTTGTTTCTTTTTCGTTCATTTTTTGTTATGCTTGTTTTTATTCTTCGTCGCTTCAACGGTACCCAAGGTTTTTCTTCTTCTTCTTCTTTCAATTCTTATTCTTCGTTTCGAGTTCTTTCTTTCTACTTCTTTCTTTTTTTGTTCTGATTATTTTTATTCTTCGTTGCTTCAACGGAGACCAATACGGTTTTTTTAAAAAAAAATTCTAAAAAAGTTCGCGCCATCTTCTTGAAAAAATAAAAAATAAAGCAATCTCAACCTGAACAAGTTTGGGTTGGGTTGGGTTGGGTTGAAGAACTAATTTGATCCGGATTGAGTTTCATTTTTTCCAACCCAAATTGTTTGGGTTGAGTTGAGTTTTGCCTCCAACCCAATCCGTTATGCCCCTACTACTATATTTAAATTTAAAATTGAGTAATGTTAAATGTACATTGGGTGCCAGTGCTATTTCCTAACAATGACCCAATTTTCCTTGGATGTAGAGAAGCTGCACAATACACACGCATTTCCAAAACATCCAAGAGTACTACTGGGTACCAGGTTTGAAAAATAGCGTTGACACACATCGTTTGTAGAACATTTTTTTTAAAATTTATTTTTTTATTAAGACGTGTTGTAAAATAAATCGATAACTATTACAAATAAACAAATGTAAAGAAGACATACTTGAAAAAGAAATAGAGGAATGAGAAGATATTTTATTCTCATGTTATTCTAGACTTGTATAAACCTTTTGTACATCTTGTGTAATCTAAGCACCTCCTTATATAAGCTTATGGTCATAATAGAAGATTAAATTACATTAACAATATCAATAAATCCAATGGTTACAAAAATGAATTTCATTGGTTATTACAAAATTAAATCCAACACTAATATAGAGGTTACAAAATCCTTGTAATGAATTGAAGGTTATGATGATATTTAAATACATTTATACCCCCTTTTGAATACCATCATATATAGAGAATATGCATCGTTAAAACCTTACTAGAGAAAACCCAGTGGGAAAAAAAATCTAAAAGGAAAAAGAATACAATATTCTCTTTGAGTCTTATATTGTTATGATTGACTCGTTAAAAACCTTGTAAGGAAAACCCAATGGGGCAAAACCTTAGCTAAGGGAAAAATAGTACAGTATACTAATCAATAACTCCTCTTCATAAGAATTTCCCTCTTTATGTTGACTTCATTGAATTTTCTTGAGTAGCTTGACACTTCAAATACCATTTAATCTTTGTATGCTAATATTGTAAATTGGCTCCACAAATATTGTAATTGATAAAACTTTAGCAAAGAAATTGGTTAGAATAATGCATCATGATCATATTTCTACATATTAATTTTATCACTTTTTATAGCTTATAGATTTCAATGAAATATGTTTATTTAATGAACCTTTTGAACTTGTTACATATCTAAGTAATTATGATGTTGACGCTCTTGAATAAAATAAATCTATATTACTTGTCATATGAAAATATATCATTTTAATGCTTCAACTTGATGTAAAGTTGTATCTTGCCAGCTAATAAATTACTTAAGAACATAGTATAATATATGTTCTTTGTATAATTTATAAGATACATAAGTATATCAATTGCATAAAAATATGGTAATTCGATATCAAGTAATTTTCAATCATATTCATTATGATGAAAATATTTTTTATTGATTTCAAGCGATCAATCATTAAAGAGCTAAGAAATATGTTTTATCAATATATATATAGAGTTAATTTATTTAATCCTCTATTTCACTAAATTGCCTAAAGGATAAAAATTCGACTGAAAAATATTTTATCTACAAGCTAAGGCAATTTTTCTTTTATTTCTCTTTTAAAGACATACTAATAAATTCTTCAAGAGTTCTTATAAAACTCAAATAATCAACATATGCCCTAATAAATAAAAATCAATATATATATATATATATTTTTTCATAATATGCATATGATCGCAAATACTTATTAAAACTATTATAAAATATGTATGCATAATAATCATATAAATACGTATGTAGCTTTGAATCAAACAATTTTGAATCATCCGATGCTTTTGCTTTGAGCATTTTAATCCTAAAAGAATTTTCATAAATATATATCATCATTCATGGATCTATTCATTTCCTTGAATAGTTTCATATAAATAATCATTTATATCTAAAATGATTTTACGCTTCATGCGTTTGAATTTCATTTCAAATAGCTCTCGTTCAGAAACGAGTTTAGCTAATAATTTTTCACTTTTACCAATAATTTCAATGCCGACATTATTCACACAATATATGGTGTGAGATCCTCATTTAAAAAAAATATCAATGGACTAAATCATCATTAACCCAATCAAATACATTCTTTGTTATTTATAGTGTGGCTCGGCCCATCATGTGTACCAGTGATATTTCTATTTTATGTGTTTTTATTTATTAGTTTCTTGGACTGAGTAGAAAACTTCTCCATTCTGAGTTGGAAACTAAGTCTAAAACTCTCTATCTATACCTAGTATTGGGGATTGAGAGGTAAGAGGAAAAATATAGAGACATTATGAGTGTTATACTAGATTTTCTCATATTAGTGAAATTTTCATCTGTTGTGGATGTAGACTGATTTTCGCCAAACTACGTAAATATGTGTGCATTTTTCTTGTTACTTTAATTTGCATATGTGTGTGTGCATGTTTGTATGTTTGTTCCACTACAAGAATCTCAACATTCTTATCCTATTGACTATAGGCAAGCAAACGCCTAATAGTGTCGAACTTAGAGAAAATGTTGTTTTATATATAGACTCAACCTTGTAGCCAAATTCGAGCTTTCTATTGCTAAGGTGATAACCAGGTTGGCTAGATTATTCATGTAGTAGACTACTTTGACTGACTGAGATAGCAAATATTAGATCCGATCTCCCGGTCATTTATGTAGCATATATTTTTCATTTCAAGCCCTATTCTATGAATCTCCTAACAAGATTTCATGCCCATATTAATATTAGTTTGTTTGTTTGTTTGTTGTTTTTTTTTTTTTTTTTTACTTGCAGTAATATATATAAAGTTTCAAAAAATTCAAAGTTGAACATAATGATTGATAATTAAAAAAAAAAAAAAAATCAAATTCGGATCTTAGCCTAGTGATTGATAGTATCATTCATTTATATATCATGCTATGTTTATGTTATCATTTCAAATAACCTTCCATAATGACTATTATTTAAAATTAAATTAATAATAAGAAAGAATAATCTAATATTTAAAAATTAAGGAAAGAACTTTATTTTTTTTTCAAAATTAGATCATCAATTTCTTAAATAGGCCCCTCTTAAAAAAGATAGAAAATAAAAGTTATTAATAATCATACGTACACAAGATACTAGAAATTCTATAAATTCCATTAGTTTGGCTTCATGGTCTTATCAAAGGATTGCAAAAAACAAATTATATTGTAGCTGCTACAAGTTGGTAAAGGAGATGGAGGGAAAAGTGTTTGTAGTTACTATAATACTACTGGTTGTACTTGTAGGTGAAACCAATGCCCAATTCACCTTCCCGTTTTGCTATGCAAAATGCTTTGGTTCATGCATGGCCACAACCCATAATCCCTTCACATGTGGTTTTCATTGTTTGAAAGAATGCGTTGCATCTTCTACTTTGAACATCAACGACAAATGCAACAAAAGTTGTGCATATTCCAAATGTACAAAAATTAGCACCATTGACAATCCTCGTGAGTATAATCTCTTAATTTCTTAATCTAGTCTCTTATGATATAGTCTTCATTAAATGAATTTAGAATAAGTCTTGTTAGTGTAAGATTTTACCAACATCAGTAAATTGTGATGTGGAGCGAACGTACTGAATTGGAACCTGCTTAGGCACTGACCTGTCTACTCAAGACCTCAAACGTGAAAGAGAAAGAGAAGGAAAGAATAGGCTATCGTAAGAAATGCCAATGTGATGCCGACCAAAAGCCCTCAAATGCCTAAGTCAGTTCAGAGCTTTGTAGAGTATTAATCACAGATTTGTCACTGTGAATTTTGAGTTATCCTTATCCGTGTCAATACTTGTCGATATGTGGTCGGTAGCCCTAGGCCTGTTGAGCAAACATTATCACTCGGTGGCTGGTCTGGTTGATGTTGCTGATGATGTGGCATTCAACTCGGTACAACGAGAAATGGGTCCAACGGGTCTCTCTTTCTCTCCCCCGCACACATACACATATGATAACTACTTTTTTAATTTAAGTTCTTTTATTGATAAACATTTTAATCTTTAATTATAAGAATGTTAATTGATATTACAACTGTATATATATTATTTTAATCTTTATAAGAATGTTAGAGGGGTGATTTGAAAGTTTGACAAAAAACTTGTGAATTGCAGGTGAAGAAGAAGTTGAAAGTTGCTTGAATTCATGCTCCCAGGATTGCTCCAAGCTTCATTAGTCCATTGATCTATTAGATTAATGGTTTCTAATATTGTAATAAACATATTAATAAGCCTTCATATTTGAGACATTAATTTAGTATGCTCAAGTTTATCTTTGTCTTTAATATTGCACTATGAATAAAAGCAACATTAATGCATGGTTGATTTGATGCCATTCTCGTGAAAATTCTCATGTACCATGTCTTATATCACCACAAACCTTTGTAATTTATGCTTAATTTACTGATCAATATTAATAAGTATAGTTTGGATAAGCAAAATAACAATTGAAAATGATGATCTTATTGCCACAATTGGCTTTCACATGTTCCCACAATTGGCTTTGATAAGCAAAATAATTTCTTAATAAATACTTAAGGATTTATTATGGAAGATTATAAAAGAAAATTGGCACAAAAATAAAGTCATGCCTAGCGGTGTTCACGGATTGGGTTGGATCGGATTGCGGCCAAATACCAACCCAACCCAATTAAGTTCCAGTTAAAAAAAATTTAACCCAAACCTTGACTTCGAGTTTGTTTGGGTGGGGTTGGTCTATGTATATTTAATTATAAAATTGCATAATTTATGGATTCTGAATAATATTTATAAAATTATTTGTAAGTCAAATGTGAATATTATGACAGTTATTAAAGTAATTTCTTTAATATTATTTACATCATGAACAATGAGCAAAGTAATAACTATTATTTCATATTAGTTTGGGTTGGTTCTGTTATAAAATTTTGACCCAACCCAAACAAGATCGGCATCTTTAGACTCAACCCAACCCAATTTAACATATAAACCCAATACAAAAGATTTGGGTTGGTTGGTACCCCTAGTCATGCAAAATAATTAAGAGGGTATACTTACATCTATTGGCTATAAAGACTAGTATATTATATTGATAGTTTGTGAGATTTTAATCTCAATATTGCATCAAAAGGGGATTGAGTAATCTGAAGGAGGCTGTGAAGAGGTAGATGGAGGTAAAATTGGAGGGACAACAGAAACAGTAGGAGATGTGGGAAGTATAACCAATGGTATAGGGATTGCAGATGGTTGTGTGAGTTGATGTGGCGAGTCTAAAAGAGGAAATGACTTGTTTTTGGGAAAAGGGGAAGGTGTGTTCATCAAAGACCACATGCCTTATAAGAGAGAGAAATTTTACGCAGTTATACCCCTCTTAAAGTGCGAGTGATTGAAAGCTGAATTTGTGAAATTGTAAGACCTTAAGTGAGAAAAACACGGACAACCAAACACTTTAAACATCATTAGGTAATCTAGTTGAGAATGAAATAGTTTCTCAATAAGAGATTTGTATTGAAGTATATATAGGTGTAGGAGTTGTGTTTATTAGAAAGACAACACTAGAGAAAGCATTAGTCCAGAATTTCAGAAGTAAAGAGGCTTGAGCAAGTAATGTGTCGATATGATTCAAATAAACCATGTATGATTGATTAACAATTTAGCATCTAGTAGTTGCCTATATCCTGTCCTTGATATCTGACACAAACGACTGGGTCATCCAGCCCAAAAACTCTGTATAATGCACCTTTACGGTGAGTGGAGTCTGATCTTTGATGCCAAATATATTCAATAATGTGTCCATATGCTTTCTCTCAAGGATACCATTTTGTTCAGAGGTGGGCAGGACAGTCGATGAATAATACTAGATGAGTCTAGGACACCAGGATAAAGTTCTAAACTGACATCCCCAAGTAATGAATAGGCTTGAGCTATAGCTCATCTTGAGATTTGAAATGAATGAAAGATGAATACACCTTTGATACGATTTCAGAAAATAGATCCAGGGGAATCGAGAGTATGCATGCATCTACAAAGCTCACATAATATTTGTACCCTTGAGATGAAGTGTTCCAAAGATCAGACTCCACTCACTGTAAAGGTGCATTATACAGAGTTTTTGGGCTGGATGACCCAGTCGTTTGTGTCAGATATCAAGGACAGGATATAGACAACTACTAGATGCTAAATTGTTAATCATACATGGTTTATTTGAATCATAAAAATATGAAGCAAGAGCAGTAACACTTGATACATAATTAACAGAATTATTGAAAAGTTTTAGAGTTGAAAGATCAAACTAATACAGGCCTTTATGAAGCTTCCTTTGTAGAATAAAATTAGAATAAAATTTAAAGAAAACAACATTATCTCGACAGAACTCAGATACACTTGTGACTACTACACTTCAAAAAAAAACTTTTAATTAATGAAGAATTTATCAGATCAAAAGAGAGCTACACAAAAATATGAAATAGGATGCTCACATGTACTTTCAAATATTATCATGCAATAAATACTCTTGGTGTTCATCTAGGGATGCTTAATAATTCTTGTGTTCATCTTTTGAGCTAATTCTGAAGATCTAATTTGTCCCTATTTACTAACATATTATGTGGGACCGCAATTTCCAGTCCAACCATCACACCCCATAATAAAGGAACCATAGAAAGGTGAACTAATAAAAATGTGTATCAAAAAAACAACTGAACCATTATAAAAGTTATAACCCACCCAACTTAGTTACCTCTACCTCAACCTCATCTTTGGATTCTATTTGAAGCTAGTAGTGCTTTCATAGATATGGGCAATCACAAATTCCTTGGAGAATTTTCTCAACAAGATTCTATCAAGAGAAAAGCACCACCAAAAATCCACACATTATATTTCCCAATAAGCAGAAACAGCTGTATATAACAATACAAAAAATGAAGGAAATGGGTTTGATAGAAAACCCAAACTAAGATAGAACTCCTCCTCGCAAGGCGGCCAAGCTTAGTTATGAGAGTTTTCAATGAATTAGGAAGAAAAAAAAAAAAAAAGAGATAAGAGAAAGATTGAATTAGGAAAAGAGAAAGAAAGAGGTCCAACAAAGCCATCAAGTCCCACAATGTTGGAAAAAAGAACAAGGCATAGATATTAGATATACTGATAGTTTAACATTAAGAGCTATACCAATGAGGCCTTTCATGGACTTGAATCTAATACAATACATAAAAGCTTGCAATAATGGTTTGCAAATTTAGTCTTGGAAACTCCAAAGAAATACCAGGGCAGATACTAGCACATGGCTTGTGCCTTTCTTGCTCTGATACCATATTAGCGGATTTACAGTAATGGATTGGAATGACACTCGGGCGCATTCTAGTTATCAGATGGAGAATCTGAATACGTGACATCACATGCTCTTACAACAAACTAACAAAATTGATAGGGACCAGAACGGTTTCTAACTACTTGACAGTAACAACCCATGGGAGCAAAACAGAAGAAGCTTGTTGAAGTGAGACTCTCTAACATGAAGGGAAAAGTGTAGGTAGTGATGATTATATTACTATTGGGTGTACTTGTAGATGAAACCAATGCCCAATTCACCTTCCCGTTTTGCTATGCAAAATGCTTTGGTTCATGTATGGCCACAACCCATAATCCCTTCACATGTGGTTTTCATTGTTTGAAAGAATGTGTTGCATCTTCTACTTTGAACATCAACTACAAATGCACAAAAATTAGCACCATTGACAATCCTCATGAGTATTTCTTTAATTTCTTTAATTTCTTAGCACCATCTTCTTGGTTCATGTATGCCCAATTCATCTTGTTTCAAAATTCTAATAAATATATGAAGAAAAAACCTTCACGTATATATATTTAAGATCTATCATTAAATTGATGTTGAAGTTCATCTTTGTCTTTGTGCTATAAATAAAAGCAATTAAATGATTGATTTGATTTGATTTGATTGATTGATTTGATATCATCATATGCTCCTCTTTTGCTTAATTTATTGGTAAGTATAATTTAGATAGGCAAATAATATTTGAAGATGATGATCTTGATGCCACAATTGGCTTTCTCATATTCTTACCTGTCTAGGTTTCATCATAAATAGCTAATGATTAATGAAGGAGGATTATAAAAGAAAACTCTCACAAAAATATGAAGTCATCCTCTTGCATCTTTAATTGGCCATATATATAGTCTTTTATATGATCATGGTAGTTTTGTGGGATTTTAATCTAAATATTGCATTAAATACATCCAAAGGATAATAAACATGCACCATGTGTAGTGCAATTAATGATATACATTTATTCCAGGAGTTTCTTTTTATATTTTATGCAAATATAATAACAATATCAAATATTTGCTAAGACGACAATAAAAGATAAAATTATAAATAAACATATTGGATAAATGGTCGAAGTAGACCCTAATTAACGAACAAAATAAGAAAAATTAAATTAACATATTTTAAACATTAAATGAATTTGGAAAATTGGCCTATGTGAACAATTTAGGTAATACTACAGGCGGGAGAGTATATATCTAAAATATAATTAAAGGTAATTGTTGGACCGTGTCATAACTCCTCTTCGGATGACATCACGACCGGCACAAAATATCATATACGCCATACCTAGACGTATACGATACTCTGTCAACCTTTTTCTTTTAAAACAATACTACAAAATCACTAAAATTTTTGGCAGAACCTCCCCATAAATCTGAGATTTCACAAAATATCTTAATAATCACATCCAATCACACAAAGACATATAATCAAATAATCAACCTCATTCATATCAAACCCAATCATTTTGCTTTCTCACATGACTTATCCACATCTCAAGTCATCCTCAAAACCAAACAAACTACAACTATCTATATTTTATATACACGAGAATTTGTGATATTTATATACATAATCAAAGATGAAACAAAACAATTACTGTAGTCCCAAGTTTTTTCAAAAATATAAGAATCAAAACATACATCCAAAAGAGAAGAAAATGAATACCACAAGCTTTTCTTTCTGATCTGACCTGAGAAAAGTAGGAAAAAATTTGATGAGCTCACTTAGCTCAATGAGTAAGTTCTCACAATATATTTTCATATATGCATTTATAAAAAACACATATGATATTAAAAATTCCATTCATAAACCAAATGCATCAAGAAAAATCATATTATACATGTGTTTAAACTAAACATGTGAATTATGCATCATTTTCATAAGAATCAAATATGTAGACTCTTTACCAAAAGGATATGTCAGAATAACACATGCCTTTACTTCCCCCATTGGCCGATAGGTTCTGACCGACGCATTACTCGACACTAATCCTCTTAATCTTTCTACCCTTACATTCATCAATGATTCGGAAAGTCCTTTCCACGGAACATCAATCCAAGTATTCCGACGGCACATTTTACCGAAGAATAAGTAAATAGAAAGACAACAATGCCTAGGTATTTAATCCAAAACACCCAAGGCAATATCAATGCATATATTCCATGCTCATACTCTTAAATCACAATGCACACATATATATATATATATATAAGATGCATGCCATTGCACAACCCAATTTATATAAATAAAATGTCATAATAGAAAACAAATGTGAGAAATACTCACAACCAATTCACCAGCCAATTTCACACATCATTTACATTCCAATTGGCCAATTGACTCACATACACCTTAAATAAATCAATTTCATCCACAAATGATCAATTTCAGTCCATTATGTCTAAATACATAATTATTAACCCAAATCATATCTAATCCACACCAATTTGGATTAGAAACATTTAACACCATTCAATTGGTCAATTCCAATCTAAATGTCTCAAAAGCCCCAAATTAGATAAATCTCTGCATGGTCAAATTGAACTAACTCATGCAATTCTAACACTAGTCTAACCATTATAAACCCATAATTTCACTCAATTTCGATTCAATTAGACAAGTTTCAAGTCAATTTAATCAATTGACTTGATTTAGGTCAAAAGCCTCAATTTTGGGCAAAGTCCCGAAATCAAGCCCTAGGCCAATTTTACACTATACCTAGGCTTTCCACCATTCAAAATCAGTGAATTGAACCATCAATCACTTAGAATCAGTCATTTACTCAACATAATTGAGTGCAACTTGAATGGAAAATCCTAAGTTTATTTTCTAAGTTTAGGGCCATTATACTTAATTCCACCAAAAAACGTGGTAAAGTACTTGCAAAATGTACATTGGGTATAGATCTAGGTTAAAGAAGGTTGTTTCTATCATAAGCAAGCTCGAAATAGCAAAATACCAACCAACCCTAGGTTAGGAATACCCAAAACCGTGGCCTATGGAGAAAATTACTCCATTAGAAAGCTTACTCTCACCTTCAATGGTGATTTCATGGAAAGAAATGGAGAAAATCACTTACTTTGGGGTATAAATGGTGAAGATTTCCTCTTGAAACTTTAGTTTTCCTCCATTCTTCCTTCTCCAATTCGTTTCCAACTCAAATGGGAATAGTAACAACTTTTTTCTTTTTAAAATACTGATTTTTGGCCATTTTTCATAAAAAAACAATGCCTAAAAAATCGGATGAGCGCCCTCCCATTTGCGCATGTGCGTCCTCATTTTTGTCAAAAACACTCATTTTTCATTTCGCTACTACGTGCTCAATACACATTGGAATTTCGTGTATAGCCAGTCGATTTTTATGTAAAGACGCGTTCCAGACTCATTTCCAATATCCCTAAGTCCATTTGACACACCAATAATTAATTATAAAACAAAAACATTAAATACATGCACAAAATATGAAAAATACGAGTATTATACACATCAAATACATACACAAGACCTAGAGTCAAGCATTGTATGTCATCACAACATTATATGAGAAAGTGGGTCGTTACAGACAGTGAGCTCAACATGAGCGCCTGACGTGGTGCATGCCGAGCTGAGGTGTCGACGTTCAAAGCCTTGACGAAACCCCGGACACGAATGCACGAGTCAACAGCTCCACTCGAAAGACCTAGACGACGACGACATGGGCAACGCTATTCGTCAAAGGGCTTGAACAACAAATTGACTGGGACAAGCTCACCCTAACTCTCCCATGCACCCATGAACCAAGAACGACATATTATAATAACAACTCAGCTCACCCAATGGGAAAAGATGAGTTGATGTGTTGAGGGTGTCAATCAGCTCGGCCCTGTCCAGAAGGTGTCAAGCTGATGATGTGACCTCTCCTCAACAGTACGATAGTAAGGGAAAGAGCTTAAACTGTTGAGCTCTTCCTACTACACTTCAAGATATCCGAAACAGATAGGTTCACCAGGTTCTGACTTATCCTGACATATTCGGAATATGAGTATCTATCCGAGACGTTCGGAGTAAATGAAGCTTATTAGCTTGAGCTCATCCGAGTTGTCTGGAACAGATGAGTTCTCCCGATTCAAGCTCGTGATCTGCTCCCAGCTAATTAAAAAGCAACACATGGCATGCCAACCTGGCAATCATAGCCACTAGGTCAAGGATTTCATCAATAAATAGCCCCTTAATCCCCCTCAAAAAGGTATGTTAGTCATTGCTCTTAAAGTTAATGCAAAGTTATTCTCAGAACAACTCTTTTCTGACTTAAGCATCGAAGGATCTTTGGTTGGCACCACACTAGTGCTCCTCACGATAGCTTATTCTCCTTTCTCTTATTTCAGATCTAGGTGATTAGTTCATCCTGAGGTTGGTTGGTTCGTATTTTCAGATTAGTTCATCTCCTTCACGTAATCATCCTCTTGGTATTGATCAAATCTTGCAATAATAATAACAAAAAAAAAGATGTAACTACAAGTAATAATCCTTGATATCGCTCTTGATAGAGTGTAGTGGATAAAGTATAACATATATACATCACCAAGATATATGCCAATTATACATTTTAATGTTGAACAGAAGCTTGAGCACTGAGTACTAGTCCATCCATGTGTGAAGTTCTTATAGTTAACTATTTTTTTTTTTTTTTGTTGGAAAGATGGATCTTTTGGTGGCCTTCAAGTTCAGTTATTGGGCCTTGGCCCAAGAGGCTATAACTATTAGGCCTTTGCACTTGCACATGTTATTTTTCTAGCTGTTTGAAAAAATCTGATCTACATTATGCTTCTCTAATTAGTAAAAAATAAAATGACATATAGCTTTTTAAAAATTAAATTTCAGACCCGCATGTCATGAAATAACATGACATGGCATTAATTGAATGAGAACAATCAAAGGAAATATTTTTGGTACTTGTGGGGAACTTCTAATTAACATCCTGAATTTTAATCTTGAATAATAAAGTGTGTCTCTATTTATCCGTTTCTATTAAGAGGGTCAGCCCAAACACCTTTGTAATGTCCGAGTCTAAGAGAAATAGTCTTGCCCAGGATACTTCTCGTATGTCAAAAAATTAATAATAAAAAAATAATAATAATAATAATTAATTTTGATTACTAATTATCATTTTTTTTTGTTGCAACTGCAATATTTAATAACCATAAGCTGCTACTTTTTCACTATTTGCAATGAAACTTATATGCAATGCACCCACATGATTCTCGTGCATCTTTGCATGTATTTCTACTATTAGTAATCAATTTCATTCAAAGCAATTAAATTCTTCAACTAATCGGACCAAATTAATTGTTCAAATTAATATATTTTTTTGTGTATATTTGTATGAATTTGAGGTGAGGAAGCACGTGAGCCTCACGTGGGCTGTGAAATACAAAGCAACAATATTTCAATTTCCTCACGCTTGACTCCCGAATTGTAGGAATTTTGATTGAATAACATGCCGACTTTTTGAATTGACCAATATGGAGTCGTTCATTCCCATTATACCCATGGTTCATGCATTTATTTACGGAGTTTTTTGAGAGTTTCCTTGTTTCAGTCAATGGAGGGTATGTTGGTCAATTGCAAGGGCATTTAAGTCCATTTGGGAAAGTTCTGGTGTGATTTCCCATTATATAGAGCGCTTTTTAAGTCCATGCAGAGCACGTGGGAAGTGTTATTTTACTGCCATGCACTTTGGATCCTCTTCAACGATTATTTCAAGTGAACTGCAACCAATTAATATTGTATAATTTAGTAGAGAAGAGCCCATTTAGGTCAAAATGAAAATTTTGAATAAGTTTTCATTTTTTTTAAAAGAAAATGTTTAATAAAAAATTATTATCTTATTATTATTTTTTAAAATTTTATATGAACGTTGGGAGCCAACACCCAACGTAGGCGCCCAATACTATTAAATGTATGTGCATCACACATCTAACGATGTTGGGCGCCAACGTAATCTCCAGCATCACTCTTTTTTTTTTTTTAAATGATTATTAGAGGTTGGGAAATATGACCCACTCCATATATGCTTGATTTTTATTTATATTTTTTTGGGTCAAACAAAATGTTAGTTATTAGCAATGTTTTGTATATTCATATATATGCATGATGGCCCCATATATATATATATATATATATATATGAAAGGATAATATATCATTTCATTTTCCATGTATTTGACAGATTTGGACGTTTATAATTATGTAAGGGTTGTTTGATCTCCATTTCATGTTCTATTACACTTAGCCTTGATCCATATGGTCTATATATCACATTGTCAAGAAACCTTCTTAGATCCTCCTTTTGACTTAAATGACACCTCAAATAATTAGAAATAAGTAAAACTGTATGTTTCAACTGCTAATTGTCAAGGAGAATGCTAGAAGCTGTTAATTAATCTTACAATGCATCATCAAATGTTATATATCTTGTATTCATATAATAATAATAATTATTATTATTATTATTATTATTATTAAAATAAAAGATTATTATTGATATAATTATAATTTTTATTATTATCCTTTTTCTTTTTCTTCTTCTTCTTCTTATTATTATTATTATTATTATTATTATTATTATTATTATTATTATGTTGAGGAATGTAAGATTTTAATGTATATTATGAGATTAAGTTAAGCTCGTGTGTGTATATATATTCTTAATTAAAATATTGTATAACATAACTTTCAAAAGATTTTATAATAGTTTGTAAATGTCATCCCTTGGCCGCCAAATCCTCCTTTTTGTTTTTAACTTGTCAAAGTTGGCCAAATCCAATTTACTAGAATGCACACAACCCACGTGCACGTTCACGTGCACAACACGCACCTGGTCTTGTGACCTTACGTGCTTCCCAAAAGGATTAGTACTATTTTTTTTAATATTTTTTTGCTTGAGATTAGGAACAACGGTCACTACTACTATCAATATCAACATTAAAATAATAATAATAATCGTTATTAAGAATATATATATAACTTGCATATTCATGCTACATAGATTGTAATAATTATTATATGATAACAATTTTTTTTTTCCATAAGTACAATGATGAGTTTAGATACATTAATGACTAGAAAAATAATAACACAGTACTTTTTCAGTACATATATTACAAAAAAATATAAGGTTACTAAATATCGCATTGAGACTGTAACTTTTGTTTGTTATTTTTGAGTATGAGATTAGTCATCGTTCCAGATGAAAACAGAATAGTAGACCTCTTGTAATAAATGCGTCTTTTAAAATTGAACCCTAAAACTTTTATTCAGAGACGACTTTGAAACTTAGCTCGCTTTCACTGAGCCAATTACTACTCATTGGGAATACTTTGAGATTAATTTCACTTATTATTATAATTGACTACTTAAAAGCTTACTTCCACCAAGTTTTACAAATAAATCAACATTGAATATAGTATATATATCAAACTAATTATTAATGCTTTGAAAAATGTAATCATCCCTTCTTTTCTTTTCTTTTTTTTTGAAAACTATGTTTTATCATTATTTTACAATGCTTACCATTTCTTTCATTATATATATATATATATATATTGCATGTACCACAGAGAATTTTGTCCGTAACTTTTTGTCAAGAAGACTTGAAAGTATACATGTTCTATTAGATGGTGTACATGTGAACGACCAATGTCGTACGTGGCTGAAGATCATTGGTTCGTACGTGTATTATTGGAAATCTTAGTTAATTCAACCCACGTGAAATTGCATGGTCCATGCACGTGGGTTATTAATAGTTGATGAACGCAGCCACAAGAAGTCCACACTACTCGTAACCACCCTGCTTTTTTAAATGCTCACAATGGGTGTGTTTTGTAAAAGATGTATGTAGGTATATAATTTACTTTTAGTATTTTTTTGAGTGTTGTCATAAGGTCGAAGATACTCAGGTCAAAAAAAGTTGAGACCACTCGGTAGAGCCAAGAAGGCGAGACTTTGAGTGAAGAAGTTCAAATGCATACCGTTAGAACTAGCCAACATTTATTATAGACATATAATTTGTTATATATCAAAATTATTCTTTGAAAGAAGTTGTTTGGGTCCTACTTAACTAAAAAACAAATGATGAAAAATATAGCCTTGAAATGTTTTTCATCTTATTTTTTTTATTCCTTTAAGACTCAAAATCTTGCTTTTATTTTGTAAAATAATTTATAATTTAGTGTTTAGTGTCTTTAAGTGTATTGCATGTTTTCTTTTACGAAAATGTTGGGCAAACACAATCTTTGACACTTTTTCTAATGTTGTATTATGTGACAGTGTATGATGTAACCTCTGACCACTTTAAAAAGTTTTTTCTCATGTTATACATAATATAACGCTACATTAATATGAGTTGGGAATTGCTGTGGGAATTAGAGTTGCTCTAGCTAGCATTACTCTTTTTTATTTATATTAAATTAAAGTTTTAATCAAATAATAAAAATAAATAAATTTTAAAACATGGCTAGGGTATCATTTTCTTGTAACTAGTTAAGAAAAACTATATTTTGTTTGCAAATGGAGAAATGGTAGAAATTAAAAGAATAAAAATTTAGAATTAAAAAAATAGTAAGATAAAAAATTCATTTGTAAAGTAAGTTCATAAGTAGGCGATATCAAGGGAACTGGAGGTTGGTTAAGCTACTTAAATAAATATATTAATCTACAATTAAATTTTAAGAATAAAATTAATGTGACTAAGAAAATTTTAAAAAAATAAAATTTTAATTACATCTTGGAAAAAAGGAATTTAAAAAAAATAAAAACAATCGGATACATAAAACAAAATTTTAAAAAGAAAATTAATATTGTCAAGATCAAGATTATTTTATTGGTATGACCTAATTATTGAGATTTGTGTAGGATGATTATATTATTAATAGTCCAATATATAAGGCGAGATCAACTGTAGTACTATACGGTAGTTATTATAGCAAGCGGTTTAACAGCTCCATTTTATTGAAGCAGCATGCCCATGGAAGCATCTTCTCGCTACCTAAACAATATAGTAGTATATATCTTTTCAGGAAAATAAAATAAAATAAAAGTATATAGAGTAGTATATATATTAATCATTGGGATTAATGAATTTTTCCTATGAAGGCAGGCTGTCAGAATATTTTACATGTAAATAATGCAGTCAACTTCATATAAATAAAAGACTTAATTAATTCACTAAGAAAAAAATATTTTAGAATTAAATATTGATGTGGTGGGACATTGATCTTTCGAGTTAATACTATTTTTTTTGTTGGTTATTAGGTGTCTTCTTTCTCTTTGAACGAGATTAATTATTTTGAATTCGGACATGACAAAAACATTTTAGCTGACCCTCCTAACAAAAATAGATAAATAGAAACACGCTTAGACTCAAACTCGAGACTTGAACTTCAACTACTTAATATTATTTTATACATACATATACATGTGTATATATATATATACCAAATTGCTACAACTCAATTAATTGCGTTTTACTTTTGTGACATGTACTTATTGCACTAAAAGAAAAAGAAAAGATCACAATAATAGTAAAACTTAAAATTTAAGGTCAAGATGCTATGGTGTGATAATAGAACTCTTAACTTTCATTTTGGTGAGACATCAAAATCTCTATTCATTGGTTCTGTTTGGGAGAGTTTTTTTTAATATTTTTAAATCAAAAATATTTTTAAAAGTATTTGGTAATACCTATTTTTAGATAAATTGTAATAAAAAAATAAAAATAAAAAGTTTTATGCTTTTAGAAAAAAATAGATGAGACCAATTTTTTTTAAAACGCTTTTAAGAAAAAAAAAACTCTTTTAAACGGAGCCATTGGACAATCATGACGTAATTATTAAGATGGATTCACCATTTATCTAAAATGGGATGATTTTTTTATTTTATTTTTTCAAATTGAAATACTTTATTGGTTAGTGGGTCAGTTGAGGGTGGAATTTATTTTGCAGTAAAATAGTGTTGATTGGTTTGGTTGGTCAAATTGAATTCGGCTCCTAGCACTATAGGGTTGGAGGAGAAAAAAATGAACAACTTGTACTCATTTCAAAAAAAAAATTTATAGATAAACTACTGTATTACTGTTTTATGATTTGTAGACTATATACCAGGCACGCATTATAAGGGTTGTTGGTGACTTCTAGTGAAATGTTCATTACTAATTATAATAGAGATATTTGTTCATGAACCGGTGGTAGGAGAATTTTCACCAACCTCCATAAAAAATGATACAAATATCATATTAATTAGTTGTCCAATATATTGACTATAGAAGAATTTTATATTTATTAGGCCACTAGTTCGATATCATTTTCTAATATATTTTTGTGTCAATATGGCTGAAAATCCCACGTGATGGATGCTTAGAGCATGCCAATAAACAACCCTAGTGTCATATATATATATTATTATCACCAAAAAAAAAAAGAGAATCTATCGTCATAATGATTAAACTTTTTTTTATTTTATTAGTTTAGTTTATGGAAAAATTATATAATATTACTAAAAAAAAAGTATAATTAACTTCACTATTATGATTATTAAATCATATATTTTATGTATTCAGATGTGTAAAATATTTATATTCACTGCCCATGATATAGTATAATATGCATTTTTAAAGTTAGAATAACATTTTTTTCATAGAAAATATCATGAGCAAACATATAAGTATACGTTTAAAAATTAAACTACATGGGTTTTAAACTACATGGGTAGAACACGATTAAATAATATTGGTCTAGAGTTCGAGTCGTAGAGAAGCAGCAACATGAAAAGACGTACTCGAAGAGAAAAAAAAATAAAAAAATAAAAAACAAAAGTAATTATTAAATAAAAATGATATAATTAAAAACAAGATTTTACAATATAGATAGAGAGAAGAGAAAAAAAAAAAAAACCACATAAATATCTCCAAAATACAAAAATTCAAGAAATAACAACGCAACACATCCTTCCCATCTTTTCTTCTCTCTCTCTCTCTTCTTTTTCTTTTTTGGAGGGGTGTTCTCTTATCTCTTCGGCTCCCACCCTTATCATCAAGTAGTGGAGGATCACTAGAAACATCAAATCCAATGAAGACTATTACCTTAGAAAAAGAAAATTAAATTCAAGTAATTAATGATTAACTACTATAAAACTCTGCAATACTTCGGTCTGCGTGCTCTTGCATCACCTTCCACGCCGAAGTCACGTGCCTCTCTTCCGTAAGCGTCGCTCCCACAGCAAACCGAATCATATACACACCTCCCACCACCGCGTGAGTCATATAAACTCGGCCTTCCGAGTTCATTGACTCAAGATACTTCCGATTCAACTCATTAAGTTGGTCGTTTTCTTCTTCTTCTTTAACAACAAAACCGTTCTTTCTTTGAGGTTTAAGCCTGAAACAAACCATAGCAAAAGTTCTTGGTACAACAATTTCAAACCTTTTATCCATAGCAAGAAGCCCTTCAAGTTGCTTGGCCATTTTCACATGACTTCTAAGGAAATTCCGGAGATTTGCAACACCGTAGCTACGTAGAACAAGCCATAGTTTCAACGATCGGAATCGTCGACTAAGCGCGATTTGCCAATCTTTATAATCCACAACTTGTTTTGATTCTGTAGCTTTGTTCTTCAAGTACTCCGGATTTGTAGAAAGAGCTTTGACGAGAGCATTTGGTTCCTTAACCCATAAGCAACAACAATCCAAGGTTGTGAAGAACCACTTATGTGCATTAAGACTGAATGAATCTGCTTTCTCAACTCCGTCTATAAAATGCCGGAACTCTGGGCAAATACACGCGCTACCGGCATATGCCGCGTCGACATGAACCCACATCCCATACTCTTTTGCTACATCGGATAATGGTCCGATCGGGTCGACGGCGGTGGACGAAGTAGTTCCGACGGTGGCACAAAGGAATAATGGAATAAGCCCGGCTTCTATGTCTGAGACTATCGCCGCCCGAAGCGGTTCGGGGGATAATCCGAAAGCAGTGTCTTTGCTCGTGGGGACCGGACGGAAGTTCTTCGGGTTAATTCCGGCGATTTGGCCGGCTTTTTGAAGAGCACAATGAGTTTGATCCGACCCATAAACCACAAGCTTCCCTATATTCTCCCTACCCACAACATTCAACATTTTATCTCTTGCAGCTGTTAGGGTACACAAGATGGCTTCACAAGTAGTACCTTGAAGAACACCGCCGCCGTCACCAGAGAACAAGAACGATTTCGGAAGCTTAAGCATTTTGCCAAGCCAATCCATTACAATGGTTTCGAGCTCGGTCGCCGCCGGAGAAGACATCCAGTTGAACCCAACTACATTAAAACCAGTACTAAGCATTTCTCCCATGAAACCTGCAACACTACCACTAGAAGGGAAATAAGCAAAGTAGTTAGGACTTTGCCAGTGTGTAATTCCAGGAACTATGTTTTTTTGAACATCTTCAAGGATGGTTTCAATGGGTTCAGGATTATAAGGAGCAGATTCGGGTAAGAGCTTTCGAAGATAACCCGGTTCCACTTGGCTTCGAACAGGGTATTTTTCGACGTCTCTATAATAATCAGCTAGAAAATCTATCATCATATGGCCTTGTTTCCTGAATTCTTCTGGGTCTAATGGGTTTTCTGGACAAGCTGAGATGGTTTCAAGATCTTCAGCATGAAGGCTACCCATTGTAAAAACAATGACCAACTTCTAATATTTCAAGTTGTTTAAAAGAAGAAGAAGAAGAAAGAAAGAAAGAAAGAAAGAAAAAAATGTATAAAAAGAAGAAAGGAAAGAAAGAAAGAGAGGAATTGTTGGGGTTGTGTGTGTGTTTGAGAGGAGAGGTTGGAAGGGGTTCTTATAGTTTTGAGAGAAGTATTACGCGGCGGTTTGACCAACCTCCGCCACTTTTAGAACGAGTGGGTTGGTGTAAATTGAAGTCCTTGCCAATTCCTCGGCTCATTTGGTCAATTAATCGGGGGTCATGTAACTTAATTAATCAAAGAGTAACGGAGAAATAAGTTTTGTGAATAGAAAACTCACAACGTAATAGATTTTTCGTCCTCACGCGGGTTTGTTAAGAATTTGTAAGAAAGCTCTGTTTTTTCAAACATATATATATATATAAAAAAAAGGGAAAATGTTGAAGGGATATTGAAAGTGGACGTGAATACCATTGAATTGTCTTAAATCATGTATTGACATATAATTCAAGGTAATTTAATAATGTATAAAGGTAATGTATACCTTAAATGTAAATATCAATATAGTATTACTCAAAAAATATCGAAAGCTCTGTTTCATTCTTTATTATTTAGTACTACTTAAACCCTTTGAGAAAATAAAACTTATCTCATAATCCAAAAAAAAAAAAAATTTCAAAAAAAATATATATAAAAATAATAAACTAAAATATATGAAGGTAAAATATTAAATTATTTAGATTAATGTTAAATCAATAACATTAAAAAGCTTCCTTAATTAAAAGGGTTTTCCCAAAAGAAAAAGATTTTTTTTTTTGACAAAAAAGAATAGAAAAGATGAATAAAAAAGCTCTGTTAAAGAGAGCTTGAACTAGGATTTTTAATAATAATAAAAAAAAGCCTAAAAGAAATAGAGCTTTCCATCCATCTCAAAATGTTATTGACTCATGTGACTTCAGTCATGTTTTGAGTCCTGCTTTGAGTTAATATAACATAATAACGTATGATTAGATTAAAAAATGTACATGATATGTCAACTTGTATATAAGTATGTGTGCCAGGCTAGCTAATACATGTGAACATGCATGGTACATTATTATTTTTGTTACAAATTAATTATTAAAAATAAAATAAGTTTTATATAAAAAGAAAATTATGTAATTTAAAAAAGTCAAAATGGAACATGATGGACTTCCTATCTTTGTAAAGCAAAAAAAAAATTTATTGATAGGTAAGTCTCTATTGTTAATGCAAATTACTCAATTCTAACATAAAAATAAGAGACTGAATAGAAGAAATCAGATTTATTTATTTATTTCATACAAGAAATTAGATTTAAATAAGCCTAAAATGTATGAGACATTGTGCTAGTTATATAAAATGCAAAATCCCTATTTTATCTTTATTGATAATAAAAAAATCTAATGAAAATAAGATAAACTTTTCAACAATATTTTAGATAGCAAAAAAGATTATAAAGTTATCAACTAACCACAAGTATCATATAGAGAGAGATAGATCAGAAAAACTTCAATACGAAACATTAATTCAACGTAATAGTTTGATGTTTGGAATATCATGTGGGTGTGGTGCAATTGTATATGTTCGTCATGGAGTTCATCATTAATTTTTATTGGATGGATATATTAGTTTCATGAGTTCATACACTAAAAAGTTGACGTAATTAATAATTGCCCACCCCAAAAATTTAAAAGGTTTCGAAATTAGCTAAACAAATGACATGTTTGACGCTCAAAACCTATATGTTAAGTATGTGTAGATCGAAATAATAGTCATATATGTATATAGGATATGTATGGGCAATTGTTCATTACATGAAATATAAGTTGGGATCTCACCTTCATTAGTACCAAAATCTTTTGGAGTAAAACTTCACACCTAAGTCCTAAGATGGTTAAATTAAGGACAATATTAGTACTAGTAGACATTCAAGCTCATACAACAAGTGGTATCAAAACTGATGATTCTGTTAGGACGCACATATGTCAAGATGGACCACATTTGTGTGCTCATGGGTTGTAATTGGTTCCTCGAGTTGCTCTTCCTCAAGATGATGACAACAATTGATCTGACTTGGATCGTATGATGTGTGATCGTGCCAAAGTTGAATTTTGATCCAAGGTGAAGATTTGTTCGGTATATATGGACCAAAACAATAGTCCTACATGGATATGGGTAAAACTTCAAACTTAAGTCTAGAGGTGGTTAAGTTAAAGACAATATCGGTATTAGTAGAGATCTAGACCCACATAACGTGTGGCATGGTTCTGTTGGGACGCACATATGTCAAGGTGGACCACTCTTGTATGCTCACGGGTCACGAATAGTTTCCTGAGTTGCTCCTCCTCGAGTGATGACAACAATTGATCTAACATACATGGATCGTGTGATATGTGATCGTGATGAAGTTGAATTTCGATCTAAGGTGAAGATTTGTTGGATATGTGTTGGTCGAAATAATAATCCTACGTCGAATATGGGTAAAGTTCATCATATAAAATATAAGTTATAATCTTACCATCATTAATACTGAAGCCTTTTGAAATAAAACCTCGAACCTAAGTACCAAGGTTGTTCTTTAAAAAAAAAAAAATAAAGGCACAAAGGTTGTTAAGTTGAAAATAATATCAGCACAAGTAAAGATCCATACTCACACAACTTTATATACAATATATGAGAGTAATTGATGGAATTAAAAGGCTTTGTTTATATATGATACTAAGGACAGAGATATTATTGAAAATGAATGACACTATTTTGTTTTTCTTTTCATTTTGAGATAAGTAAGGTTCAATCCATTATTTACTAGCTTTATATATATATATATATATATGTATATATTGACTCCAATTCCGGTCTTGATATAATAATTTCAATTCAAAAAACTAGATTGGTAATCTGGACTTATTAGAGTTATGATAAATTCATCCTTTTATAAGTTCAGAATCCGAAATTTCAAATAAATCGTCATTGATCACATTTAAAGAGATAAAAGCTAAAATAAAAAATAATGACAATAAACTTCATGAAATTAATATTAAATTTTATTAGGTTTTTCTCATGCTACGAGGTATATATCCTTCGGAGTTTTTTTTTTTAGACTATCCATTATCAGGGGCCCATCCCCTATAGTATGGCTGGGACCTACACGTATTACTCTAGAATACTCAGGGCGTTAAACTCGTCAAGTCAAGATTTGAACTCCAGAACTCTGCCTTAGTCAACGTCTTTCGTCTCTCTTCCCGACCATAGCACCAATATCCTAATGGTTTTTTTTTTTTTTTTTTTTGTAACGTAGAGCATTTGATAATGAGCTTCAATCATTTTCAATTATAATATTAATTTGAACTAACTAAGTCCTTTATTATTTCTTTTTCACAAAGCCAAAAACTTGTATTTGAATAAAATTTCCTTTCAAAAATAAATACCAAGAAGCCAATAAATCAAACAAGAATGGAATAAAAAATGAAAAAAAAACTCATTTATCAATACTATATAGTAATAATCAAATAATAAAAACTCATTTTTATTATTTGGTTTTTTAGTCAAGAAAATTATATTAAATTATTTTATGTATTTAAACACAAGACTAATAAAGTAAAATATTATAATTAAAGAGGATAAAATTAAAAAAATTATCAATTTTAGCCTTAAAAATGTAGAGAATTAAGATTGATTGTAAAAGCACTGAACAAAAGTTAAAATATTGTTCAATTGCTTTATATATCATTATTAAATCCATAAAAATATATTTTAAAATTAAAATTAATATTAATGTTCTTAAAGTATCCAACTTATCTTTGACCCATTAATTCTCGTCGCCCCTTAAAACGAAAGGCAGTTGATCACTACGTGTACAAGTCAACATTATTAGTACTTCATACCCCACAAAGAACCTCCCTCGCTTACAAATCCCCCCCTGGCCTTTCCAAGGTACTAAAAGCCAAATCGTATGAACACATCGGTCAAAAAGTCCAACACGTCAAGAAATTCGGGCCGCTTGATCGTTTTGAAGCCTAAATCAGATTGACTATTAATTCAAAGCAAACGCACTTGCAAAGAAACACGAAACTTGCCACGTGTCATTTTTTCATTTGTTAGGGTTAAGCAATAAAATTGAAACAGCTGTGGTAAGGACGTAGGTAAGCAAGTACAAGGTTGGTTGGCAACCTACCTAATATAGAAAATAAAAATAGAAAGATGGTAAGGTCGGTGGGTCTAATACTGAGTTAACTCAATGGTTAAAATAGGTCTACTCGGCCTGATTTTTCTTTTTTTTTCTTTTTTTTTGGAAAGAAACAAAATGAATTTATTTAAAAAAATATATAGAGAAGACTATAAAAGGATGAGAGCATTATAAAAGGATGGGGGCATTAGGAGCAAAACTCAATCCAACCTAAATAATTCGAATTGAAAACAATGGGACGTTAACAAAAGCAATTTTCTTAACTCAATCGAATTCAATAATCCAACCCAAATCAAATTAGTTCAGAGGTTGGATTGAATTGATGATTTGGCTTGAGAACGAAGAAGAAGAAGAAGAAGAATAATAATTAATGGAATGAAGAAGGCAAGGAGAAATGTAGAAGGGCTGATAGGTTTCACGACTTAAGGTTGAAAAGAAATGCACGACCAATTGCAAATTTGCGATTTGTGCTTAGGGGGTTTTGACAATTTTGTGATTTAGTGGCTTTACGGGACAAGGAATTTTAATAGGGTTTTACTTAGGTTTGGTTTGGGTTTGAGTTGGGTGGGTTCCAAAGGTGTCAAACCAAGACTTGAATGGAACGTTTGTGTTAAGATTTTTTGAACTCAACCTAACCTAAACACTTAGATCAATCAAATCTAAACGCCTAGATCAACCCAACCTAACCTAACCCATCGGATTTAGTTCAGTTAGTTGAAGTTGGCTGAGTTGGCTTACAATACTTTTAGGGCCCATTTGGTGCGGGAGATATGATAAGATTATTTTATAGAATTTGATTGAATTGAATAGAATATGATAGAATTAGACTAAATTTAGTGTTATCCCACGGTTGGTACATTATAGGATAGGATTAAAAAAAATTAAAAAAGAAAAAAAAAAAAGAAAAAAAGAGAAGGAAGAACGAAGAAAGAAGAAGAAGAAGAGTACATGTGAACGAAGAAAAAGAGCGAAGAGTACCTGTGAACGTGCAGAGAGACGGAAAAGATTAATCTTAAATTTTGGGTCATCATTATTTTATCCCGTTAGAACAGGATAAAAAAGTTAAATGAGATTATTTTTATCTCATCCAACATCCAACACATAGGAATTGAAGTAAAAATAGTCTTATTCTTTCTTATCTCGCACACCAAACGGGCCCTTAATAGAGGGTACCACTACAACAATCCATATAAACCAAATTTAAGGACATAATAAGGAATAAAAGGAATTTCGTGGAGACAATCCACTTGCCGCATGCACGTATTGTATGTGTTTTTCTTTTTTTTTTAAGAATATTAACAATAAAATTGAAGGAAAATTTAAATAATAATAATAATAATAACAAAATTAACTACATGAGGGAATTAACAACCCAAAAGCATTATTATCAAATAGAGAAATTTAGAGAAAATTAGAAAGGACTTATCGTGACACGTTTGGAAGGAGGTTAAGCTAAGAAGTTGAGAAGGATGAAGAACCTGCAAGCGTTAGCGGGGCAAAGGGAACAATACAGTATTAGAATATTACACGATTGACTATATGTCGTTATTTTCTAGCCTCAAATAGCTAATCATTTAGGTGATTTAATTGTTGAGATGAAATAAGAAAAAGTATTACGATATCTTTATTGGGCATATGTTTTTACGGAACATGTTTCCTGATTTTTAGACGGAACATGTTTCCTGATTTTTAGGCTTTGTATTGGGCTAATATATAGGTGGGATGGTCGTGAATGAAAGAGGCAGAGAAAAATGTAATAGAGAATTTAACATGGTATCAGAGAGAGCCTGAGAGATCAGCGACGGAACAGCGAAACTCTTTCACCGGCTTCGCCTTCGATCCGCGAAACTCTCTCTTATCTCTCCGATCTCTTCTCGGAAGGCGCGACCGCGCAGTAGTACAGAAGCTGAAGTAGAAGAAGAAGGAGACGAAGAAGAAGAAGAAGACTCCGGCGAGGTGCTGTGATTCCGGCGGACGTGACGGAGAGCTTGTAGGAGTTTGGCGGAGTAGATCTGTTGCTCGAGTTCGGTTATGTTTATAGGACGATTGCTGGCCCTAGATTTGACATGCCTGACTTCATTCAGACAATGGAGAAGGATTCTTCCTTGAAGCCTCATAATAGATCTGCAGTTGGTCCAATCGATTGAATACATATAGTAACTTGTATTGAAGAGAGGCGGTGGGTATGAATTTTATTTATTAATCCTGAAATGCTTAACATAACTGCAGTTATGATGGAGTGGAGGACTTGGAACAAGAAGGGATGATATGATTCAGAGATTATAGAAGAGGTTTTTAGTTCCTCAAAACATAATCTCTTTTATTCCTTTGGGGATGAGGAGAATACAGGCGACCAGCGACAGGCGACCAGCGACAGGCGACCGACGACCGCCGTGCAGCGTTGGTGCGCGTGCTGCGTTGGGCAGTGCGCGCTTTGGACAGTGTGCGCATGATTGCCGACGCTTGATCGAGCATATCAACAAGTCATTCAAGCGGAACGACTGCGTGGCGGAGAGTCATCCAAGGATGGACGAGATAGTATCATGGCATTCGCAATTCAGCCTGATACGCGGGGTAAGCCTCGTTTTGTGGATACTACTGATAAGTTTTGCAATCATTATAATAGAGAAGGCCACGCCGAATCCTCTTGCTTTCAATTACACGGGTTCCTCGAATGGTGGGGGGACCGACCTCGCGGAGGAAAGGGACCGGGTCGTGGTGGAGGACGGACAAGAAGAGGAGGTGGGCGTGCTGGTTCTGGCCGTGGCAGAGGGCATGGTGCACCGCCTGTCCGCGCACATAAAACTTGCGGGGCTGGAACTTCATCTGGGCAGCACGCAGGGAACTCGCAGGGGCTGGCGAGTGCAACCGATGTTGCGGCTCTTGCAAGTGTTTCCGCAATGCAACTGCAGCAACTTCTTGCATTTTTGAACTTCGACAAAACAAAAGATCAACTACATGGTAAGAACAGTCATTTTAGTTGAATTATCGATACAGGAGCGTCGAACCATGTGACGTGCGACTTGTCTATTTTGAAGAACGTGAGAAAAGTGCAATACTGCCCGGTAGGTTTGCCGGATGGAAACATGGCAGACGCAAACCTAGAGGGGAGTGTCGTGCTGCCAGGAGGATTGAAGCTCTACAATGTGCTTTATGTCCCACAATTGACATGCAACTTAATTTCTATTACTCAATTAATCGATGAATCAAATTGTGTTGTACAATTCACTAATAATATTTGTGTTATACAGGACCAACCGACGAGGAAGGTGATTGGAATGGATGAAAGATTGGATGGACTTTATTTTTTCCGTGGTGTTCCTCAAGTGAAGGTCTTGACAGTGGATGGTGATTCATCGTTCGAGTTATGACATCAACGAATGGGGCATCCGTCGGAGAAAATATTGAAGATGATTCCGGCTGTATGTCATTCTTGTAGGACAAATACTATAGCTTGTGATGTGTGTCCGCGTGCAAAGCAACCTAGATCTAGTTTTCCAATTAGTACGAATAAAGCTGGTAGGATTTTTGAACTTGTTCATTTGGATTTGTGGGGGCCTTACAAGGCTCGTTCTTCGTGTGGGGCTACCTATTTTTTGACAATCGTAGATGATTTTTTAAGAGGAGTTTGGGTCTATTTACTTTGCAATAAAATGCAAGTTGAATCTATGTTTCTTAATTTTGTTGCTATGGTTGAACGTCAATTTGACCAAGTAATAAAACGTGTGAGAAGTGACAATGAGACCGAATTTAATTGTTTGTATGATTATTTTCAAAATAATGGGATTATTTTTGAGACTTCTTGTGTTGGGACTCAACAAAATGGGAGAGTTGAGAGAAAACATCAACACATTTTAAATGTGGCTAGAGCCCTAAGATTTCAAGGGAACTTACCAATCAAAATTTGGGGTGAATGTGTGTTGGCAGCGTGTCACTTGATTAATAGGACACCCTCCACTTTACTTAAGACTAAATCGCCATATGAAATGTTGTTTGGGAAAGTGCCTTCTTATGATGCTGTTCGAGTATTTGGTTGTCTTTGCTATGCTCATAATCAACGACACAAAGGAGACAAATTTGCAAGTAGGAGCCGTAAATGTATCTTTGTTGGCTATCCTTTTGGGAAGAAAGGTTGGAAATTGTATGATTTAGAAACACGAGTACTTTGTGTCGAGGGATGTAACACCCCGTAATTTTAATTAAATACATACGTTGAAATACACGTATAACGAGACGTATAATATATGTATTTTATACGTATGAGCCAAATATACGTGTGTATGCTACATATGGGATTATCTTATATGGATGCTTACAAGTTACACATTAGAGTTAATGTAACTTGATTAATTAACATGTGGATTTAGAAGAAGAAGAAAATGAAGAAAAAAAAATAACATAAAATAAAATACTGTTCACTGGGGACTATTCATTGTGAACAATATTTCTATTAAAAGAAATAAAATAAAATGAACAATATTTACTGTTCACAGAATAGTAAATATATTAAATGAGTTGCTGAAAACAGAGAGAGAAAACGAACGAAAAGGAAAAAAAGGGCAGAGAGAAGAAGGAGAAGAAGAAAAAGAGGAAACACGGTGTTTGTGCGAAATTCGGACCTGCGGTAAGTGATTTTTACTCTTTTTTTTCGTGAAATTACTATCTAAGTTAGATGTAAACTTTCTAGCGGAGTAATTTTTACTGTGAAAGCCGTTTTGCGGCGTTTTGACGAATTGGGGGTTTTGACCCAATGTGAATAAAAATCTGCTAGAAAGGTAGAAAAACACTCCCTGGACTGTCGGGACTTTGAATCTGTGGTTAGATTCTATTTCATGCGTTTTGGAGACCGTTTGACAATTTCAATACAATTTACATCTTTTGGATGAATAGTAAATAGTGCATAGTAAATAGTGCACAGTAAATAGTGCACAGTACATAGTGAATAGTGCATAATGAATAGAGCATAATAAATAGTGCACAGTGCACAGTGAATAGTCACAATGCACAGTGAACATTGACCATTGATGTGAATAGTACTGTGCAAAGTGATGTGACCAGTGATGTGAACCCAATGAAACCTCGGTTTGAGATCATAGAATCGTGAAGAACTGAATTCCGGACGTTAGAACATGATATTTAGATATGCTTTGATAGTTTTAGTAACTAAGTATATGGTGTCGTGAAAATATGATTGGAAATCTATTTTCACTGTTCTTTCTTGTGGAAATATCTAGATTGACCACAGAAACGAGATAATTGCTTATGAGTCCTAAATGGATTTATTATTCGTGATTTGAAGTGAGTTGAGAAATATAAATATGAAGACATGAAATTGAATTATGGAGTGATTGTGACAGGTTAAATTAGTTGGATTTAACTTGGAGCTGGACTCGAAAGCGACGATGATTGAGTTTAAGTGGAACGTGTTGTACAGTGAGTATAGTTTTCTTGATTTGGTTCTTGTATGGCATTGTACGCATATAAACTGTTTGATTGTATGCATGTGATATTATATATAAGGCATTGAGTTTTATGGCTCATGCAAACTGATTTTAGCATTGGAGTTTGTAATGATGAGGCTTTGCGAATCCTCATTGTCATTTCGTTAGGAATTAGACCCGGATGAGGTTTTGCGAGTCCTCATTATCAGTAGGTCTGTCCTAACAAGGGTTGCGATCCTTGAAATGACTGTGAATTGGGTAATGAGAGGATGTGTCTACCTTGTACGGCCATACAAGGGTTAGACCCGCTCTCTTGCCTTGCGGAGGAGGGAGATTGTGCATTGTATTATGGAAAACTCATGAAATTTATGTTGTTGACATGTATAATATATTCGTTGAATGATGCATGTGTTGCATAAGTGTTTGAAATGATTTTAAATGTCATATTTCTCTAAATGTATATAATTGTCATCTCAAGAACTATATTCACTGAGCTGTTGTTTGCTCACCCCATTTCCTCCAATATTTCAGGTATTGAGTCGAAGGGAAAAGGAAACTCTGTGAGTGATAATCACGTGAGCCTTCGTCTGGTATGTGTATGTATGCTTGGAGGAAATAGATTATATTTATGTTATTTTAATATGTATAATTATCGCACACGATATATATGTAATATCACCTACATGGGTTGTGTGGTAATATTATATAATGCTTGGGATGATGAAATGAGCTGATCATAGATACGTATCAGGTGAGAATTTCTTTTGTGGAATGAATGGAATGATTATAGAGATCTATATTGGATTTGATTTGTGGTATAGGAAAAAAAAATTTTGTACATTTTGGGAAGTATTGTGAGAGTACGTGAAGGCTGACAGTGTATTATATACTGTATATGGGTATGTACAGTGTATAGTACGCTGTGCCGGTCATGACGTCAGCCTACGTCAGGGGCGTCGTGACAAGGGATGTGAAGTTCTTTGAGAAAGAATTTCTTTTTGCGCCAAACCAACCAAGGAATGTGGTGACTCCTGTGCTGGCGAACAATGAGGATGGAGCATGGAGTGACGATAAGGGTGCCGATGATGGTGCTGCGTGCGTCGAGGGGGGGTTGGAATCAGCGTCCACCCTCGAGGGGGGTCTGGTGCTATGGTGCAGCCCGAGCAACAGCCCGCACATGAGGATGTGCGTGATGAGGGGCTGGAGAATACGGTGGGGGAGCAAGGTGTGGAAGTTGACGGTGAGCTAGGGCGAGGAAAACGAAACAAAACTCCTTCAACGGTGTCGTGATTTTGTTACTCATACTATACGAAAAATAAGTCCATCTGAGAATTCACCTGCTTCTTCCTCTTCCTCAGGTACGCCCTATCCTTTAACACATTTTGTGAATTGTGAACTTTTTCTGTGAGACATAGAAATTTTCTTGCAGCTGTGACAGCGGGACATGAGCCAAAGCATTTCAAAGAAGCGATGAAAGACTCAGGATGGCGAGATGCGATGGGTAAGAAAATACGAGCCCTTGAAGACAATGAGACTTGGGTAATGGAGACTCTTCCACCCGGCAAGAATGCACTAGGGAGCCAGTGGATATATAAAATTAAGTATAAGTCCGATGGCAGCATAGAGCGACTCAAAGCAAGACTTGTGATCTATGGCAATCATCAGGTAGAAGGAATTGACTATAACGAGACATTTGCTCCTGTGCCAAAAATGGTGACTGTTCGTGTTTTTCTTGCAATTGCTGCTGTTAAAAATTGGGAGGTACATCAAATGGATGTGCATAATGCTTTCCTTCACGGTGACTTAAGTGAGGAGGTTTATATGAAGGTTCCTCCAGGTTTCAAAAATACAAATCCTAACATGGTTTGCAGGTTGAAAAAGTCGTTGTATGGTCTGAAACAAGCTCCCCGATGTTGGTTTGCAAAACTGTCAACAACATTGAAAAATTATGGTTTTGTGCAATCCTATTCAGATTATTCCTTATTTGGGTTGTGCAGGGGAAGAACTTAGATCAACGTGTTAGTTTATGTTGATGACTTGATTATTGCAGGGAATGATAAGGTTGCATTGACAACTTTTAAAGATTACCTTGACAGGTGCTTTCATATGAAGGATTTGAGAGTTTTGAAGTATTTCTTAGGGCTAGAGGTAGCCCGTAATCTAGAAGGAATTTTTCTTTGCCAAAGAAAATACACACTAGAGATAATTTCTGAAACGGGTTTATTGGGAGCAAAGCCTGCGGCATTTCCTATGGAACAAAATCACAATTTGGCCCTTGCTAAGGGCGAATTCCTTGCGGATCCGGCGCCGTATAGGCGACTTGTAGGGAGATTGATTTACTTGTCTGTGACGAGACCTGATCTTGCATATTCGGTTCATATTTTGTCCCAATTTATGCAACAACCTCGTGAGGATCATTGGAAGGCAGCTCTCAGGGTCGTGCGATATTTGAAGAAGAGTCTGGGGCAAGGGATTTTGCTTCGTGCTGATAGTGACCTACGTCTAGAAGGGCGGTGTGATTCGGATTGGGCTAGTTGTCCACTTACGCGGCGTTCCTTGACAGGATGGTTTGTGTTACTTGGTTGTTCTCCTGTGTCGTGGAAGACCAAGAAGCAACAAACAGTGTCTAGATCGTCTGCGGAGGCTGAGTATAGATCAATGGCGGCAACAGTGTGTAAGTTAAAGTGGCTTCACCAACTTTTAAACGACTTAGGTGTGCGACATCCGAAGGGTATGAAGTTATTTTGTGATAGTCAGTCGGCATTGTACATTGCTCAAAATCCAGTTTTTCACGAAAGAACAAAGCATATAGAGGCTGACTGTCATTTTGTTCGAGATGTGGTGACTGAAGGGATGATTTGTCCGTCATATGTTTCCACTCGTGTTCAATTGACAGACATCTTTACAAAAGCGTTGGGGAAAGCGAACTTTGAGTTTTTACTCTGCAAGTTGGGCGTTCGGGATCTTCACGCTCCAACTTGAGGGGGGGTATTAAGATATCTTTATTGGGCATATGTTTTTACGGAACATGTTTCCTGATTTTTAGACGGAACATGTTTCCTGATTTTTAGGCTTTGTATTGGGCTAATATATAGGTGGGATGGTCGTGAATGAAAGAGGCAGAGAAAAATGTAATAGAGAATTTAACAAAAAGTAATGTTATATATACGCTAAGTGTTAATATCATTGTTTTTTTTACGCTGCACTCAACTTCCCTTGCATGTAGTAAAATTGTGTCGTAAAAAATTTCTTTTGTTGTAGTCGTGTCTTTATTTTTGAGCCTCAAATAGCTAATTATTGAGGTGATTTAATTGTTAAAATGAAATAAGAAATCATACCCACAATAAATAAATAAATAAATAAATAAATAAATAAGTCTTACTTATTTTTATGACACTATATGTCATTATCTACTACGAGCTTAAAGATTATTTTAAATATAATTTTGGAAAATCGTTTCAAAGTAAATTATTTCTAAATTATCCCTAAGCCAAAATTATTCTTCCTAATTTTTTCAAAATAATTTTGAAGTGACTTTATTCTTACCAATGCAAAAGAAATGTGTTCTAATTTGTAAATTAAAACTTGTTTTTTAAGTTTTTCAAAATAGAAAAGTTTATGCTTTTTAGAACTTGTTTGTATTTTAAAAAAAAAAAGTAAAGCAAAGAATTAATTAATGGGTAATGCTACACGGACATGGTTTTTTTAGGTTACGTGATACGATGTGTTATTGCGTGATTCGAGACAATCCGACCACTTTTAATCATAGAACCATAAAACTTATAATTTTATAATCCAATAAGAATACTCAAAGTTTTATACTAAAGTTTTAAAATAAGAATACTCAAAGTTTTATAATAAAGTTTTAAAATAAGAAAACCAAGAATATTAATGATCAAAATTAGGATTTTGATCATATCCTAGTATATCAAATGAGTAGAAAAGCTTTTATAAATATGAATTATATATGATTGTCCTACTTAGATAAACAAGTAACTTATAGAAGAATTTGGATTATGGAGTAGTAGATAATGAATGATGCATCATTTTCATGGAAATCATTAACATTTAAAATAAACTTACATAGAAATGTCATCTTGGATAAATCATTGGATTGTTTTAGATCATATATTAAAATTATTGAATATAATCTAACAATACAATATTGATAAACAAGGTTTTTAATTTGATACATTATTTGAGAAATCAATGAATTTACATTATTAAGTTGTCAATATTTAATACATATATTATTAAAATGAGTTTAACAAAATATTAAAGGTCACGTATGATACATAGGGGTGTAAGCTAACTGAACCAACCTAGCCGAACTCAGTATGACCTGATAGATTGGGTTATTAGTTGATCTAAGTGTTTCGGTGGGATTCAAAAATCTTTAACTTAGAAGGTTTGGGTTAGTAATGGGTTGACACCCTTGAAACCCAAACTGAACCTAACATTAACCCTAAAATCATTCATCCCTAAGGCCACCTAATATTTACCATATTCTTCTTCTGCTGTTGTTTCTTCTTCTTCTTTCATCAACTAAGAACAATAAGTTTTTTATTATTATTTGTTCTGAAACGTAAGCCATCTTCATGAAAGAAAAGTCTCACCTAACCATTAACTTATAGAAGAATTTGGATTATGGAGTAGTAGATAATGAATGATGTATCATTTTCATCAAAATAATGTCTAATTGCAATCGGGTATTGATTAATTAGAACAAAATCAATTGCCAAAACACAATTAGAACAAAGTCATAAAACTAGGCCTTTCTCAAATCTTTTTGCAAATAAGTTCCAATTTTTGGACGTTTTACCTTGAGGGCTCCTTAATTCAAGAGCACAGGAAGGATAGATTATTTCACTTAGCCTAACCAGACAGTCAGGATTGAAAAGGCTATTTGTCGAAAGCACATAATTAATTGTAAGTAAATCCTATGCATATTTCAATAAGTTAGCGTGCTTGTATTGAACATGTTGGATGCAAAACGGTCTATCAACGGACCACTTTCAGTCTATTATTGATATCAAATTTTGTCTTTTGGCCCCAAAAAAAATACAACATATTAATGCCCAAATTCATTCCCACGTCCTGTTCTCTTTCTTTTCTTTTTTTTTCTTTTTTTTTTTCGAAATTTAATATCAATAATAGACCGAAAGTGGTCCATTGATAGACCGTTTTGCATCCAAAAGTTAGGCAACATTGATGATAGCCGGAACAAGACACCACGAGTGATTGACTAAGTAAAGTAGACAGAGTCTCAAGGTTATTTTTGTATAAAAGTTTTAGAATTCGATACTTGAAAGCGCCCTTATTGGGAGAGAGGTTTACTATTTTATTCTCGTCTCAAACGCAGATTAGTCTTATACACAAAAGGCGTGAGGATACCTCATGAAAAACTAAATAAATAAAACATATTAATACCCAAATTCATTCCCACGTCCTGTTCCCATTTTTTTTTCTTTTTTCATGAGGTATCCTCGCGCCTTTTGTGTATAAGACTAATCTGCGTTCGAGACGAGAACAAAATAGTAAACCTCTCTCCCAACAAAGTCGCCTTCAAGTATCGAATTCCAAAACTTTTATATAAAAATGACCTTAAGACTCTGTCTGCTTTCACTTAGTCAACTACTCAGGGGTGTCTTGTACCCGCTATCATCAATAATTGATGTTGCCTAACTTTTCGTGTATCACGCAAACTGTAGAAACTTGAAATTAATGCTGGAAGAAGGATATAATTTGTTACATGTTTGTTTATTTATTTATTTTCATGAGGAGAAAAAGGAAGTTTTATAATTAAAACCTATACAGCCTACAAAATGTCTCTCCACATGTTAATATGAACTTAAAAGATATACATAACTGATTAATTGATAGAGCCCCAATAATGCATGTTATATTATCATTAAAAGTACCACCTAAACCAACCAGTGTTAGGCCACAGCTGGTTGCTAATCTCATCCAATAAGTCAAAAATTATATATATAAATTATAATTGACATGTTCATGAGACTCGAACACAATTTTCTAATATAATCAGAAAGAAAAAAAAAATTTAAGACCTTTCTAGAATATATTGTGCTACATTAACATTTAAAATAAACTTACATAAAATTGTCATTTTGAATAAATTATTGGATTGTTTGGGATCATATATATATTAATAAAATGAGTTTAACAAAATATTAAAGGTTACATATGATACATAGGGGGGTGTAAGCTAACCTAACCAACCTAATTGAACTCAGTATGACCCGATAGATAATATTGGGTTATTGATTGATCTAAGTGTTTGGGTTGAATTCAAAAATCTCAACTTAGACGGTTTAGATTAGTATGGGTAGACACTACCCTTGAAACCCGAGCTGAACCTAACATTAACCCTAAAATCATTCATCCCATAAAGCCACCTAACATTAATGTACCCTATTCTTCTTCTTCTTCTAGCTTTTTCTTTGCATCAAGAACAATAAGTTTTTTATTATTATTATTATTTATTTATTTTTAAGTTTAAGCCATCTTCAGGAAAGGAAAAAAAAAAGTCATCTCAATTCTCAACTCGAATGACGAATTCAAACTATTTTGAGTTGAGAACATGAACTAGTTTGGTTTAAATTGAGTTTCATTTTCTTAACGGTTTCAAATTGTTTGAGTTCGCTAGGTTAAGTTTTGGTTCTAACACAAACCCGTTACACCCCTAATGACATTTGGTGGTCTCTTAGAAATTCCACATCCTCTTTGCATCCCTCCGTATCAACATCAAAAAGTAGTACATGGGACAAAAAGTGTAAATCATGTGAAAAAAAAAAAGAAATTATATTAAACTAACTACAATGTCATGTGATGAATGATGGCTATCCAAAAAGTGTAAATCATGTGAAAAATAAAAAAAAATAAAAAAATACATTAAACTAACTACAATGTCATGTGATAAATGATGGCTAAAAAGTCTCACCTAACCATTAACTTTTAGATCTATATTTTGGTGGAATATTCTCCAATGTTCTCGAATATAAGCATGATTTAAATCGTTCTGACTTTAAATATTGTCTTGTTTCATTGATTACTAGCAACAAAATGTGCTAAGACTTAAAATTTGAAATAATGTTTGATTTTTATTTTTAAAATTTTTTATTTAAAAATATTTTATGTACGTTATGTGTCAATAACATTTTTTAATGATGACACATAACTTTCTTAGATATTTTTAAAATGTGCTTGGATTGTATAACATCCTAATATCTTAGAAAGACTGAGTGCCAATATTAAAAAATAACGTTCACACCTTAATATATATATATATATATATAATTTTCGAAGGTGGGTCATCAATATCAATATCAATCATTGAAGTTGTGTCCATCCAAGTTGGCTGGATAATACGCTACGCGCATTGGTTTCCCTCACGCAATACATGTTTGTAAACGAGCTTCCCATGAACGATGAAGAAAGTAGTCACAATCCTTCACTAAACCCGCAAGGGCGTAATTACACGTTATTTATTTATTCATTTATCTATACAACCTAGAGAACATCGTTGTTACATGTTAATCAAATCACGTAGATCATCTTTTTTAAATATTAATATGAAGCCAGCCACCTTCTTTTTTCTTAATTATTAATTACAGTGTTTATATACATAAGACATGGCAACCAACAGCTGATAAATGGACCGAAATAATTTTGAAACAACGTGCTTATTTTGAAGGTATTAAATTACACATTATTTTTTTTTTCATTTTTTTTGTTACAAAGAATGAAACGCGTCAACTAAAAACAAACACCAGAAGTATCAACAAATAAAAAATTACGAATTTTCAAAGGCGGGTCATCGAGGATATCAATCACTGAATATAAGTAAAGTTCATTCAGGATATCAATTATTAAATATAAGTAAAGTTAAGATTCAAGTCTCGAGTTCGAACATGTACATACTTCTATTTATCTGCTCTTATTAAAAGGGTATGTCCAAATGCATTCATAATATTCGAATTTAGAAAAATTAATCTCGTCTAAAGGGTAAAAGAATACCTCTCAGGTGCGCCAAAAAATCGGTAACAAAATAAATAACAATATTTACGATATCATGTAATAATAATGAATCTTTGTTGAGGTTGAGCTATGGATCAATAATAGGAAAACGTTGGATGAGTGCCTAATTTTTTTTTATTTTATCTTTTTTTTTGAAAGCGGTGCCTAATTATTAAAATCTAGATATGCTATTACTATTATTTGATTTTTTCAACTAAACATATATAAAGTCCTTTTCATGTGAGCTGGCTTCAAATGGCAAAACAGAAATTTTTGCACGTGCTTTTTAAGTTTTTGCACGTGTTTTTTATAATACGGTTAAATTAACATTTTTTGTTTATACATTAAATAATTACCAAGGTCAAACAAATTTTGTTTATACATTAAATAATTAAATCTATGCTTTATGAGCTGGTTGGCTGGTCTGGTCCTCATGGCTATTTGTATTTTATTCAATTAAATAAAAATAATATAAAAAAATATAAAGTATAATTTATAAAAATGTGATCGGAATTTCCTTAATGTAGATAGGACAAACATGACCTATTATATCAACTTGTAGAACATGCAAATTGAAGAAGGAATAATCATTTAAGAGAAGATTTAATTTCTTTAAATCCTGTCTCCATTCTGCTCTGCCCCACAATTTAAAGCATGCTCAACTAATCATTCGAAGTGAAAATTGTATGAATTTCAATATCTTTACGAATTGAAAACTCTATGAGAAGTGGTCCTGTTGGGGTGGAATTTGAATTTAAGGGATAGTCCATTTAAATGCAATTTCCTTAGTTATATATATATATATATATAATTTGCCAATAAATGTATTTTCCTACAATAAAGCTCTAATGGGCACTAGCTAAGAGAACAAATATTATTGGTAGCATTGAATGTTTATAATAAAGACATCATCAAGAAAGAAAAAAAAAAAAAAAACCAGAATCTTCCTACAGTTTGATAATTTTAATGAGTTATTTTTTCTACTAATTAATTAACAACATAATGAGGTTTTTCATATCTTCCTTGACTTTGTTGAAGATTTCTCAAGAGGGGAAAAATATATATTCTTCCATCTCAATATATATAAAGTTTATAAAAAAATAAATAAATTTAATTCCATTGTGAATTTTTGAATACAAGAGTAATGTTTGACTAACACACTCTTTAAACATACTTTGTTGACATTGTTCCAGAGAGTTGTTGTATTACCTCGAATCATGTGTTAATGTGTGATTTGAGGTGATCTAACAATTCTCTTAGACAATACCAACAAAATGTGTTTCTAAAATATTTTTTTTAATGCAATATCTGACAAGTGCACCAAGTCTTTAGTGACAAGAATATCTTAATTCTAATACTATAGACCAAACTAGCTTGATGTGTAATATACACAGGAGGAAAATATTAATCTAATTATAAAAAATACAAAGACATTCACAACTATTAGATGGATGTGTGTTATACATCTTAAGGCGTGTAATAAATGATGTAATAGTTGTGCATGCGTAGTTGTACTTTTTATAGTTAGATTAACGGAAATGTTTTTACGATCCAATACGCACGTGGAGAAATAGAAAAAAAAAAACTTTGTCATAGAGTGTTGCGTCAAAGTTTGTTTTATTTATTTATTTTTACTATAGTATTCATAAACTTGTGTTATTGTACATAATTAATTTTTTATGAAATTTTTTTTAATATTATTAATTATATTCATGTTTATATTTTATTAATTATATTCATGTTTATATTTGATTTTAGTATTACAATCAAACAATCAGAATCAAAAATTATTTTTTAAGAAAATTATATTTTTTTGAGAAAACTTTTTTCAGCTATCAATCACGACCGTCATATTTCAACTTTGAGACGTTCTCTCAAACTCGCCACTTCTCCCACTCTCCATTAACAGCCTCTCCCATTTCATGTTCATCTTCTTCTCTCATGACTCATATTAAAGTCACGTACAAAACACGTGCGGTTCACTAGTATTCTTAAAAGATAAAGCTATTTCATACCAGTCAATTATATGGAATATAGGGTAGTAATTATATTTTAAAAAATTGAATTGCAAAAGCCCTAAGAATATTCAAAAGGGGACCTAAGTGCATACGTGTAAAATAGCTGTTCTATTGCGAAAGGGCACTTAAGTGCATAAGTGTAAAATAGTTCTATCTTTTATTTCTTAATATTAATCTTTTAAGGGATATTTTAGATAAAAAAAAATATTTTAATTATAATTTAAAAATTATATTTAAAGTCATACTCATGTTTGGCGTTTGCATATAAATAAGCAGTGAATGTTATATTTTCTTTTTTCTACTTTTTCATAATATAGGATTTACAGAATTTCTCTTTACAAATTATGTTCAAGCATGTATTGGCACCGCGGGTACTTGCTAACTAGGTCACCCATCAATTCATGATTTTACAATGTCAACAAAGTGAGGCTTTTGCTTTAATTGTCATAAGAAATTAAATTTTTTTTTATAAATACATTAAAATAGAAATAATGACTCATTTTATCATAAATTAACCATTTAACGTATAATTATTATGTTGACGGGGCCACGTGAATCACGCATCTGCTGACTTGGCGCTATTTCATAAATATAACACATTTTTTTTGTACTTACATCTTTTTTAAAGAGATCTTCATTTAATATTTTTTAAAAAAAAGAAATTTTGGTAGTGCCCAGTCAATAGATTTAAAATCTATGTAACGCCGTCACATTATCTGTTTACTGAACATTAACTGATTAATTTATAATAAATAGGTCATTATTTCTATTTTAATGACATTTATAAAAAAAAAATTAAATTTATATAATAATCGAGTCAAAAGCCCTAATAAAATTTATTATCAAATGCGTTAGTCAAACATTACACGTAAGTGGTACACCAAAGAGGAAAAAAGGAAAGTGAAGCATATCAAATTCATATATATTTGAGTCATTTAAAGGAAACTTGTCTGAACACAAATCCAAAACTCACGACTTTTCCAACTGCTGAACCTACCTAATTAACGTACTAAATACCGAAAAATTAAAATTAAAATTAAACAATTAAAACAGCTAGGCAGCATTTATAGTGTAGGACCGTACGCAGTCGTTATCGAGATACCGGCTACTGAGCAGCCGACACCTGCCGATCTTTAATTAATTGTGCAAATACACGTAGTCTCCTCTCACGGCTCCCCGTCTCAAATTATTAGCCAGCCAATAGAATCGGCGATTAAATCGTCAGAGCGCAGGGCTTTGGTTAATTTTTAAAAATTAACTGAAGTCCCTGGAAACGTCGAACTGAAGACCGAAGACCTCAAATTATTCAGATGAAATTTAGAGATTAAAAGAAGAAGAATAATAATTATTATTATAGATATAAAGTTAATTTGAATTTTCAATAAATTTGATCACGTGCTTTTCATGGCCAAATGTTCATTCCAACCAATGATTATCTTTATTATTATTGTTATTATTATTATTATTATTATTATTTTTAATTACAAGAATCTATTTCTTTCACTTCAACTTTATTCGAGAGTTAAGTCAGCATTTAAATTAAAAGAAGTTATATCTTTTTTTAATTAATATGTTTGTTCATGTTATTTTAAGTCTTCATTTACTTTTATTATTATCGTCTAGTGTTAATTAGTCACTCTTTTGAACTGATGCATCTAAAAACTTATGTTGTATTTGTATTGAACCAAAGTAAACATTACTTTCAGTAGTTGGGGGGCAAAACGTCACTAATCCTGAGGTAAAGAGTTCGAATTGAGACTTATGTCACCTATTATTGTTGTCCAACAGTTCTAAAGGTGCTTGTGGTCGTGCTTCATATGAACTGATAAAAAAATCAAAGACTCTTAATATCCACAGACCTCAAAATAAAAAATAAAAAAAAAAACTCCATTGAATCAAGTGCCAAGTCTTATGTTTTTTTGACCTTTCTTAACTTTTTTTTAAATATTTATAATTAAATGATTTTTATACTAATTTATTTTGATACATAAAATGATGCTAAGGAAAATTAATAATTAAAGAAGACAAAGAACATATTTAGAAAAATATTGCTAATAAAATGATTATCTTATATATATATATATGTTAGATAATTATCCTAGGTAGGTCAAACTAATTTTGTTCAGTGGGACTAGTTGCCGCCAATTGCGGGGGGGTAATCGATTAGAGAGGCCTTCCAAGTCGCATTTTCTTATTGTGAGCTATATAGATATATACAAATCAATTAAAATATATATTAAGGTAAGATACCTTATAATTATAACCAAATTAAATTAGTTAGGGCATACAAAATAAATTAATTAAAAAAAAAAAAAAAGATGGTCACGGATGTTTAGTTGGGAGCCCGCCAAGAAGGTCTTGATATCTTGCATTTGAATTCAAATTACATCTTTGAGGGAAAAGGCCAGCCTTGGGGAAAGGTTAAGTTTTTTTTTTTTTTTGTTGGAGGAAAAGGTAAGTTATAAATAAGCAAAGATAAAAATTGAAAGAGTGGCTCAAACACTTCTACAATGCCCAAGTTCAGAAGGATTATCTCTTTCAAAAGGAAGGAAGACACTTTTGGAATATCAAAAAATCAATAATAAATAAAAAGAAAAAAAAGAAAGAGTGCTAATTTTGAAGGAAAAAGTTAGGCTATATGTGTAGAAAGTAGAGAAATAGACGGATTTTTCAAAACGAAGCAAATGCTTGCAACGGATTGGGTTGTCACATCCAAATATGCAAGTGGGTATTTCGTTATAGATTGGTATTGCAACTAGAGAGCTCTTGTATGATGTAATTTGGATTTTTGATCTTGTCTTGGATGGATATGGTGTTAGTTCTAAAATGGGTTCTTACTTAATTGGCTTCAAATTGGACTCCATTTGAGTTTGCTCTTATTTGCTTATATATTTTATTGAACTACATTTATTTAGAAGAAACTTAACTAATACATAAGTTTACTTGAATGCCATTTTCATAATTATATTATTAATGTGTAATTTGCCAATAAATGTCAATTTCAATGGATGAGAGACTAAGAGTTCTGTAATACCCTAGGTTTGCATTAAAAAAAAAAAAAAATTGAACTTCGAGCACTTGCCTAAACTTTCGGGCATCATTTTTTTTCCCATTTAAGGAATCCCCCATCCTTATTTCACACACCAAAATTACTTCTTCTTGTGATTTTTTTTTCTCTCACTCATTTTGAGTTTTTGTCTTCTCTTTTGAGACTCTCTGTGCGGTGTAACGCAGTTCTGCTTCTCGAAAGAATTTTTATCTGAAGGTGGGGAACGAAACATAGGTTTGTGTGTCTTATAACTTTTATTAAAGTTTACATTCATTTATCATTATGTCTACTGTTCATTTACACTGCATTATTGCTTATAATGTTTATACTTGTCATACTTATGCATATATATTTGAAGTTCATATATTATACTGTTGCTATGTCAGATTAGTGGTCAATGGATGAGAGGCCATGAGCTCAGCATGAGCTGACGTGACGTGGAACAGATGGAGATGACGTGGTACATGCCGAGCAGAGATGGCGACACCTAAGACCTCGATGGTATCCCTAACGTGAATGCATGATTCAACAGCTCGGCTCGGAAGACCTAGACAATGACGAAAGGAGCAACATTACCTCTCCAATTTTATTTAAAGATATTAATGATCTTTTCTAAAAAAAAATAATAATAACAGTAGTAATATCAATAAGATTATAATTAATTCCTTTCAAAAAATAAGATTATAATTTTTAAATAGTAAAAATCATGTATATATATATATAAGAAAAATAAAAAAAATAAAGAAAATATGGATATGTTAGGGAAAAATAGTGATTTTTTTGAGAAAATTCTATTTTTCAGTGTTTGATTAGCAAAAAAAAAATAAAGGAGAAAAAGATTTTAAAAAAAATTCTCGATCCCCTTTTTTCCTAGCCATAATTTGCTCAGGTAAGGGGTGACTTCTTTGCACTAAATTTAAAGAAGTTACATTTATCTAACTGAATAACTAATTAATAAGCAATTATGAAAATAATTTTTTCATGTCCAACCAAACCAAATAACCATTAGAAAAAATTTTCAAGTACATTTTCTATAATTTGTGATCCAAAAACAAGATTACAATCTAAAAAGAGAAAACTACTTGAAAAATAAATTTTTATTGTTTTCTAGAAAAAACCTTAACAAAAAGTAAAAAAACTGTTTTCTGAATCTTTTAAACCCAATAAGTTTTTGATATTTTCAGAATTTGTATCGAGATCATGAACCAAACGGGGCCCTATTTTCTCAAGGAAATTTTTCGTAGCTACCAAACACACCTTAAGAGAAGAAGATATCGGGTGGAAATTTAATTATGTGGTTTCCATTATGGTTGGTTGGTCATTGTTGGTCAAATGCTTGCTCTTAATCCAACCAATATTTATTCGCTGAATAAAACCATTTGTCACGGCCCAAGTCAACTAAAGAGAAGGAAAATCAATAAGAACAAGAATATAACAGAATACGTTGATTTTTGTAATTGGGAAAATTTTGAAATTTAGATTTACGTCAGTCCTAAATTCTATTTTTTTTTGGGTATTAGTTGCCCAACCTATAAGGCTGAAACCCATGAGGCCTAAAAAAGCCTACCCATTTTCTTGAGGAAGTGTAATTGGCTCAAAACCTATTCACTCTAATCTCATGAAAGTTTGAAACCATTGAATTGTCATGATTTACTATTAAAATAAGCCCACAGAATTTGGTTGGTTTTGGACTTTGGAATGACAATTTTAGCTAGGGGTGGCAATAGGCGTCCGGACCCATTTGTCTGGTACCGTTCGGCCTTCTTATAAGTAGGTATAAAGATTAGAATCTTGAAACAAGGCCAAGTATGAAAAAAAAATTGTGTCCGTTTCTAAAAGCGGGTTGTGTCCGGACGAGGAGGAACACATGATTTGAGAATATCTAATGATGTTTAATGGTGATGTACACTTTGAATATATATTTTGGGTGTTAATGTAGCATTAATATTTCATATTTAAAAATAATATGAAAATATAAGTATACATAGAATAAAATGGACAACCCGTTTTTTTTAACTATGCGGATATAGACAAAAGACTTATGTCCGTTTTAAAAAGGAGTCGAGTATCGAGACACTAAGTGTTCTTAAATATAAGGAGTTATTTGTACCTGTTTTTGTCCGTACCCGCATTTTTGTCACCGCTAATTTTAACATAAGCCAAGCTTTTCTTGAACAATAATTTATAAAAATCCTAATTTTGGGCTTTGGACATGCAAGTTGAAAAAGAGAGCAAGAGAAATGGGCTTGAGGAAATTGAGGTTTAATTAGGGATTTGAGTGGAATCGAATAACATTGGTTTGTAATATTTTAGGCTTTTGTTTGGTACATTAACAATGCAATGCTAACATCTTATAAAAACAAGGTTCTAAAACCATGTCGACTAGAAACCATTCAACCTAAAACTATAACCGTCAAATCAAGGCTCAACAATACTTACCAAGTTATTATCAACAGGCTCTTAATTTGGCTCTATGTGCCAATCCTAGAAGGATTGTTTGGGTCTCACTTGGACGTGCTAAACAGAGTGCTTAACTATTAGGGTCTCATTTCCGACTGATTGATATGAGTTGCCAAAATAATAATAATAATAATAATAATAAAAACAAATTTCTTTTTTGTCTTTTCTTTTTCTACAAATTCTTTTTTATGTTGTTTAGGATGAACCATAAAATCGAATAAAAGTCTCATCTCCATTATTTTTAAGCGTAAAAAATGCAGTGTCATTAAATATATTATATTTTAGACAACAAGGAGTGAGATATTTAATGATACTTTCAAAATGTTATAATTTTATATATAAAAACACTTTACAAACGTCATTAATAGATACATTTAATGACACTTTTAAAGTATTGTCATTTAGTATATAAAAACACTTCAACAACATCATTAATAAATACATTTAATAAAAAATTTAAAATATTGTTATTTATTATATAAGAACAGTTCAAAAACTTCATTAAAACATTTTTAATTACAGTGAAAAAATGTTGTCATAGAATTTATTGAGACAATTAAAAAATGTCATTAATTTCTTTCTTTTTATTGTATTGTCATATTTTTTTGTATATTTAATTTTTATATATCCAGATTTTCATTTACCTGCTTCAATTATAATTATATCTACTGCATACAAATTGAAATTATCGCAAAATTATAAAACTTATAATGACATTCTATTTTCACAAAAAAAAATGTACAATAATATTCTTTAAGCACAACTTAAAAAAAAAAACTAAGAATTCTTAAGTACAAGAAGTTAAATAAAATGAATTAATAAAATCTTCGAGTTTCTTGAACTTATTTAACGTGTCCAATATTTCTTTCAATCTTCGTAAGATCCTTGTCTTATAAGCTAATCAAATCTTATTACCGAACAAGATGACAAAGTGGTTAAAGCTCGTTCTTATGATTCATCAGGACATGAGTTTGAGTGTTGACGTTAGGTGGGCTCATACCTATTTGATCTCTTAAACTTGTCCTAACTCTTAAGTTATTCTAAGTTTTTCATTTTTCATTTATTTATTCATTCATTTAATTAGTTGAGTTCACTACAAGAAATTAGCCTTTTTACAATGCTTTATAAATGTTGCAAAAACGATATGATGACATTTTTGAAGTGTCAACAATGCATGTCATTAAATATATTATATTTTAGACAACATGGAGTGAGATATTTAATGACACTTTCAAAATGTTATAATTTTATATATATAAACATTTTAGATACGTCATTAATAGATACATTTAATGACACTTTTAAAGTGTTGTCATTTAGTATATAAGAACACTTCAACAAAGTCATTAATAAATACATTTAATAAAAATTTTAAAATATTGTTATTTATTATATAAGAAAAGTACAAAAACGTCATTAAAACATTTTCAATTACAGTGACAAAATGTTGTCATATAATTTATCGAGATAATTAAAAAATGTCATTAATTTATTTTTTTTATTGTATTGTCATATTTTTTTGTATATTTAGTTTTTATATATCCAGATTTTCGTTTACCTCTTTCAATTATAATTGTTTCAATTAGAATGACGTCATTTGACCCGTAGAGTACCCGTATAAGTATGTATATATGTATTTGATGCTCGAAGCGTATTGGTTTGAGTGTCTGTGCATGCTTTTAAGTTGTTTAATGTGTGCGTAAAGTCTCAGAATGATCGAAGACCCATTCGGCGTCAAAACATATCGAAAATGGTATTTTGAATCAGTGGAGCTCGCTCCATGGAGGAAGAAATTTTTGTCACCGATTACATCAATTTTTGATCTCCTAGATCTGTGGTCCGATTGGGCTGAAATTTTTTCATCTTATTCTCCTCTGATATATCTTCATCATGATCGGTGAAGATCTTGATCGGATTTGTATACTGTAAGGTATAAGACTCCAAACACTGTTTCTCGCAATTTTGATCAAACGGTTGGATCTCGCAATTCCACCATTTGATTGAGCTGAAATTTTACCATAATGTTGGTAACTGACTCATAAAACTCTAGACAATTAAGATGTTAAATTGGTGAGTCGTTTGCAATAAATTAATTATCTAAGTAAAAGTAATTGCAGCAGGAAATCTGCTCCTTTTATTTAAGTGTATTTTTTTCATTTGAGCTCAAAAATTTTCTATAAAAGCAACCAACCCGATTTTTTTTTGCTCACTTTCTCATTTTCACTTAGAAAAAAGTTTAAAGAGCTTGGAGAGGAGAAAAAGAAGGGGAAAGGAGAAAAGGAAGAGAAGTTAGGGTTTTTTTGGTGATTTTTGCCCAAAGTTCACCCAAGGTAATCAAATCTCCCTCATTCTTTCTCATTTTTCTTTTTTATATCACTTTCCTTCATGCATGCAAATTGATTTTTCGACCTAGGGTTTCTATGAATCCCGGATTTTAAGGGTCTTTGACCTATGGTTTACTTGTTTAGGCCATTTTATGCTTGTTTTTTATGCTAATGACCTTCCATAACCTCAATCAACACCTAATAAGTGTTTTTCACCCATAAATCCCGAAATCTAAGGTGGGTGATGGAAAACCAATGTTAGACTTAGGTCTTAAAATTGAGATATGTTAATCTAGAGTGTGTTGGGAGTCTATAAATGGTAAAACCCCCAATTTCTAACAAGAAATTGGTAGGTTTTCATGGATTTGACCTAAACTAAGATTTTGACCTAGAGTTTCCTATTTCAAATTGCATGTGATTTGTATGGAATGCGTGGGTAAATGTGGTGGTATGACATTCTAATTTACTGATCTTGATTAATGGAAACCCTATTGTAGAGTAATTTTGGCCTAGGCCATGTAATTTGGCAATTTCCATTTGATTTGGTGATTTTCATATAATTTGGGAATTTTGCCCAAATTGGAAATTTTGACTTGGACTTAGTCAGTTGATGAAATTGACTTGATAGTTAGTCAAATTGATCCTTAATATAATTGAATGTCATATATTATAGTGTTTGGATCAATGAGGATCAACCTATTGCATTCAATTTGGGTTATGTATAGTTTAAATTGGTATTAAATGATTGAATTGGGCAATATGGGAATTGACTCATGGGTATAATCATCTTAGGAACTTAATTGGCTATGAAATTGGGTTTAAACATAGTTGTTTAGCACACTTATGGACTGATTTTCAGTAATGTGTATAAACCATGTTTCATGTAGGGATTTGAAATGATTTAAGTAACCCAAGTAAGCCCATTGGGGATTTGAAGTGCTTGAGGTGATTGTGGTCATCTTAGTGCTTTATTGGATCGGATCGGATTGAATTGGCTAGGTCTAGCCAATCAAATGTGAGTATTTCCTTACTTGTTGTCTTCTATATGTAGCATTGTAGTATAGAATGATTTTAAATGCTTACCTAATATAGTATGCATGACTTAAATGTTCCATGAAATGTATTTGAGCATAATCTAATAGGGTTTGAATTGGGCTGAGTCTCTTAGCTGGGATTTTTTTTAGGGAATCTCGGGAGTCTAGTGATGATTGCTAATTGTGGACCTGATAGAGGATTTTTATGGGTTGTGTATGTTAGGATTCGCCTAGGCATAGTATTTGTCTTGCTGGGTGAATCTTATGGTTCATACAATCATAGAAATTCTAATATAATACGAGTAAAAGGTCGATCGGGAGATGAGTGTCGCGCACTCAGGCCTTTGTATTGATTCTTACCTAGAAGGTGTTTAGGATTGCATAAGCATGTCATAAATGATATGCATTGTCTTGATATGATATGATTCATTATATTGAGCATGTATGCAACTTTGATTATATCTATGATATTTAAATTGTTTTAATGATCTTGAATTGTTTTACTTGAATGAATATATATGTTACCACTTGTAGAGAACATCCGTTGAGTTTGTTGTAGCTCACCCCTCACTCTTATCCTTTTAGGTTTGAATAGGAAGGGGAAGGGAAAGACTTAGCTACGAGACATTTTTTGACATTTTGTAACGTAAGTGTTAGTACTTTTCCACATTTATTTTGATAAATTGTACTATGTAACACCTAATACTTATACTTAACACTTAGATGAGTTGTAATCATGGTTAAGTATTATTTTGTATATTTGACATTGTGGACTTTAGAAAAAAATAAAATAAAATTGGTTGTCATTTGTGTATGTTTTTACATTAATGATTTGATTATGTTCATATATCTTGATATAAGTTTGGAGATTATGGTTTGTTATTAGAAGGCTGACGGGATGTCGGGTGTATCGATAGTGGATATACTCGGGGTACTATACCGGTCGTGACACCACAGATAGTAGGTCGTGACAATAATTATATCTACTGAATACAAATTGAAATTATCACAAAATTATAAAACTTATAATGACATTTTATTTTCACAAAAAAAATATACAAGAATATTCTTTAAGCACAAAAAAAAAAAAAAAAAAAAAAAATTCTTAAGTACAAGAAGTTAAACAAAAATGAATTAGCAAAATCTTCAACTTTCTTGAACTTATTTAACGTGTTCAATATTTCTTTCAATCTTCGTAAGATCCATCGTAATGTTGTCGTATAAGTTAATCAAATCTTATTATCACAAAACAAGATGACAAAGTAGTTAAAGCTCGTTCTTATAATTCATGAGGACATGAGATCAAGTCTTGACGTCGGGTGGGATGGATGCAATTTTTATTTAGAAAAAAATCTCTTTCGTCATGGATTACGTGTGGAGACACTTGCACAATTCATGATTTGGCTAAAGTCACAAAATTTAACCGAATAGATGCGTTCGATTCAAGTTACAAGTTAAAAATTTGAAAATCATACTAACCCGAATCAAATCGATCAATAATAAAATCATAATTAATGTCAAATATATTATAATAATTATTTGTTACATAATTACAAATATAATTTTTAATGATAAAATTGGATATTTTTATTATATTATTTCAAATAAATATTATTATAGGCTAAATCTCTAAATTAATCAACCCAAATTGAACTAAATCAGACTTTTTTTTATTCGATTCGATTTAGTTAAGTGATTAATTCAATTTCAATTTAAATATTAAACCGACCCAAAATAACTCGATAACACCCTAATTATTATACATGTAGTGGGAAACACCGCTGTCTTTCTCGCGTTAGAGCTTGGCCTTGGGAGTGGTTGGTGGGCGTATTTTAGGCTTTATGAAAAACAATTATTAGTGTTATTATTCCAAAATAAGTATGTTAGCTCAATCTCCACGTGTGGGCCTTTGCGGCCCCTACAGGCTCCATTTCTACCCGACAACTAAAGCAAGTTTAGCTGTAACGCGCCGCACACACGCTTACGAAACTCCTGTGAATCTGTCGTTTGCTTACGTAATCTACAGGTTAATTAACGCCGTGTTCTCGCGGCTACAATTAGCCTTCAAGCCGTGAGACGCCAAAGGTGAAAACCGTTGATATTCCTCAAGACTCTCATTGTTCAAACCTGATTTTCAGTACCTAACAATAGATGCAAATATTAAGATACGTGAGATATTTTATTAGTAATTATCTATAAATAATCACAAAGTTTTATGATAGTCATACTTTACAAAGTATAAACATAGCCTCATATTCATTTTTAGGTAGGTAGGCAATAAATCATTGAATACTAAGCTAGAATCTTATCTTAATTTTTTCTAAATTAACAATTTTTTTTTATCAACAAGATAATATGCATGTAGGTATACCACACAAATCTTTTTTTTTTTTTGTTAAAGAATAAATAATGTTAATAGTTAGTTGATATAACTAACTCCATCACTGTACTATACTCTCAAAAAAGTATCGGACTCGTTTCTGTCTCATTAATCACTTTACTCACTACGGTGAGACAGTTGTCAAAAGTTAAACTTGAAAAGTTTCAAAGCCACCACTTTAGTTGCATATGCTTAATTAGGTTAGTTTTTAGTGTTTTGGAAACAAAAAAAAACTCATAAGTTTAGTTTTTAGTTAGCTAATTGTTACATTTCTATTACATTCATTTCTTTGATTATATAAAATCGAAGAAATGAATGTGTATGTGGAAGTTTATTTCTACATCATCTCTCAATTTTACCTGATGTAGATTTATATCCTTAGTTCACGGCTATCAAAAGTCAATATTCCCTTTAAGTGGTGGCTCTTTGGGTTTTCGAGTCTAGTCTAGTGGTTCTTGGATTTGATGATAAGGTTTGAACCTTCACCTTCCTCATCCTTATCGTCCTCTATAATAAAAAAAATTTATATAATTTTTTTTCTTTATTTTAACTAGTTTCTATGGAGGTGCATTGCACGTGATTGAAAATTACACAAAAAATCTTTTTGCACCTTATTACCAAATTACTCATATATAAAGTTATTAAACTATTTTATATTGAAAAGTAATAAATAATTTGAGAATTTGTAACAAAAGGAGCATATTGTGAATAAAGAGTTTTAACTTTATAAATAATATAGATTAATAAATAATAGACAAATATAGGCCTTATTTGATATTGTGGTAAGAGCTATGCTGAACAAAGATTTCGCCAAACACAGCAGACAATATATTTGAGAGATCTGCTTTTATAGTAAAAAATAAAATTTTGCACATTTTCCTGAAACTAACTTCTTCTACTTTTATGTTTGTAACCCCGCATATGAAAAATTTATTTTTAACTTCAAATGCAAAAGTTGTACCCCACAAGGTCACATACATGTAGACAAAAATGTCAAATACACATTAATTAATATAATAAATTTCACACAAATTAGGATTACAACTCACATGCCTCACCAACGCAGATCATTAGAAGATATCCAACAGTAAACATAACGGTCACGGTAATAGTAACGGTAACAGTGACATCGTTAATTACACTAACACAGCCACGCTCTCCCGACAATTAAAACTTTAGCTGTCAGGCGCAAAAGTACACCCCACAAATCAACACGTGTCACCCCATCATTCGTTCATACACTTCCAATTATTTTCACGACCCAAGTCACGTCAGCCACAAGAGCGCCACGTCATATACATTTCAAAATCTCACTAGCGGCCTACACATCTCGAGGAAGATCAACGTTGTGTACTTGATGTTGACCGTCAGTTTTGTTGGCCTCAGGGTCACACACCATTATTATCAACCACTCAAACCCAAGAAAGACCGTACTCCAGAGGAAGTGTCGGCAAGAGACGCCTGTACAGAACGAAGAGAGAACAAAGAAAGCAATTCTGATCTTTGAGATCATTCTCGAGTACGACGGCATTGGGACAGGATGATGAAGAAGAGATCTGGGTTTAGCAATGGAGGAGTAGTAGTACATGAGAATAGTGAAATGAAGGAAGAAGATAAAGAAATAGAGTGGGAGATGAGACCTGGAGGAATGTTAGTTCAAAAGAGATCATGCTCTAAACCTGAGAATTCTGCTCCTAATTTGCGTCTAAGGATCGCTTACGGCACTTTTCGATACGAGATTTCCATCAATTCTCAATCAACTTTCGGTTAGTGATGATCTTTATATAATTCTCTGCTTTTTTTTTTTTTTCCTTAAATGAAGTTGTTTGTTTGATGCTGCTTCCCAATTCACAAAATCTACCCACTAAAAATACTAACTTTACCCATATACTTCATAAAATTTTTACGTTAAAAAAAATTAACGTTAGCACCCAGTATTCTTAGCATTATCCCAACATCAAATAAAAATTAAGTGTCAGTATCAAAAAATAGTATTGACATCCAACGTACATTTATATTTATTCTTTAAAATTTCCTTTTATTTTCTTTTGTGGGTTTTTTTTTTTAATAAATTCTTAGATAATTCTCTATGTTTCTTTTGTTTTATTCAAACAAGTTATTTGATGCAGATTCTCAATATTAATATCTATATATTTATCATCTATCTATGCTTGATGTACTTAATTGGGCGCTTACCTTGTAGTTATAGCTTTTAGGTTGGCACGAGAGCTTTGTTATTCTAGAGGGCTTATATTCATGCTTCATTCCAAGCATTTTTTTTGTTTATCTAATTTATCAATCATGTATTTTTTTTTCTATTATAAATTTAGTCTACATGTCATCATACACATACGAAAGAGTATTACTATGTATCCATCTATGCTTAGGTGTAAATAATTTTTAACATAGTATCAGAATCTTGCTATATATTCTGAAAGTCTTATATGTTCATACGTCCTTCCAAGCATGTTTGCTTATTTATCTAATTTATTAATTATATTTTTTCTTTCTGTTATAAATTAGTTCACGTGTCATCATGCACATAAAAGAAATTTTTAAATATTTATATTATTAGATATGTGTGAACTGAAATAATAGTCTCACATCAAATACAGACAAAATCATCACATGAAATATAAGTTAAGATTTCACACTTATTAGTATCAAAGTTTTTTAGAATAAAGTTTTACACCTAAGCTCAAATATGATTAAGTTAAAGACAATATCGATACTAGTAAAAATTTAGAATTACCCAACGTATATATTTATAGTTGGGCCAGCACTGTATTCACAAAATATAGGTAGATTTTTTTTTTTTTTTCACTAAGTGATTTTGAATCTTCGTATATATATTTATTTAAATATTTTTAATATTTTTTTTGGGGAAATGAGGGTGTTTTGGTCTTACAAGATTGATTGGTGATAATTATTTTAAGGTTTATTAGATTTTGGCTTTTGGGTGAATAGAGACAGGGGACATCATAACTGTTGAGAATCTTTGCTGTAATTGCACATCACCATGATGCCCTGAATGAAATATTGTTAATAATACAAAGTTGAATCCAAATTACGTGAAAATAAAAAATTGTTAGAATATTCGATAGGAAAATTCCTAATACTTAAATGAAACTAATATATATATATATATATATATATATATAAGAACTACATCTGATAATTAATTATAGCATACTATTTAATTTTTTATTACTAATTTAGTGTAAATATTGTTGAGGTCGCATGATACGAGAGAATGGTTGTTTGACTCCCTCATTTAGTTGTCTATTGTGCACGCATTCTTAGCAAGTGTGACTGTTGCAGTCAATTTAACATTTTCTTTTTTTATTTATATAAATCACAGCATATGTGAAAGAGAAGTGAGGATTGGCAATATTCTTCTTATTTTCATATGTGGAATTGAGATTAAATATTAATTTTTAAAAGAATTTGTATTCAATAGAATAAGAGTTGATTTTTTTTTTTTTTTTGTCTTCAAAGGGTTTTAATTTTAAATAATGTCTTAATATATGTTATTGAAAAATATGTGAAAACTGGTTGTCTCTATATTTTTTTTATCAAAATTAGGTTATAGATAAAATTAATATCACTTTTCTAATGCAACGACCTAGTTTTATTATCATTATTTGAGAAAAAAAAAAAGGATGCAAGAGATAATATATAATTATACATAGTATATGATGTACAAACACATCTAGCTACTATGGAATATATTCAATTTCTTTTTATTTCAAAACCAAAAATATAATGTTCTTTAATTTTTAGATTTGTTTTAATTAGTTGCTAAAGATGTTGCTAATTAATTTTAATTACCAGGAGAACTGAAGAAACTAGTTTCAGCAGAAACTGGATTGCAACCAGTAGAACAAAGGCTAATATTCAGAGGAAAAGAAAGAGAAAATGGGGATTACTTGGACATGTGTGGGGTTAAGGACAGATCAAAAGTGGTTTTGGTGGAAGATCCATCAAGCAAGGAGAAGAGATATATAGAGATGAGGAAGAATGCAAAGATCCAAAGCGTCCATAGAGCTCTTTCAGAGATCTCTTTAGACGTTGACAGGTTAGCAGAGCAGGTGGGTAAGCTAGCCTTGTCTTCTTCCATTTTTCTTGCTTTAAAGCCACTTTATTGGTAGAAATGATAACCTACTTAGGACTTGTTTGCTTTGCAAGTAATTTTTACTTCTTCCTTCTTCTTCTTCTTCTTCTTCTTTTTTTTTTTTTTTTGTGGGTGTGTGTGCTTATAATATAGACTAACTAAGAGTTGGTTAGCTAGTAACAGGAGCGAGTCTTAGGATGAGTTGAGAGACTTATTACGAGTTCGAACCTTACCCTGAACATATTCTGGTTAAGAAAAGAAAACCCACTAAATACCCTGAGTCCGAAAGAATTAGTCTCGCTCCGAAGCGGAGGAGGATACTTCCTGGATGTCAGAAAAACTGATTAATAAAATAATAATAATAATAATAATGATATTGTTTCGTATTTCTAGATTATATTCTTGTTTAATAGGAGCCCATTTGTGTTGTCTTCTTAAATGTATAGGTAGCTGTTATTGAAAAATCAATATCAAACGGGAATAAGGTCCCAGAAGTGCAAATCACAACGTTGATCGAGATGCTCATGAGACAAGCAATCAAGCTAGATAGTATTTCTGCAGAAGGAGACTCCTCTGCTCTTAAAAACTTTCAGGTATACCTGCAGCTTACCCACTATTTTATTTTATTTGATTAATATTCATTACTTATTCCCCTACCCTACCCTCCTTCATAATAATTATATTAATAAACTATCAAGATTATAATGATAAGAGAAATTAATAAATACTTCAAATATATATGTCTTGAATATTAGTTTGGTTTTACTATATATGACCATATATATCTTATTGAATAAATACTGAGAATTTGGTGAATATATGTTGTATGAAGGAAATCAAATATAAAATATAGAGTTGGTTGTACCCACCACTCAACTAAATGTTCTTTCTTAAAGAAGGCATTTATTTTATTTTAATTTTCCTGCTAAGAGGATGGTCCCAATCAAATTCTGTCCACCCATCAATTTCCAGTACTGATCTGCACATAAAAGAAAAAATAAGCTTTAATTAATGTTATTCAGAAAGTATACATACATACATACACATATATATAAAATGTGCTAAAATATATATTTTCACAATAACTAAAATGCATGCTTCTTATTCATATTTACAATGCATCATATATATCAAAGCATACCATCTTCTAATTACACCTATTTAAGCCCACAAGGTTAAGAGCCTACAATTAGAAGGTTTGATTTTATCTTTTTTTTTTTATCTCACCTGTTTATTGTCTATCTCAACTCACTTTCTCATTTACATCCACATAAATTTATAATCATTCTCTTTGTACTCTTCTAAAAAATCCGTCTTTGCTCATCAACTCACCTTCAAGCTTTTTCAGACCTTCTTCTCTTTCTATGAATTCTTATCTTCCATCAAATTATCATCTCCAATTTATATATATATATATATATATGTATATGTATATATCAAGAATGAATAACTTTCCTTGGTTAAAGTACTTTCACATGACATAATTCTTGTAAGATAACCATTGAATTACACAGTCAACATGAAGTTGGTGCAGTTGGTAAAGAGGTGGCTTTAGAACCCAAAAGTTTTAAGTTCAACTCTTACCACTGTCTACTCTTACCACTGTCTCACTTTAGGTGGTGAGGGGGATAAATGAGTCAGGAACGGGCTTGATACTTCTTCAAGAACGCAGTTTTATGATGAAGCTGGTTATACAATTAACTACTAACATTGTATCTTCTCAAAATAAAAAAAATAAAAAAAACCATTGAACCACACAAATTTATAGCTATCAAGTAAATGCCACACAATAGATATCAAGCTAACACCAATAGATACTTCCCCACACAACTCCATTCTACATATAGAGATATAGAAGAAAGATCAAAGAAAAAAATATCAAACATGCTAACAAGGAAAATGCAAAAGTTAATAATTAGACTTAAACCTAATGCTTTATGGCTTTCATATATACCTTCTTTTTTTTTTAAAAAAAAAATTGAAAGTTATAGCTAATTAATAGTAATGTCCAACAAATACCAATTATATATAAAGCTATTAACTAACAATGATATAAGGGTGTGCGAGGATAAGGAGACTTTCAAATATCTTAATGGACTAGTTAGGTACTTTGTACCCTTGAAAAATACGGAGTTTCTAATTACAGTAGGTTTATCAAGGATTAGCCTTCAACACTTTTGTTTTTTATATTATTTTTGAGCAAATTGACAAATAGCGACGGATCCCTCCAACAACATTTTAGAAAAATTCTTTATAAACTATGTTATGTTATATGTTTTTGTTCCCCCTACCCCTCCCTCCAAGATCAAAGGTTTAGATCGTCACTATTGACAAACATATTTTTTTAAAAAAGAAATTTTATAATATATATCTTATAATACCTTATATATAATTTATTGATGAAAATCTTTTAATTAATGAAATAAATCAAGATTCAAGAGGAACTAATGAAACTACCATTCTTTCAAGATTAGTAGGACAAAGACTCAAATATTAAATGTAATTTAAATGGAAGTGGTAATACAAGTAAAGAAACAATAAATAATATTGAAAGTCAAGAAACAATATTAACTAGGAAAGCAAATTCAATGAAAGTCAAGAAAAAATGTTATGAATCAAATTCAATGAAAATACATAAGTTAAAATTATTTGTGATGAAAAAAAAAATTAACTAGGAAAGCAAAAAAGAATGTCTTAATCTAAGGAATTGGAGATGACCCATCAAAGATATAATGATCTATAACCGACAAGATTGTTTGAAAATATACAATAGAAATTATTAGATATGCTACTCGGGAATTATGACATAACATAACTTTGATTTTTTAATCATTGATGGAGTGGAATAGATAAAATAAATTTGAAAATCATAAATCAGAAATAGAGGAAATCTATATGAGGGTAAAGAGGTAATTTTTTTAATTATTCTATTATAGTATCTTAACCCCTAATATTTATTATGATTTAAGTTAGGATAACTTTATTTATTTATTTTTTCATTTTTCCTATTTCCATGTTAATTATTTATTTGTTTTGCATGTATATTAATTCTTACTGGGACTTTTCTTATGAGCTATGGCTTTTAAGTTTATTATTGTTACAAAAGTTTTTCTTTCTTTTCTCATTGTTATTAAACCTTTGTGACTATATCACACTTAATCAAATAATAATGTGATTTTGTCAAGCTAAATTGATTTTAATTCTTTTATTTAACTGGTAAAAGTAGTTTATGAATTCATAGGTTCTAATAAATAAATATGCAACTAAGCATAAATGGTGTTTTGCAGGGTAAGAGGGTGCAAAAGTGTGTTGAAACATTAGATGCAGTAAAGATCTCAAATACCAAAATAAAGGCTGTGGTAGTCACAGCCAAGTGGGAGACCTTTGACTCTCCAAGTAGTACAACAAATTGGGAATTTTTCGATTGATCATCTTTGTATCAATATTTTTCATTTTCATGTAATTGAGCTTAAAAAAACAAGGCATTCTAGTTCTAACTGTAGGCCATCTGCATTATTATTTTCGCATCAAATAATTTCACAACTTGCTTTTGTTGGTTTGATATAATACTTGTTAATTATGTTATATATTGTTATAATCTAGCACTAGGACATGTATGTTGATCGAACAGACACTAGAGTGCTCGAGTTTCTAACATGTTTGATCAAATGAGAAGTGTCATATTCCGCAGATGTAATGAGTACCCCCTCAAGGCATACTTCAGTCATTATAAAATCATAATATTGTCTCATCCCAGTACACAGCCCACTCAACAGTGTCTAGTATTTTCAGAATCATTTGTCCATACTGTTCACACATGAACAGTGTAAGGCCTCCCCCGAATTCGAACCTCACACCTCATATAGGTTGATTTCGCAATTCGAGTAACCGTTGAACTATACATAGGTCTTTTTGTCACACCACGCGGATGCGATGGTTACCTCATCGAGTCTATTTCAGTCATAGTTTCACATAATATTGTCTTATCTCAGTACACAGCCCACTCAACAGTGTCTAGTACTCTCGGGATCATTTGTCAACGGCTCAGTGGTTACTCAGATTGCGAAATTAACCTATATGAAGTTTGAGGTTCGAATCTGAGAGAGGCCCTGCACTGTTCATGTGTGAACAGTGTGGAAAAATAATCCCGAGGGTACTAGATACTGTTGAGTGGGCTGTGTACTGGGATGAGATAATATTATGTGGTGCTATGACTGAGGTACGCTCGATGAGGTACCCATCGCATTTGCATGGTGTGATAAGAAATGCATTAAAAGGTTTAAGAATTCAAATTTGTTTTTTCAAACACTAGGATTCTTATTGCTAGTAGCTCTCTTTTTGAACTCTCATGGTGTAGGAAGTTGATTCATGCTCAGTTGGCGCGTGTTTGTGTTTATTTACAACATCTTTGTATATGGTTTCTAGGCATAATTGTTCTAATATAAAGAATTTGTTTATTTTAAAGGGTAGCTACTGATATCAATTGTATTGTAAGACAAGAATTGATTGTATATCTGAAGGAATAGGAAAGAAAATAAATTTTATTTAATAAACAAACATATTGGTTGCATTATATATGGTGAGGAATAAAGTATCCCTAATAGGGCTAAATGACAATTTTGGACATTATACTTTTGAATTTGTAAGCTTTGTTGATTAGAAATGTAGTTATATATATATATATAAAATGCTGCATATCATGTAGATTTACATGTATAACATTATTACTAGATGCATTCAAACAAAAATAGACAATATTATTAAAATTGAAATGTTCATTTTCCAAAAATTAAAAAATTAAAAAATAACTAATTCTATAAGACTTCATCAATTCATAGATACATATCTATACCATTAATTCTAAAACCATTTAAATCCTAAATTAAAAAAAAAATTATGTTAGTCAAATTCCAAAAGCATAAAGAACATCATGCAACACTAAAATCTATTAAGTTAATGTTGATTGGAAATCTAAGTAAATCATATTTATGCTTGCACTCGAAATCACCTTGCCTATAGTTCAATAATGGATATAAGTTACATTAATCTTTTATTTTCGACTTGAAAGCACTTTAATTCTCATTTTTCTATGCAAATTTTTATTAGTTCAAGTTTAATGAAATGTTGATCAATTGTTTCAACAGACTTCTACCACTCAATAATATACTGAACCTTTTGATGAGAAAATTTGAAATTGTCTTAATTTGAATTTTCTCTCTTGTTTAGTTCATCAACTACAAGGTTTGTTACAAGAACCGTGTTTTTCATAAACATAAAGACGCAATAGTACAAAATTAACACTATTACTATGAACACATATACTAATAATGGTTGGAATAAAATCATTTAAGTAATTAAGGTTGATTTGAATAAGATACAATATCATGAGTTTGCATGAGTTACTTTCATCGTTCTATATATATTTCAAGACTTCATTACTATTACTTAATTCAAATCCACAAAACAATTATTAGTTAGAATACTTAATTAATAATTCAAGCTAACAAACCATGTTATAACAATAATAGCTCAGTTACACTTATTACTTTCATTATTCAAAAACAAAAAAAACTATAACAATTTAGACAATTTCATTTGATATGTGAATTACATCACAACAACATACGCTTGTGATAAAAATATGTTTGACAAATTGAATAACTATTGCATTAATGCCATCAACTACAAAACAACAACAAATAAAAGAATAATATCTATTACATGGTCCTCAATTTTTGAATCACAAACTTTTTGCAAGGAGGGCGGTTTTGAGTAGGGGTGGCAATTCTTGTTGTAGTGTCGTAATTTTGTATAATGAAATATATTGTAAATTCAAACACGATACGTTTAAATAACGTGTCATTATATGTAAACTCAAACCCGACACGTTTAATAAACGAGTTAAACAGGTTAACCTGTTTATAACCCTTAAAGCTTAAACAAGTTCATTCTAACCTATTTATCATATATAAATTCAAAATTAACATATAAATCAAATATTCAATATTATAATTATACAACTATATAGTAAAGACCAAATAAAATATAATAAAGTTAAGAGTCCCAACACATGACATAAAATATTAAAAAGTCTTCACACATAATATAAGTCTCAACACAAAATATAATCGTGTTAAACGAGTCAATTTCGAGTTTAGCAGGTCTACCTGATTTTAACCTGAAATTTAATCGTGTCTAATTGGATTTAACCTATTTTGACCCGCACCTGTTTATGCAAAAATTCAAACTCATTTATTTTGTGTTGGTTTCGAGTCGTGGCCTATATTGTCACCCCTACTTTTGAGTTGGTACAAGCACTTCAAAGATTTGAGATAAGAGATAAAATAATAAATCACTTGATTCTTCTATATGAAATTGACTCTCTTAAACTCCATATATGATGACCCATAATAATTTTTAGGGACATGATATGATATGATCTTTTCTACCATCAAGTTCTACAAATTGGTAGGAAGTCTAAGAGAGTTTGGACTCTAATCTACCATCATGAAAGTAATAGCCCTTAAATGTAGCTCACAGCATATGTGGTTAATTTGCGTGCTAATATTTCAATGTATGTATGATGTAAAATCATTTTGTACCTGCAAAATTCATACTATAAGGTGTACATACCTTGCAAATGATCACTTAGTCTAGTGGTCAGAGTGCACTCCACCTTATCATGATGTAGTGACTTTAAGTCACCCTAGGAGCAAAGTTGTGCCACATATAATGGTTTGCGGGCTCTTGGAGTCCTTGTTGGCTTTGACCCCTATAGCTGAGTGCTCGTCAATGTGAGATTCAATTTTCGTTTGACCCAATATGGGTCAACTTGATAAAAATAAAAATAAAATAAAATAAAATAAATTGAAAAAAAGTGTACATACCTTCGTAATTGGGATCTAATCAGTCATCCTCTATTCAAAGAAGGTGATGACTGTGTCACATAAAGATGTACAAATTAAATAACATGTCTTCTCATAATATTCATTATGTTTGCATAATGTCATAGTTGTATGTAAAATCGAAAACTAAACTGCTTAGTTCAATATTTTTATTCAGTCATTTTAAGTAATTCATTTTAATTAATAAATTAGAATTAACAATCTAAATTATATTTATGACAAATGGCTTACATCTACTTCAATGATGTACATAATATGATCATATGAATGAAAAGATACTAAAAGCTTAACATGGTCACCAATCCAACATTTTTTTTCTTTTTCCAATTCATGTTTTAAGGCCTTATTAAAGCTAAAATAAGGTTAATTCTATTAATTTATTATAGAGTCATATCTTCGAGATATCAATAAAATTTAGCAAAATATTTATGGTAAATCAATGAGTCAACTTAGTTGATTCAAACTTAGATGGGTTGGGTTGAGTTGGACCAAGCTTAAACCGAAATTGAAATAGGCATAGACCAATATTAAGTTGGGCTTGGATGGAATATTGATTGAGTTGGGAGTAGCTAGGCTTTGTATGAGATAAATCGAAGTTGACTTGGACTTCAATATGGAGTGGTCCTTGGGTCATCCTATGTAAATAGTCAACTCCTAGTTATCAAGTCAAATGGGACTAGAGCAAATGATCTCAATAATTTCCTACCAAGACACATCATACTTTACATAAAGCTCTATACAAACAATACCTTAAACACAAAAGCACAAAAATATGACTTTGATATCATTTTAAACTTGATAAAATTGAAATGATAAATTAGAGTGGAAACACAAACCAAAACTTAAGTATTCCATGGGTTTATTCACTTCTGTCACTCTTAACAACTAGATTACACCACTTGAAGAGTCTTAATTCTAGTCTTTATTGGAAAAACTCATTTCAATTTGTCCTATGGTCTAGCCCTTAACTATTCGAGTCATTTTATCTATTGCCAAGTCACACGAGGATGGCTCTTGAGGCAATTAGCTAGATGTTAATAATGCCTTCTTGAACCGTGAATTAGATAAATATGTGTACATCCATCAATCACCAAGATTTTAAGATCAAAGCCAGCCTCATCTAGTTTGTAAACTACAAAAGGCTCTATATGGACTTAAACAAGCCCCCTGAGCCTGGTTTGATATAATATTTCAATTTGCTCTCACTCAGCTTGGCTTTAGTTCTTGCAAATCTGATCAATCATTATTTTGCAGATTCACTCAGTCTCATGTGATTTATGTGTGCTTGTTTATGTCAATATAATCATCACAAGATATAATAATGAAGCAATTGATGGATTAGTGGCTCAATTGATTGAGCAAGTCATTTGCCCTTAAAGACCTTTGTTCTTAGCATTATTTCTTGGGGATTAAAGTGAATTCTACAGCTCATGGACGCCACCTCTCTCGATTCAAGTATATTCAAGATTTATTAAAAAGAACAAACATAGTTTCGACCAAGGAATGCCCCTTTCCTATGGTCTGTCTCCAGCATTGCTACTTCTTTGTCGGCATATCAAGGTGATCATATTCCTAATACTGCAGAATATCGTTCAGTTGTGGGTGCCTTACAATATGTAACTATTACTAGGCCTAATAACATATGTTGTTAATAGAGTTTGCCAATATATGCAAAGTCCATTGATTGAACACTGGAAAGTTGTAAAAAGGACCCTCAAATACTTAAAAGGGTTCTACTCGCTATGGTCTTCAGCTCCATAAGCGCTAATTTCTCTTCTAATCTAAACATTGTAGGTTTCTGTGATGCGGATTTGGCTTCAAATCCAAATGATCACAAGTCCAACTTTGGTTTTTGTGTTTTCCTAAGCTCCAATCTCATTACTTGGAGTGCCAAAAACAACACAAGATACCTAGATCCTCAATAGAGGCCAAATACTCCAAACTTGCCCCCCTGGTTGTTGAGATTACTTGGGTACAATCTCTGTTACAAGAGTTACATATTCTTTAACATTATTTCTCGGTCATTTGATGTGATAGTCATAGTAAAATTGCAATGGCTCATAACCTAGTTCTTCGTGCTAGTACTAAGCATATTGAGCTGGACTTATACTTTGTTTGAGATAAGGTTGCACAAAAACAGCTTGTCATTAATCATGTTCCCACTCTTGATCAAATTGTTGATGTATTTACCAAGGCTCTGTCTACACCTATATTCTAGTCCTTGTGTGCCAAGCGCATTGTTCATTCTTCCCCAATAAGCTTGAGGGAGGATGTTAGCTATGTGCCATTGGACTTGTAGCTTTTGGAAGAGGTGAAGTTTCTCGAAGTAACAACATTGGTGAGAAAGACAGTTAATTAGACTGTTGGGATTGTTATGACAATTTGTTAAAGAGTGAGTGTTTAATTAGTTAGATGTACATTAGAAGAGGCTATCTCTATGTATAAATACAATAACAATGTACTAGATAGTATGCGAATTCCATTATATCTCTCTCAAGAAATGATGACAGATTTTTCTAAAAACTGAAACAAGCTTACTAAGCTTGTTAACTCACTCATCCCTTTTTATTTTGTGAAGATCATTTAGTGTGTGAGAGACAAAGTCAATGGTATCGCCTAGTAGTCTCTCTTATCAACTCAACCCCTTCCAAATACAAATGTACGTATGAACAAAAAGGGCGATGATTATTTTGATATTGAATGAACTTAAGAAAGCTTAATTAAATTTCACTCTTTTGGCCTTCATATTGTAACTGATTGGTCACTTAAGTTTTATAACTATATTTTATGCCCTATTAACTTGTTCGGTGAGATTCTCAATGGTCATTAGCGCTTCAAATAGTCTGATAGGCAAGACAAAATTAGAAATTGATGGTTGTCTCCGAAATGATTCCGCAAAAAGGCTGAGTATCATAAATCCGTGGATCCATACATCTTGATTGGAAAAGAATCAATAGTCAATAGAAAAATAGCCATAATTGATCAATATCTTTCTCAAAATAAACAAAAAGAAAACGAAAGATAAATCATGGATGAAATTAATATGCCCTCTTGAGGGATTGCTTAAGAATAAGAAAAAGGAATCTCATGTAAATACTATCGAATACGGTTTGATCCTATTCATGGGTATTCCGTAAATATCTCATTCCTAAAATAGAAAGTTTTAAAAAAAAATGAGACATTTTTAAAAGATTGGATGAATTAAATAAGAGAAATTGTATTTATATTTGTTTGGATTAAATATTAATATTGGTTTAATGAAACTTTATAGGATCTCATTGCAATTCACACTCCAAATATAAATAGTAAAATTTATCTCATTAAATAGAAGAGGTGTTGGTATTATTCTTTAGGTGTAATATGGTCGCGTTATTTGGCATACCTTACATTTCAACCTAGAGAATGAGGGATCCCAAGAGGGATCTCAAAGGTAAAAGTTGTAGTTTCGTCAAGCTTACACATGTTATTCTTACTTCCCAAGTGAGACTCCTTGCACTTATTATATGGATATCATTGTTAGTATAATATTTCAAAATATCTTAAAGATGTATACAAATATTCAATCGAGGAATTCATTCTATATAATGACAACTCTAAACTTCCTTATTTACACTTCATCACTATTAAAAGGCCATATTTAGTTTTTAATTAAATATAGATTAATCTTATTTAAGTCAGCGTGATTGATTAAATTTTTTAAGGTTTGCATTGTGATTATACAATATGAAGCTTTAACAACACGGGGCCTCACAACTAGGGTAGCAAAGTGAATCCAATTTCCTTTACCGATGTAGGGCGTGAATAAGGCTTCTCTAGACTCGTTGATAGTGAGAAAAGAGGTGAAGAAAGAATTCAAAAATTGTAAAAAAAAATCAATATTATTCGGTCTATGTCAATAACTCATATAAGACAAAACTCATGAACGGTTCCTAAATAGACTCGAATATGAAAATAGCAACAACTACGCTTCTACACATACTTAACACTAAAAATTGTAAATTTTGCTAAAAATAAAAAATATCCTAAAACCTATCTAGAAAGAAAAATATTGCGATGTATATCATGTAATAACAAACGAAATCAAAATCAGACTCTTCTACGTTGAGTTATACTCGAAAGAAAATTTTTCTAAAATAGCAAAAGTGTTAATTTGAAGGCCTAAACGATGAAATTTGCCTAAAAAATTCGGGAACAAGTGTTGTTTTATCAAAATTCCATGCCCAGTCTTTTAGCAAAATTCCATGCATGTCCTTTTTCCGCTACACCTTCTTGGCATGTTTAAATTTATGCAAATATTCCAACTCTTTTTGGATTGCATCATTTACCCTACCAAAAATACATCACTAATTATGTAAACTTGTCATGGAATCATATTTATTATATCATTATGGGTTTTTAAACATAGAATGATACTATAGTCATGAGTCCCATGTATTATTGTTTATATTTTTACATTTATGAATCTTATTTATTAATTGTAATAATAACATGAGCTTACAAACTTCGAATGAAACTAGACAACCCGATTGTGAATAGGGTTTGATTTGGACAAAGGTTTAGCGCCCAAATGTCAAACTTGGTCAAGTCTAGACACACCATATACATGTTAATATAAGGTATTGCTCGAACCGATTATGTCCAATTTCAATTTTTTGTCACTGCTACTTGCACCTAATGGTGCAACAAGGCATAGAAAAAAAAGGTGAAGACAAAACTCGTTGATTCTTCAAAATAGTGAGAAAAGAGGTGAAGAAAGAATTCAAAAATTGTAAAAAAAAAAATCAATACTATTCAGTCTATGTCAATAACTCATATAAGACAAAACTCATGAATGATTCCTAAATAGACTCAAATATGAAAATAGCAACAACTACGCTTCTACACATACTTGAATAATAAAAATTGTAAATTTTGGTAAAAATAAAAAATATCCTAAAACCTATCTAGAAAGAAAAATATTGCGATGTATATCATGTAGTAACAAACGAAATCAAAATCAGACTCTTCTACGTCGAGTTATACTCGAAAGAAAATTTTTCTAAAATAGCAAAAGTGTTAATTTGAAGGCCTAAACGATGAAATTTGCCTAAAAAATTCGAGAACAAGTGTTGTTTTATCAAAATTCCATGCTCGGTCTTTTAGCAAAATTCCTTGCATGTCCTTCTTCCACTACACCTTCTTGGCTTGTTTAAATTTATGCAAATATTCCAACTCTTTTTGGATTGCATCATTTACCCTACCAAAAATACATCACTAATTATGTAAACTTGTCATGGAATCATATTTATTATATCATTATGGGTTTTTAAACATAGAATGATACTATAGTCATGAGTCTCATGTATTATTGTTTATATTTTTACATTTATGAATCTTATTTATTAATTATAATAATAACATGAGCTTATAAACTTCGAACGAAGCTAGACAACCTGATTTTGAATAGGGTTTGATTTGGACAAAGGTTTAGCGCCCAAATGTCAAACTTGGTCAAGTCTAGACACACCATATACATGTTAATATAAGGTATTGCTCGAACCGATTATGTCCAATTTCAATTTTTTGTCACTGCTACTTGCACCTAATGGTGCAACAAGGCATAGAAAAAAAAGGTGAAGACAAAACTCGTTGATTCTTCAAAATAGTGAGAAAAGAGGTGAAGAAAGAATTCAAAAATTGTAAAAAAAAAAATCAATACTATTCAGTCTATGTCAATAACTCATATAAGACAAAACTCATGAATGATTCCTAAATAGACTCGAATATGAAAATAGCAACAACTACGCTTCTACACATACTTGAATAATAAAAATTGTAAATTTTGCTAAATATAAAAAATATCCTAAAACCTATCTAGAAAGAAAAATATTGCGATGTATATCATGTAGTAACAAACGAAATCAAAATCAGACTCTTCTACGTCGAGTTATACTCGAAAGAAAATTTTTCTAAAATAGCAAAAGTGTTAATTTGAAGGCCTAAACGATGAAATTTGCCTAAAAAATTCGGGAACAAGTGTTGTTTTATCAAAATTCCATGCTCGGTCTTTTAGCAAAATTCCTTGCATGTCCTTCTTCCACTACACCTTCTTGGCTTGTTTAAATTTATGCAAATATTCCAACTCTTTTTGGATTGCATCATTTACCCTACCAAAAATACATCACTAATTATGTAAACTTGTCATGGAATCATATTTATTATATCATTATGGGTTTTTAAACATAGAATGATACTATAGTCATGAGTCCCATGTATTATTGTTTATATTTTTACATTTATGAATCTTATTTATTAATTGTAATAATAACATGAGCTTACAAACTTCGAATGAAACTAGACAACCCGATTGTGAATAGGGTTTGATTTGGACAAAGGTTTAGCGCCCATATGTCAAACTTGGTCAAGTCTAGACACACCATATACATGTTAATATAAGGTATTGCTCGAACCGATTATGTCCAAATTCAATTTTTTGTCACTGCTACTTGCACCTAATGGTGCAACAAGGCATACAAAAAAAAAAGATAAAAAGGGAGAGCCACCCCTCTCGTATATCTGTGTCCTTCCGATTAGTGGATAAAGTGCTCGAAAGGGAAGCAAGCCCCCCTTAGTCAAGCTTATAGTTTTTTTAAAGATATTAAAGATTATTTATGGTTTTTCTTAAAAAAAAAATAATCAATGTCAAATTTTCCACATTTTCAAATCCCTGCAATGAACTCCTCAGTTGTGGCAATAATCCACAAACATTGATGAGCAATTGAAAATAGTTCATCTTCGTTCAATCACCCCTACAAATTCCAAAACTATGTATTTTTTTGTCTTGTTAGCCATCACCTACACCAATAGCACCATACTTCGATCACTAAATGCATATGAAGAGTATATATTTAGTAATTTATAGGTAGAAATCAACTCCTATTACAAGAACAGATTGTTCATCATATATTTATCTTCACGCAATTGCTACTGATGGAAGACTCAACATTTAATTAGCAAGCAATCATAACAAAGCCCACAAATATTGATAAAAATAAATAAAAAAAATCTAAGGAAATATAGTAGTAGTGGTAAAATAAAACAAGTTGACAAATATAATTTTTGAAACTAAAAAACATATCCTCAAATTATGTCTTCACAAGATCTCAATGAAAGCTACCCTAAAGTTAATTCATGAAACTAGTTTCAAGTGGATATACATATAACCTTGTTTCTCTATTTTCATTCCCATTTATTTTAGAGATTTATCTTCGCGTTATTCTATCTAATCAATAAGGACCTAAAGCTTCATAAGAAATGAATGCATATTGAAATTCACTTATCTAAACTAGAGAAAAAAAATCGCAATTGATCATCTTATGCTTGAAAACCTAAGGTCCCCTTCTAAGTTTGTCCTAGATCAAAAAGATGTGGCATGAGAATAGAGACTTTCCCTTTATAAGATCTCCCAAAATGTAAGATAAGTTCGTTATTCAATTTGTTGAGGGATGACATGAAGACTCTAAAAATATAGCAAATATAATAATGATACTCACTATTGAAGTTCTTAAATCCTTTGCTTTGACATACATTTGACTCAAGATTACTAATTCAGGCACTTCAAATGCACTTAATCAATTAGTTTCTCAAATAGATTGTCTTGTACATCTAGGTATAGTTTTATTGGACTTATTCCCAGTTCTATTTGTAGTAGAATTTTAAAGTTTGTTATACTCACAATTTCAATGAAGTAACAATGTAAAATTCACCTATTTTTCATGTCTCATCATACATGCAACATATGTGGCAAATCAATCATTATGCAGGTAATGACCTAAGTTGATGATTAAATGTATACAGATGATACTCATGAAAAGTATGATCATCCTATATGGTTACATAAATCTAACATATGAGCATAAAAATCAAAATATATTGTTTCTAAATCAAGATTTACAAATCTTAAGGTTCTTATCATAAACTGTCTATAAATTTAAAATATGAGATTTGTCCATGATTAACAACCACCTTGTAAAAACATTGCCATATTGTAAAATGTGGTTTCCCCCTATTCCATCACATCCTAAATACGTAATGATTTATGTTTCCTTTTCTTGTGAAGTCCAGTATCTCGGTATACATTAACATTACACTTAATCCATATAATTACCATTAAAGAGAACTTACATCATATCAAGATTTTCTTTTTCTACTACCTTCATGGTTTTCATTCTCTATTAGGCCCTCTACGAAGGATTGTTTCCACTGGATGATCCCTATTTTGGGTTGCCTCTGGAGTTTCACTTCCCAAGTGAAGTTCTAGTTGGGCCCTGAAAGGAGGATCATTCCCGTTAAACTTACATAGTTATAGCACACCCTTGAGGAATGGTTTCATTGAATTAGGATGATATTTGAAACAGGTGACCTAGAAACAAGTGATGTTATTCAAATTGAGTATATAGTTGTATTGTAATATTATGCATGATACAACATTGTAACTAATATTTGTGGCGTCATGCCTTATTTATATGTAGTGCCTTTGTTTTTCCTTAGATAAGTGTTTGGATAACTGTGCAGCTTATTGCTTACTAGGTTTGTTAGCTCACTTCTTAATTTTTCTCCTCCTTATAGGATCTTGTAGTGCACTAGAAAAGAAAAAAGGCTCACCATTTTGTTGGTGTAATGATCATCACCCTTGCATACTTTGATGATTGCAAACAATATTTCAATAATTACTAATCACTTTGACTAAGTTGTTTCAGTGTCATAATGATCAAATTATAAAAGTCAATGAAAAAATCAAAGTTAAAGCTTGAAATGAATCAAAGCAAAGGGAAGATCAAAATCAACTTTTCATATGTAATTGCTTAGATTCATTAAGGGTTATAGAATTCTCCTTAGGTTTTTAAAGCATTGCATGCATTTAAAATCTTTTAAATCATCTAAGTTTTAAAAGTCAAATTGGCTTTCAATTCAGTCAAACTTTTGACTTTCATTCAAAATGATTTAAACACTTGCATGAACTTCAATTTGATTGATTTCAAGTGTATTCAAGTGTGTTTAAACTAAGTTTATCGAGAAAACATGTTTTTAACTTAGAATTTTATAAGAATAACATGTTTCAGTTTTCTGTGCATAGTAGAAATGGGTTCCCTATAAGGAAAACGTGTTTCCACTTATCGAAAGTGATTATTTCACTTGGACAGACAAAAACGCATTTCCATCATTTTGTCCATAATAGTGGTTTTCTGGATACAAGCACAAAAACGTGTTTCCCATTAAGAAACACATGTCCTGTATTTTTTACAGAATGATGGTGATGGCACAGAAACACGTTTCCTTGCCTTTTGGCAGAATGCCAATTTTGTGTGTATTTTTTTAACAAAAACGCGTTTCCACTATGCAAATGCGTTTCCTACTTTTACAAAGTGTTTTTTACTATAAATACATGCCCTAGCTCATTGTGAATAACTTTTGCAAAATTTTTAGGAGCTTGTGCATTTGTGTGTTCTCCTTATTTTCAAATTCAAACAAGTTTCTCAAGTTCAAGTGTTTGTTAATATGAGAGAAAAAGGTTTTGATTTTTCAAGTGTTCATCACTTTCAAACAATCTTTGAAGTTTTCTCTCTTACTTTGAAGAAATCTCTTGAGCTTTCATCTTCACTGTCACACCCCAGTACACAGCACACCGCAGTGTCTAGTACCCCCGGGATGTGATGGGTACCTCATACCAAGCGTACCCCAGCCATTACGATCCATAATATTGTTATACCTCAATACACAGCAAATGGCTCAGTGGCTACTCCAAGTGCGGATTCTAACTCCTTAAGGGGAGATTGCGAGTTCGACTTGGGGGGAGGCCCCCTTTGTGGACAAAAAATCTCGGGGATACTAGACGCTATGTGCGGGCTGTGTATTGAGGTATAACAATATTATGGATCGTAATGGCTGGAGTACTCTCAGTATGAGGTACCCATCACATTCCGGGATACTAGACACTGCGGTGTGCTGTGTACTGGGGTGTGGCATTCACTATTTGAGAAGAACATTTTAAGAGATTTCAAGTGTTTTGTTGTTTTGATTTGTTATGTTTAAACTTCATCTTCTTCAAGTCAAGAAATAAAGAAGGAACCTTCCATTGTAGGCTCGCACTTCATTTTTATCATCTTTGGTTGAATTGATCTAGGGAGGTATTCATTCTCTATTGTTCTAAAATCCTAAGAGTTGTTTGGTAAGAACACTCACTATCTTTTGTAAACGATTGTTGTATTTTGTATTAGCCAGTTAGCCAATCAGGGAAGTTTTCCTAACCGAAAAACGGTGTTTGTAACGGTTTGATACACACCCGTAAGTTGGATCGAGGTTATTGGATTTTGGAAAATCTTGACTGGGGGGCCAAGTAGTGGAGGTGGGCTTTGAAGAAGCCGAACACTATAAATCAATGTGTTCACTATTTATTTTTCTTGCACTTTACTTTGCTTTCTATCTTTGCCATAATCGTTATTTAAGGTTTTCAAAAATTTGCTAAGTCCAATTCAGCCTCCCCTCTTGGACTATAATCTGGGCCAACACCTTTAGACTATCCTTGTAGCTTCACCACTCCTAGACACTAATGTATGAGAGGACAAGTGAAAGGAGTTGTATTATCATTTTTCTATTCAGTAAATTTGGGACTATATAGCGATCCAACTAAAGATTTTGATTCCAATGGGGACAACTATGATCATGTTAGTTACGGTGAAGTAGGCACGCATATCAACGTTTAAGCCCACAATAAACATATGATGAGCCCAAATAAGAGATCCAAGAACACCCGTACTGATACGAGCTATATGGAATTGCTAACGAAATTTCCAAGGCTTCCATACTAATGTATGTTGTATGTGTATGAGATTTCCTTTTCTATATCTCTTTGCTTGTTGATTTGTTAAAGGAAGTGTTGTGCAAGGATACTAATTCAAAGGAATATTACCCTAGGCAAACACTGGGATTTGACCGTCAGTCTTGTGGAACCTTCAAGGTTTTGAAGATTGACGGAAACACTGCAATAGTCTGATTGGAAATAATCTAACATGTTTTCATCGATTGGGGTAAGGTTTCTCTAATCCTTTGGTTCTTCATTAACTAAGATTGAATGACAATGTGAGCTACGGTTTAGGTACCTTCAATTTCATGCTCAAAGCATGTATTCTAAGTGTATAGGTTACATATAAATGAATGAGAAAGATAAAATCCGAGTTTCTCCACTCTAAGGTCTCTAGACTTAGGGTTTTGGAACACTTAAGAGTTAAAAAATAGACCTAGAATGTAAATTTCTCAACCCTTTTGATTGATTTTGATGGAATAAGCGTTTTCTTACAATGAGTTGTTGGAACGTAAGATCAATGCGTATGAATATCGTTGTTTGGAGAGTAACTTGATTTATAAATGATGAATATGTCCTTTGGTGTAGGACTTGATGCACTCTAAGGCATCTTTTAGAACTAGAATAGACCAAAGGCTTTGAGAGCTTCATGTGTGAATTAGAGTTCTTTAATTTGGAATTATTTGTTGTATCATGATTAAATTCCCTACTTTCCATCATTTATGTCATTGTATACTATATGAAATTTATTGGATAATGGTTCAAATGTATATTTTGTGTGAATGCATGTAGTTTCTATACTATTGAATGGTTTTGTCTTGCAAATGTGTATGACCCGTGTAAGTAGCTTTAAAATAGATGTGTCCCTATGCCTCGAGTATTATCCCTACATAGAATTGGACCCAACCAAACTAGAACTAACTGATTATTCTTGGAGAGAGATGCATCCTCATACTTTAAATTTGTGCCCTTTGGCATGGATAGACCCACCAAAGGATATGGAGTTTGGAGAGAAATGGGTCCCTATGTTTGAGAGGTTTTCATTTTTTAATACACAAATAGGTCCACCTAGGTTGAATGACCTTTAGGAGGTTATAATGGTACCTCGGGCATAGTGGTATCATTATTTTTTTTTTTTCTTGTGATTAGAAACTGATGAGTATATTTATTTATGCTCATGCCCAAGTTTTCTTTACCAAGGTAGCATGCGAAGGGGGCCCATCACGCCTTTGTCATGGAATCTCTTGGTGTGGTCTTCAAACTGCCATAGCGTCTTTGATAATTGATTGTGAAATCTATTCATTAAGCATCATTAGCCAACTATTCTCCCTATTTTTCAAGTCCTTCTACATGTGAGGACAAAGAGAATGTCTTGTAAGATCTTCAAAGGACAATTAAGGGTCCTCTAGATTGTATTAGAGACACCCCAAGACTTTAACCCAAGAGTTTTATTTATTACATTATAAATTTTAAATCTTTATGTTGTAAATCTCCATAATAGAATTGTATATGTAAATAGATGATTTTTGGTAAATGAATAGGGTGACCACGATTTAAATATCCCCAAGGGATTAAGAAATTGGGGTTGTTGCCTTGGTCGTCATCTGAAATCCTATCTCTCGCTTTGGTGTATCATGGAGGTCAGGGTTTTTGGGTCGGGTCGTTGCATGAGGTACTTGTTATAAAAAAATAAAAAAAAAAGCAATTAATAAAGATTTGATCAAACAATTTGACAGTATTTTAGCAAAAGATGCACCAATGAGGCAATAAGTACAATAGCATAGATTCCTTCTTTAGATGAACTTTTCCTTGAGCTTTTCAGATAGAGGGGGCTAGCCAAAAGTTAGGGAGGGAGGGGTTATCAATAAGTAAATTAAAGAAGGATTTACTGATGAATTTGCCTAAGGGCTTAAGGTCTCAAATTCTTATGTTTAATGTGTTATAATAAATACATTGGTTGATGAGTAGCAACATGGAGTTCATAAAATGGGAGATGAGGTTCCATTATGGTGGGGAACTATGTGTGTGGCCATTGATCATAAAATGGGAGATTGGTTTTCCATGGTTTGTGGACAAGAATAAAGGATGGGAATGCTTTTACTAATGGCATAGTGCAACGCAATCTATCTTCCCAATCCCTTTTCATAATGACACAAGGTTAGAGGTAACCGGGACCCAGTAGATCAATGAAGACGAACGTAACTGCAGAAAGAACATGGGACCCAAACTCGAACCCACCTAATGAAGCAAGGGGATGGTGCCGGCCACCTCAAGCCAAGGACCCATTTTCCCAACCATGTTCACCCTTTAAGCAATAAATAAATATATTTGAGAAATGGTTGGAATATAAATTCAATGAAAGAGACCATATAAGATGATTTGGACATATTTTTATATCACCAAGAACTCTAGATACACCAATAAGGAACAGTGAAACACTAGAAATATAGGACAAAAGAAGAGATCAATTTATCTAACTGATGACATCATATATATAATTGAAAACAGGTTGTATATATTATTGAGTTGAGTTGATGAATTAATTGAGTATCTAAGCCTATGGCAATGAGTGAGTTCAAAATTAATTGTAAAATCATAATTATATACGCACCTTTCTATTGAAGTGAAGACATTAATTTAATTAATTAGAGTCTAAAAATACACAAAATAATGCATATATTATTACTAATAAATAGGGAAAATAAAATAGTGGCTCTTAACTAATTATTTCATGACTTACCAGTTGATGGGTGATGAGATTGATGATTCATTTAACGCCCATATAGTATCCAACGCCTAGTCCTAACATGCTTCCCGTTGATCACAAATTGGGCCGAGTGCTTCCCATCTAAAATAGTAGCAATTGTTGTTGTAGAACGAAAGATCACACGAGCATAAAGAGGTTGTTGATTTGGTGGTACTACTTCTTCCATATAAAAAGCCTCTATACAATCCCCATAGATCCTACATTAATCCATAAATTCTATAGGTTTAGAAATAATATAGCTAATGTTAGAATCTCACTAATAAAAATACAACTGCCCTATGGTAAAGAAGTGGCTTCGAAACCCAAAGGCCTCTGATTCAACTCTTGTCAATGAGTTAGGAACCGGCTTGATTTTTCTCCAAAAATATGATTTGGTGTTGAAGCTGGTCAGTTATACAACTAACAACTAACATTATTTCTTTTCAATAAATAAATAAATAAATAAAAATACAACTGCCTTATGACCCTTGGATTAACATAGAACCCCATAACACTTATATTCTTGTATATATATATATATATATATATATAAACATACACATAACTACGAGAAAAAAGTTCACGTGAGATATATATACCTTGAAAAATAGTCTATAACTTCAGCCTCAGTTAAAGGATAACCTCGAGAAAACGTCATAAACATCGTGCGTTCATCTTGTGGAACATTATCATCATTTGTATCCCATGGATGAGCCCTAGAGCTCAAAATAGATTGACGAGAAGAAGAAGCTGACGAGTCCCCCATTTGATTTACCCCTTGAGAGATAGCCATTTGAGGGGCAATTACTAAAGGCCTAACTATAGGATTAATTGTAAACGTCGATAAGTTCGATGATGATGGTGATGATGATGATCTTCTCGGCCCTTGAAAACTACTACTTGCTTCCAAAGATTGTTGCAATATATCCTCAAAAGTCCTAGTACAAACATTCTCCAAATACTTGTGAATGGAAGTGAGAGCATTAAGCCTTTTTTCATATAAAAATTGAAATGAAAGAGTAGGATTCATAAGACTTATAGTCATTTGGATCATATTCTCTGAAGGCATTGGGAGAGGTCTTCCTGTTTCAAGGAACTTCAACATGATGTTTGCTTCTTCGGCTACAACACTAACAACTTGATCAGACAAGGATAACATTTTCAAGATGATACTAGGAAAGCCTACCTCCTCCAACCAGAGCCAAAGCGATATGGCTAGCATCGATTGACTTGCATCTCGACGTAAATTCACCAATAACCGAGTAAATATTTCACGATCTATTGAGTAAAATAGTCGAAGTTCATCTATTGTGATTGAAGACATGGTGAATTCAAAGGGAAGTTGCTAAAGCTTAATTAGCTAGCAGCTAGAAACAGTGATCGATGACTAAGGATTAATGGAAATGAAATTGTATGTATTTGAGAGGAGAATTGGCTTGTTAAAGTTGTTTTTTTTTTTTTTCTGTAAATTTGTGGTGAAATATTAATGATTAGTTGTTTAATTTAAACAGAGGGTTTTGGGCAAAGGGAATTTGCATTAAATTTATTTATTACTTTTGTTGTAATAAGATTTTTTCTTATTATGGATGTAGATGGAATTTAATGAGCCTTTTTTGTATATTTGGAAGTTAAGCTTAATGAGATTTTTTACTTAAAATAGCAGATGGAGAACTTAATGCATGTTTAATTGTTATCATCATCCCTAATTCTATTGATTTTACGGTGAGAGTTACATAACTAATTTAGCATCCTATTGTAGCTGATCAATCTATACCTGATCTCTTCTTCTTTTTGTTTACATTTTATCTTAGTGGTGTCATTATTGGTAGTTTCCATTTAAATAAGAAAGGCATTAGCTTTGATAGCACCAAATAATATCTATTTATGATAATAACAATAATTATTTTGGCTGGCATTTTGTTTTTGAAATTTGAATAAAATCAATTAAGATTACAAGTGAATTAAATGATTGGCACACACCCACCATTATATTTGATAGTTTTTTTACCATACTAATACAAGCAATTTTTCTTAAAAAAATGACAATGTATAAATTGATATAGCACAATCAAATTTTCTCTTGGAGCCATGCACGGGCACGAGAAGTACCTAAATGTGAGAATGCTAAGTAGTGGTATCAAACACAAAAGGAAGTAGTGAGAGAGCTTTGCCTAGGAAAAAAGGTGCTATGGAATAAAACAAAAAAGGGTTGAAGTTTTTTTTGTTTTTGTTTTGAGAAGAAATAATGTTAATAGTTAGTAGTATAATCAGTTTCATTACCGTACTATACTCTCAGAGAGGTATCATGTTCGTTCCTAATCCATTAATCTCTCTCACCCCCTAAGATGAGGCTGTGACAAGAATTGAACCTGAGACCTTTAGGTTTTAAAGCTACTTTTTTACCAACTCTACGTTGGCCGAGAGGCTCAATAACACAAACAAAAAAAATTAAGATAAATAGATAAAACATTAGGGGCTTAAATTCTCTTGTTAAGACCTAAGAAGTTTGGAAAATGTTGAATCAAAGGGTTTCAGTTTTCTAGTTGAACAGAGGGAAAAAGAGAAAATTTAGAGGACGTATGTGAAAGGGTTGGATTCCAGGTTGGTCTTGGGGCTTGGAAAAGTATATATATATATCCAAAATTATCTTAAAACCAAGCTAAGCCTAATAACAATATCATAAATGATGTAACGCTATTCACAAAACTTTATGAAATAAATTGTTGTTGCTAACTTGGAGTTGGTGCAATTGGTAATTAAAGAAGTGGCTTTGGAACCTAAAGGTTTCAGATTTAACTTTTGCCACTGTTTTATGAGAAACCACTCAACTCAAAAACTATAGTTATCAGATAAGGGCCCAACAATGCATATCAAGCTATTATCAACACTCTTCCTCATGTTCAGCCTCATCCTGCACGTGGATAACCAGAAGAAAGATAGAAGAAGAGAAATATCATTTATGTAAATGGGGAACATGCAAATGGTAATAACGAGACTTAACAAGACCTTTTAAAACCAAGGCTCTGATACCATGCTAGAAACCACTCAACCCAAAAGTTGTCGGATAAGGCCCAACAATGCATATGAAGCTATCATCAACATGTCTTACCCTAAGGGGTGAGGGGGATTAATGGATCAGGAATAGACCTGATACCTCCCCCAGAGTGTGGTATAGTAATGGAGTTGGTTATACAACTAACTACTAACTACTACCATTGTTTCTTCTTAAAGAAAAAAAAAATGTTGGATATATGTATCTACAAACTAAATCAGGTGGTCATCACCTATACTGTAACGACCTAAACTCTCACCTGAAGTCATGATGGCGCGTTGCCTGACTCTAGATACTTGTGTAGATAATTTGATGTGTATTGTATATGTATTTTACTTATTTTTAGAGAAAATTATTAATATTATTATAATTAGTGGCTTGTAGAAGATGTCATACCTAAGTAGCTTGTAGAGCAAGCTAATATTATAATTGTAGCTTATAGGGAAAGTTACATATAATTCTCTTATTTGATGCATTAATTATTTTCACCTTTCCAACCTTAGGATTTGGTCAAATACATATGATTTTATTCCAAGTGGTTGGTAGAGAGTTGATGGGTGAAATTAATGTGTAAATATTTTATTTGAATACATGGTGTGAGATTAATGTATAATAAAAAGTTTTATTTAAATATGGGGTAATTGTGAGAGGTGTTAAATTAGGTACCTTACAAGCCTCTCATATACCCACCTACCATATATCTCTCTCTCCCTCCAACGTTTTTTTAGTAAAAAGAAAAAGAAGAGAAAAGAGAAGAGGAAGAAGGGAGAAAAAGAAAAGAGGAAGGAGAGCTAGGGTTTGCTCATTCTTGCTCCAAGGTATGAAATATCTTACATTTTTCTCCACTAAATCACCATTGAAGGTGAGAACAAGCTTTTGAATGGTCTAATTTGTAATATGGGTTTCGAATTTGGGGAGACCTAGCTTAGGTTTGGGTATGCATGAGCTTGAAATAGCTCGAAAATTGTGGATTTTGGGCGTTCTTGACCCATACCTACACCCAAATCACGGTTTGGGTGCTTTTCTCCATGATTTTGGAGATATTTGAGGCTAGGGTTTTGATGGAAACCCAAGGTTCCGAGGTGATTGTGTATGGAATGACTTTCTAAGATGTTTTTGAGCTTGTTAGAGGCATTTGCCATGATTTTTATTAAGGTTTACATGTGTTTCCATGTTAGAAATTTAGCTCTCGATTTTGAAACTAGGGTTTTCTATTGTTTGTACATGTAAAATATATTGATTAATTTGGTAAACCTAAATGATTCATAGTATTAATTTGGATATTTACCTACTATGGCTCAATGTCTAGTTCATTTTAGCCCTATGTCTCAATGTAGAGATTTTACCCAATTTGGGGTTTTTGGTTCAATTGGTGTTATCACGACCCATTATCCGTGACATCATGACCGATATGGAACCCTGTGTACATCCTTCCTCGACATACACGACGTCCTGATAAGCCTTCTAACATATACCATAATTCTCAAATACACAACAATAAACATATGGACATAATATAAGATCATCATATAAAACATATCCAAAATGACAACCAGAAAAATTTTCTCCAAGTCCATAGTGTTCAAAAATACAAAATATACTTAACCATAAGTACAAACCCATCTAAATGTTAAGTATAATCATTGTGTTACATAATACAATTTATCAAAATAAATTGTAAAAAGTACTAAACACCTACGTCAACGACAGTACGGGAACGCTTCGCTGCTAAGCTTTCTCTTTCCCCCTCCTATCAGATCCTGAAAAAATAAGGATGAGGGGTGAGCTACAACAAGCTCAGTGAATGTTCTATACAAGTAGCAACATATATATGCATTTAAGTAAAACATTACAAGAATCATTAAAACCATTTAATAATCATGGGTGTAAGCAATATTACATACATGCCAATATAATGTATCATGCCATAAATAAGACAATGCATACCATTTTATAAACATGCATATGCGACCTAACACCTCCTGAGTAAGAATCAATACAAGGGCCATGTGTGCGCAAAACCTGTCATGACGCTCCTGATGTAGACTGACGTCATGACCGACACAATGTATTGTACGCTATACATACCCTATATACAATATACAATACACTGTCACGCTCAACGGACATGCACAATATTTTTCAAAAATTTCGACAGCATGTCCCCATAAATTGGACATCTCACATTTTTCCTGATATACCACAAATCAAGTCCAATATATATAGATAGTCAACTACAATATTCATCCATTCATCTATCCATTTCATTCATTCATTTATCAACCCATTTCATCCACCATTTAATCATGTAATCGTATTCATCATCATCAAGTATTTCACAAACCAAAATATTTAACTAAAATCCATTACCATCCAACCCATCTAGAAGACATTATATATAGTGTGTTTGATAATTAAACATATCAAAATAACACAGGTATAAACCATTCCTCCAAGCATACATACATATACAAGATAGGGATCATGGTCACGTGTCAATCACTCTCTAGCTTCCCTTTTTTTCCCTTTGACTTTGTACGTGAAATATTGGAGGAAATAGAGTGAGCATACAACAAGCTCAGTGAATATATCTCTTGATATGGCAATCATATGCATTTAGGAAAACATGGCATTTGAAATCATACAAAACATTTATTTAACACATATGCATCATTCAACAAAGATGTCATGCATGCCAGCAAGATAGATGGTATACTTGTTCAATAAAACAATGCATAATTTTCATCAAAATCCACAATCTCCCTCCTTCTAGGTAATAGAGTGGGTCTAACCCCCTTGTATGGCCATTACAAGGTAGCCACAACTTCTCATTACCCAAGTCACAATCATTTCAAGGATTCTAAAATCCTTGTTAGGACAGTCCTACTGACAATGAGGTTATGCATAACACTCATCTGGGACTAATTCCTAACGAAATGATATCATATGCGATCTGCCTTCGCACGTCTCACATACTCCAATGCCAAAATTATTTGTGAATGAGCAATAAAACACAATGCATTTATATACATAGCATGCCTACATTTAAACATTTCATATAAATACAATGTCATACAAGAACCAAAATCAAGAAATATACTCACAGTGATTAAATGTTATTTCTATGTCAATGAACCCAGTAATATTCAGCACAAGGAATCACCATGACCATCACCAAACTCATTGCACCATCAACCTTTCCAGCATCAATATTCCCTCAAGTTTATTCACCAACACATTCAATTTTCAATTCCTATGCAAATATGAAATTCAAGCCACGCTTAATCATTATAAACTACTAAACACCATTCAATCTCACTAACACACCAATAAACATTTGCAATTCATGTATAATTCGAATCTATTTCACTTAACTATACTTACTTGTATTATTCATTCAAATACATTTCATTTGATCCAAGTCTTGCTCATTCACCACTAATTCTTATTTTAGCAATCTAAAAAATATTATACACATTCCATGAATTTAGGTTTCAGCTCAACTTAGGACTCATAAGTAGTTGAAGACGTTATTATCTCGTTTCTGTAGTCAATCTAGATATTTCCAAAAGAAAGAACAGTGAAAATAAATTTTCAATTCATATTTCCACTAGTTCTCAGTTTTATTTTTCTACTAGAACATATATCAATTTTATTAAAAATATAGAACATTCCTAAAATTATTCTGTCCACATAGACACGTGTAAAATCAATCATACTATCATTCTATCACCTTCAATAGGTATTTTCACTGAGGTTTTACATATTCACAGAGGTATCCAAAGTCAATTTTACTCACCAAAACCATATATTTAGTTACTAAAAATATCAAATCATATCCAAAAATCACAATCTTGGTATCGAAACATTCGAAATTCAGTTCTCTACGATTCTATAGTCTCAAACAGGAGTTCCACTAGATTCGAATTCTATTTTGTTCACTGGAATTAATCACAATACTGTTCACAGTACTGTTCATTGGATAATTTTACTAAAATTGTCAAACGCTTTCCAAAAATCATGAAATTAACATCGATGGACTCACAACAGTCCATTCTACCATTCTATAACCTTAAATTGGAGTTTCATCGGGTTTTAATATGATTCAAAAGGTTTCCAATATCAAATCTAACTTTCAACAGTTATAAAAATTTCAAATGAACAAATAAATGAAATCTAACCACATATTCGGGGCTTCTACAGTGTATGAGGTGTTTTTCAAACTTTTTAGCAAATTTTTATTCAAGTTGGATCAAAACTTCAATTTTAAAAACACCGTAAAACAGCTCCCATAGAAAAAAAATTACTCCGAGAGAATCGTTGCATCTAGCCTAAATATCAATTTCATGAATAAATAAAATAAAAATCACTTACTACGGGTCCCGATTTGGCACAAATCTCGCGTTCTTTCCTTTTCTCCTTTTTTTTTCGTTCTTCTTTCTCTTTTTTTTTTCTTCCTTCACAACGTGGAGAGAGATTTTTTGTTTTTTTTTAACGTTGGAGAGAGAGATAGCTTAGAAATGAGAGGAAGGGACTAGCATATAAAAGTAATAATCCCACGCTCCTCATGCAACTTAATAAAACAACTCGCCCCATCAATTTCATTAATTCATTTAGCAACTCCTCATCTTATAATTTATATCATTTATTTAGCAACTCCCCCGCTTCATTAAATCATTTAACTTTTTACTTCATTTAATCATTTACCAATTAATACTACCATATTTATTTAAGTTAATTTAATCATTCTCTTATCTAACTTCAATTCATATATTTAATTTATACCCTTCACTTTATGTATTTAGCACTTATTCTCATACATACATACATTTGACTCCTACGTATGTATATGCGTATTATACACTTTGATATACGTGTAATTGAACGTATGTATTTAATTAAAACTATGGGGTGTCACAATCTCCCCAACTTAAGGAATTTAGTCCTCAAAATTTAAGATCATGGAATATTCCTCAAGTGATACTCAATTCCAGAAAACTGCTCCTGCATTTTATATTTCTGCTCCCATGTTTGCTCCTCTTGATACATGGTATCCTCCCCAACTTATAGTTGAGTTATATCCATAACATATATGGAATTCGAATGTATTTTCTCAACATCAATATATAAAAAATATTATGGACACCTGTCAACTGTGACAGTAGAGAAAATCGGTAAGCCAATGGACCTATCCTTTCAAGGATCTCTAATAGTCCAACAAATTGCGATGCGAGCTTTCTTTTCATCCCAAATCTCATTTGGCCTTTTTGTGGTAATACCCTTAACAAAACTGAGTCAGCTACAATACATTTCAAGGCCTATATACCAACCCTGTGTATTTAATAATATCCTCTGGCACCAATAACAATAACTCCATACTTTCAAATCAACAAGTTGGAGATCTATAAGGCTTACTATAAAACCTTTAGAGTGTCATCATTATGTTATTATAATAGCTATTTATACACTCAAGTTTACACAAATAAAATATTCCTTCCAACTTCTACCAAAATTCAAGTATACCAGACCCAAGCATGCTCGCAAGCATCAAAGTCACTTTCTCAATCTGTCAACCAGTTTGAGAAAAAAATATCACACTGAGAAGGAAATGAGTACCAAATCGAGTTTGCATCATATATCAGATTTCCACAAAATCTTCAGATCTTAATCCGACATGACAAATATGTGAGTACCCCCATAAAATCTCCCTATCTCGCACATATACAATTTGTTCAGTCCATCAAAAGAATTCTGGTGTTCATTGGAAGAATACGCAGACTTATCAGTCCACTAATGGTTATCCAAATGGTATCATTTCTACCCATAACCCATAAGATACTATTTGAATGCCATATTCATTTAACACAATCCATATTACAAATCCCATAATCTTTCATACTGATATCATACTCGTCTCATCATAAATCTTACTCTCTGAATATGAGTATCAATCAGCTGAACATGCATTCGAGCACAAATGTCACACCCAGGGTTGCACAGCGTGCCCCCTACCCAGGTGTGGGCGCACCCCCTCGGGGCGAACACCTAGCCATAGTACCACATAATATTGTCCTATCGCCATGTAGCAACCCAACCGCAGTTGGTCTACATCGAAACGATTATTTGTCCCTACTATTCCCTCATGAATAGTAAAGGGCCTCCCTAGGAATCGAACTCGAGACCTCCCTTAAGGAGTCTAATTTCGCATTCCTAGTAACCACTGAGCCATTGGTTCAGTGGCTACCTAGGATGCGAATTCAGACTCCTTGAGGGGAGGTCTCGAGTTCGATCCCAGGGGAGGCCCCCTTTGTGGACAAATGATCCTGTGTACAAGAGACGTCCTTGTGTGGCGGTGGTTGTACCGGGATAGGACAATATTATGGATCCATAATGGCTGGCGTTCGCCCCGAGGGGGTGCGCCCACACCTGGGTAGGGGGCACGCTATGCAACCCAGGGTGTGACAAAAAGGGCTTCTCAGTGGCTACTCAGAATGCGAAATTAGACTCCTTAAGGGAGGTCTCGAGTTCGATTCTGGGGGAGGCCCTTCACTATTCATGAATAGTGGGGGTAAATGATCTAGTCCGTTACTAGGGCCCTGTTGGGTATCGCGAATTCGACTAGATGTGACAATATTATGTGGTACTATGGCTAGGTGTTCGCCCCGAGGGTTTGTCACACTCTGGGTTGCACAGCGTGCCCCCTACCTAGGTGTGGGCGCACCCCCTCGGGGCGAACGCCAGCTATTATGGATCCATAATATTGTCCCATCTCGGTACAGCCACCGCCACACAAGGACGTCTCTTGTACACAGGATCATTTGTCCACAAAGGGGGCCTCCCCCGGGATCGAACTCGAGACCTCCCCTTCAAGGAGTCTGAATTCGCATCCTAGGTAGCCATTGAACCATTAGCTCAGTGGTTACTAGGAATGCGAAATTAGACTCCTTAAGGGAGGTCTCGAGTTCGATTCCTAGGGAGGCCCTTTACTATTTATGAAGGAATAGTAGGGACAAATAATCGTTTCGATGTAGACCAGCTGCGGTTGGGTTGCTACATGGCGATAGGACAATATTATGCGGTACTATGGCTAGGCGTTCGCCCCGAGGGGGTGCGCCCACACCTGGGTAGGGGCACGCTGTGCAACCCAGGGTGTGACAATAATAGTACTACCTATATGTATACTCATACAAACAATCATAATATCATAAAGCTTTTATCTTTTTAAGGATTTTAAACCTAACGCTCTAATACCAATATTTTTAAACTTGACTGAACCTTCCCAAATCTGGAATTCACCATCCCAACTTTTATCTTTTTAAAGATTTTAACCTAACGCTCTGATACCAATATTTTTAAACTTGACTGATCCTTCCCAAATTTGGAATTCACCATCGCAGCTTTTATCTTTTTAAGGATTTTAAACCAAGGCTTTGATATCATGTTAGAAACCACTCAACCCAGAAGTTGTCAGATAAAGGCCAACAATGCATATGAAGCTATCATCAACATGTCTTACCCTAGGGGGTGAGGGGGATTAATGGATCAAGAATGGACCTGATACCTCCCCGAGAGTGTGGTATAGTGATGGAGTTGGTTATACAACTAACTACTAACTACTACCATTGTTTCTTCTTAAAGAAAAAAAAATTGTTGTTGGATATATGTATCTACAAACTAAATGAGGTTGTCATCACCTACACTGAAACGACCCAAACTCTCACCTGACGTCATGATGACGCGTTGCCTGACTCTAGATACTTGTGTAGATAATTTGATGTGTATTGTATATGTATTTTACTTATTTTTAGAGAAAATTATTAATATTATTATAATTAGTGGCTTGTAGAAGATGTCATACCTAAGTAGCTTGTAGAGCAAGCTAATATTATAATTGTAGCTTATAGGAAAAGCTACATATAATTCTCTTATTTGATGCATTAATTATTTTCACCTTTCCAACCTTAGGATTTGGTCCAATATTATAGGTCCAATACATATGGTTTTATTTCAAGTGGTTGGTGGAGAGTTGGTGGGTGAAATTAATGTGTAAATATTTTATTTGAATACATGGGGTGAGATTAATGTATAATAAAAAGTTTTATTTAAATATGGGGTAATTGTGAGAGGTGTTAAATTAGGTAACTTGTACTACAAGCCTCTCATATACCCACCTCCCATATATTTCTCTCTCTCCAACGTTTTTTTTAAGCAAAAAGAAAAAGAAGAGAAAAGAGAAGAGGAAAAAGGGAGAAAAAGAAAAGAGGAAGGAGAGCTAGGGTTTGCTCATTTTTGCTCCAAGGTATGAAATATCTTCCATTTGTCTCCACTAAATCACCATTGAAGGTGAGAACAAGCTTTTGAATGGTCTAATTTGCAATATGGGTTTTGGATTTGGGGAGACCTAGCTTAGGTTTGGGTATGCATGAGCTTGAAATAGCTCGAATATGGTGTATTTTGGGCGTTCTTGACCCATACCTACACCCAAATCACGATTTGGGTGCTTTTCTCCATGATTTTGGAGATATTTGAGGCTAGGGTTTTGATGGGAACCCAAGGTTCCGAGGTGATTGTGTATGGAATGACTTTCTAGGATGTTTTTGAGCTTGTTAGAGGCATTTGCCATGATTTTTATTAAGGTTTACATGTGTTTCTATGTTAGAAATTTAGCTCTCGATTTTGAAACTAGGGTTTTCTAATGTTGGTGCATGTAAACTATATTGATTAATTTGGTAAACCTAAATGATTCATAGTGTTAATTTGGGTATTTACCTACTATGGCTCAATGTCTAGTTCATTTTAGCCTTATGTCTCAATGTAGAGATTTTACCCAATTTGGGGTTTTTGGTTCATTGGTGTTGTCACGACCCACTATCTGTTACGTCATGACCGACACGAAACCTCGTATACATCCTCCCTCGACATACACGGCGTCGCAATAAGCCTTCTAACATATACCATAATCCTTAAATACACAACAATAAACACATGGACATAATATAAGATCATCATATAAAACATATCCAAAATGACAACCATAAATTTTTTCTCCAAGTCCATAGTGTTCAAAAATAAAAAATATATTTAACCATAAGTACAAACTCATCTAAATGTTAAGTATAATCATTAGGTGTTACATAGTACAATTTATCAAAATAAATTGCGAAAAAGAACTAAACCCCTACGTCAACGACAGTACGGGAACGCTTCGCAGCTAAGCTTTCCCTTTCCCCCTCCTATCAAATCCTGAAAAGATAAGGACGGGGGGTGAGCTACAACAAGCTCAGTGAATGTTCTATACAAGTAGCAACATATATATGCATTTAAGTAAAACATTGCAAGAATCATTAAAACCATTTAAATAATCATGGGTGTAAGCAATATTACATACATGTCAATATAATGTATCATGCCATAAACAAGACAATGCATACCATTTTATAAACATGTATATACAACCTAACACCTCCTGAGTAAGAATCAATACAAATGTGTGCGCGAAACCCAAGCTCGATCGACTTCCTACCCGTATCTATCAGAATTTCCTATGGATTGTATAAACCATAAGATTCGCTCACCAAGACAAGTACCATGTCTAGGCATATCCTAACATACACAATCCATAGAAATCCTTTGTACGGTCCACAATTGAGGATTTCCGGTCGACCCAATGGGATTCCATAAGAAATTTCAAGCTTAGGGAATGCACATAACTCAATTGTTTTCCCAACTGACTATGCTCAAATAAAATTCATGAATTCAATAAATCATGCATACTACATTATACAAGCATTTAAAATATTTTATACTACAATGCCACATATAGAATTCACAAGTAAAAGAAACACTCACAACTTGATTGGCTAGACCTAGCCAATCCAATTTTCAATTCCAAGAAGCACTAGGATGCCACAATCACCAAATGCAACTCAATCCCCAATTGGCTTATTTGGTTAACTTAGATCATTCATAAATCCTGAAACATACATGGTTTATGCAAAAACTAAAAATCAGTCCAAGTGTGCAAATCAACCATGTTTAAACCCAAATCAAATGTCAATTAAGATTCTAAAATGGTCCTCACATGAGTCAATCCTATGGTGCCCAATTCAACCATTTTATACCCAATTAACCCACATTTAACAAAATTGAATGCAATAGGTTGATCCAAACACTATAATACATGGCATTCAATCACAATTAGGGTTAATTAGAGTAATTGCAAGTCAATTTGACCAATTGACATCAATTAGGTCAAAATCCCCAAATTTGGGCAAATCCCCAAATTCATGGCAAATTCCCAAATTTGCACTACACCTAGGGTTTTTAGCAAGCAAGATCAATAAATTGACCCATCAATCATCCACATTTACCCCTTAGATCAACATATATGACATGCAACTTTAATGAACAACCCTAAGTTCATAACCTAGGTCTAGGTCAAATACATGGCTAAACATTAATTACACTCTAATTCAATGCACAGTTCGGATGTAACAAACTACTGAAAGAAATATCCAATAACTAATTTAACCAATCAGATTCAAGAAAATCAAGAAACAAACCTTCTGTCCAAAATTTAGCTAAATCCAACGGTAGATAAAAGAGATATGCCTCTTCGATAAAGACAGCTCTAACTGAACGGTTTCTCCTCTCCTACTGCAAATACTTGAACTCAGGCGATTATATCTCAAAAAGTACTCGATCAGTCAACATCTTAACCGTTCATAATTCAAACAGTTCAGTTTTGAAACATCTGATGAAGTATCACATCCATCCAACGGTAGATTTAAGAGATCAAGCAGTTTGATCTAAATTGTGCGAGAAATCCATATTTTCCCACTAGTTGTGCTTGGGAAGTTATATCTCTCAGAATAAAACTTCAATCAAGATCTCCACCAACCAGAATGAATAGCCATAAGAGAAGACCTGTCTGAAAAATTTTCAGCTTGATCCGACCACGGATCTAAGAGATCAGTCATTTGATCAAAACGTTGATAAGATTTTCCTTCAAGCAACTTCCTCTCTCTTTCTCTTCTCTTCTTTTCTCTCAACTTTACTCTCTCAAAAACGTCCCCCCAAGGAAGAAAATGAGAGATTGAAACACATGTTATACCCACATGCACCCATTTTGCCAAATGTTGATCATGCTCCAATACCATGCCAAGTGTTTGCTCAAGGGCTCATTTGTTAACCACATGGCCTTTACCCAATCACAACCTCACTCGTGAGTTGTTAACCAATCCACTAATTCCAACAATTCCATCATTTTTTTCATTTATTTAATCAATACATGCCCATTTCAAATCATGGTCCATTTGGCCCCATTATACAATTAATAACACATACATTAACATTAATATGTCACTATTAATATATTACTTTAGTGATGTGTATTATTATCACTATCAATGTCATTAGCACATAAATGACAATATTAATAATGATAATTCTTTAAAATAACATGCAAAGTCACTTAAACCAACCCGCGTCAAGCATCAAATACGTAAACGTATACGTATACGAGTACTCTACAGGTCATGATGACATCATCTTAAGGTACGGGTGTTACGGGTATGAACTAGATTAATTGTGATGGAATTTAGTTCATTGGGCATGAATAAAGTTGATTTACATTTAATTGAGCATGAATTGGGTATGGAAGGAATTATAATTGATTTATGTTGGCCTAGACCTAGATTTTGTATGATCATGAAATTGGGCATGATGGATGTCCATGGGTTGGACATTGATAATTTGGTTTAAATCATGAATTATGGATATATTCATGTGTACTCGAGAATTGTTGGGCTATGTAGTATTCTTACATACATAGACTATGATGGTGATTGATGAATTGGCATATGTTGGATATGTTGGGACTTAAGCTAGGAGTTTATGCAATTGGGCATATATGGCTTGAATTTAATCAATGTGGTGTAAATTTAATTCATTTCAGGCCATTGTGAATTGATTGGCCAATTTGAAGGCATTTGGCTTGTTTAATTGGCTATTGGACTGTTTGTGAGTATTTCTCATTTTATTTCTCCATCTATAGCATTGTATTTATATGAAATTAGATTGTTGAATGATATGCATCCTATTATATATATGTGCATAGTGTTTTTTAGAGCGTGAACATGGATTCTTTTATGCATTGAATTTGCCTTTGGTATTTTGGATTAAATACCTTGGCATTATTCGCCTTTCTACTTGTTCTTCTGGAAAATGTGCCGCCGGAGTACTTGGGTTGGTACTCTGTGAAAAGGACTTTTCAAATAACTGAGAAATGTAAGGATAAGAAGATTAATGTGGGATAACATGCTAACCTGTACCCTATAGCGTAAATAGGAGAAGTGTAGGCAATGTTATTCTGTTGTGACCTCATGGAGGCATTGGCATACTTTTATGTAAATGATGCATAAATCATATGTTTAGTTGGAACCGTGCATATTATGATTTCTTTGATGCATTTGGTTTAAAAATGTGATTTTCCAATGACATACATGTTTTATATAAATGCATATGTAGAGATTATCGTGAAAAATATTCATTGAGCTAGTTGAACTCACCCCATTTTTTTTAACTTTTCTCAAGTTCAGATCTGAAAAGAAAAGCCAAGGCTTGACGTGCAAGTGGCCTTCTTCTTCTAATTTTTGGATTTAGGTTTTGTTTATAATTTTGGGGACTTGAGTATAGTTTTCAATTATTTTGTTCTTTTGAATTGTATATAACTATCACAGGTACATATGTATATAAAACATAAATAGTTATGGTTTTGTTTGGACTATATATAATAAACAGTTGAATGATGGACTCTTACTTGAGTTCCATATAGATGTTGAGGATTTTAAACCTTATGATAATTATTTTGAACATTGGTCATCATGTATTTGGATGATGATCTAATATTTATTTTGGTTCAATTATTTTGATCATATACAGGTTTTGTATTGAGCTTATTAAGTACTTTCCGCGTAGAGGCTTATCAGTGCCTCAGATTTTGTCGTGTTGTAGCATTATTTAGAGTATTGTGCCAGTCGTAATGCCAGCCAAAGAGGGGTCGCAACATACACTATTGATGAAACCATGTAAAATACCAATGATAGATGGGGGAAAATCATTGGCGTGGTCGTGTGGGTCATCTAGTTTTTGTTTTGAATACATTATATTATACATATATATATATATATATATATAAACACACACTAATATAAAGAGGATTACTTGATACTTTGATGGTGAAGCCTTTAATACTACCTACGAAACTCTGGTTGCATGGTTATTGTTCATTCACGGCCTTTAGTTCTTGTCTCCCTAGCTAGCAGCTAAGGATACAAAGGTACGAGCCTATAAAAATAGATCTCGTTCAAGTAAGGTTGTACCCAAAACACTAGCTTCAATCATATAATAATATTTATTCACTTCTTCTTCTTCTTTTTTTGTTGACTAGTTTTCTAACATCATGGATGTGTGTCCTTCTTCGCTTTATAGAGAGATCAATTCTCCTAAATTTAAAGGGTTCGACAGACATTTAACAGATTTTTCTCTTCCAACCAAAATATATTCAAGGTGGCTTGCTCCCGTTACTAGCGAACCAACCCTTACCTGTTATCCACTTCCTTAACATCTTGAGGTGGGACTCAAAAGGAGTTGTAAAATCATGACACCTTCAAAAGGTTCTTATGTGGATAAAGTCTTTCTTTAACATTTTCTACTAAGATTTTATATATCCTTGGGGATTTGTAACATTGATGAGCATTCCTAATACAAAATCTTCAAATTATAACTAAGTGATGAAAAAACAAATGGAAGCTTGGTATATAACAGTATTTTTTTTAATAAAGAAACTGAAAATCCACTTGAAGTATTTTCATAAATAACAAACATCGCGAGTATAATAATACTTCAAGTTTTCACGAAAAGCTATTTTTGTTGAAGTTTTAAAATTGGCCTAGAAAATTCTTGTATTTTTTACTTAAAAATGTTAGTTATATGTAAAAAAAGAGATTAATTAAATTCATGTGTAGACAACTCAACATTATAGTTGAGAAAAATGCTTTATTGATTCGAGTTACGAATCTAAATTAAATTAGATTTTTAGTAAGAAAAAAAATACATTTTCAAACTAAATTCATTTTCAAAATTATTAACTTGAACACTGCTACTAAAACATGATACATAAAAAATTAAGATTGTGTTTGGTACGTAATTCAAAAAGTAGAATACAACTCAAAAAGTAAAAACTCATAAAATAATATTTTATCATTTCCTGAAAATAGTTTATTTTCTTTATAAATTTTAAAAAACTATTTTTGAGTTTTAACGAACTAAATGCGTTTTTTGTATTTCTAAAAAATTTTATACAGAAAATTATATCATAATATTAAACCAAACGCAGCTAAAAAACTAGATGAGGAGAATCAATGAAAATAAAATTTTTGTGATCCAAAAAGTATAATACAACTTAAAAAGTAAAAACTCAAAAAGTAAAAACTGATAAAATAATATTTTATCATTTCTTGAAAATAGCTTGTTTTCTTTGTAAATTTTAATAAACTATTTTCGGGTTTCAACAAACTAAAGGCATTTTTTCGTATTTTTAAAATTTTTAATACAAAAAATTATATTTGAATTATAAATCAAACCCAACCTAAAAAGTTAGATGGAGAAAATCAATAAAAATAAAATTTCAAAAAATAAAGAGTACACAGCCACACGACCATCTCAACCGTTGGATTAACGAGTTTGATTAAATAGTGGCAAAACAGTTATTATTTAAATTTTGATAGTATTTATAAAAAGTTTAATTTTTAAGCAAGTTCATGCCCTTTAAGCTACTTTACACCATATAATAATATTTGTATGCGTTTATATATTATCGATGTGGGATTAAAAAAACTTATGATATGAACTTCCAAGATAAACGCCATATTTAAAAACTTAAGCTGCTTTAGAGCATATAATAATACTTGTATAATTGTTTTACTCTATATATATATATTTAAAAACATAAAAACTTTGCACCCAAGTACATGATCCTTCCAATTCAATCCCACATTACCCTCAAATGCCAATTTTTCTCAAGAAATCTGGCTACATACAGTCGAAATCTTGCAGCTTTCACATGCAAATTCACATTTTTTTCTACTGTTTCTTCCCTCCATAACCATTTAAATGATCCACCCATCTCATTATCTTCAAAAGAGGCCACAAACCATGGAATTCAAATGCTTCTAAACCACCCAAACCCTGAAATCTCTTTGTTTTTTCAAAAGGGCTTCTCAGGAATCACCACTTACATCACTGGAAAAGCTATTCATGGTGTTTTTCTAAGGCATTCAGTTCATCTCGGCTTATTTCATACCAATACATTGATAAACATGTACACAAAATTTGGTAATATAAATATAGCCCACCACTTGTTCACTGAAATGCCTCAAAGAAATGAGGCATCATGGAACACTATGATTTCTGGGTATGTTCAAGTGGGTTTATATCAAGAAGCAGTTGATTTGTTCCATGACATGTGGGTCCAAGGCATTGAGCCAAATGGGTTCATGCTTGCAAGTTTGATGACTGCTTGTTGTAGGTCGGATTTTTTGGTGTTTCAAGGAATTCAGATTCATGGGTTTGTCGTTAAATTTGGGTTGTTATCAGATGTTTTTGTTAGTACTGCAATTTTGCATTTTTATGGTACACACAGGTTTACCTCGAGTGCACACAGATTGTTTGATGAAATGCCTGAGAGAAATATAGTTTCTTGGACTTCCTTGATGGTAGGCTACTCTACTTATGGTTGCTTTGAGGAAGTTGTGAAGATTTATAGTAGAATGAGGAATGAAGGTGTGAATTGCAACCCAAATTCTTTTGCAACAATTATTAGTGCATGTGGGATGCTTGAGGATGAGATATTAGGTGGTCAGGTTCTTGCCCGTGTCTTGGTTTCGGGATTTATATCTAATATATCCGTTGCAAATGCTCTAATATCCATGTTTGGTAGTTGTGGAAATATACAAGATGCGTACTATGTCTTTGACCAAATGGAGGAACATGATATAATCTCATGGAATTCGCTAATAGCTGCGTGTTCTCATAATCAACTTTGTGAGGAATCACTGAGATGCTTTCAATGGATGCTCCAGTACTCAAACGAAAAACCGAATTCTACAACACTGTCTAGTTTGATTTCAGCTTGCAGCAGTGTGGATGATCTGAAATGGGGAATGGGAATTCATGGTATAGGTATTAAACTTGGATTGGATTCAATTGTTTGTGTGTGTAATACTCTGGTCACAATGTACTCTAATTCGGGAAAATGCAAAGAGGCTGAGCTGTTATTTCAAGAAATGCCTGAAAAGGATTTAATTTCGTGGAATTCCATGATGGCTTCCTTTGTTCAAAATGGAGACTACCTAATCGCCTTAAAATTATTGGCTGAGCTGCTTAAAACAAGAAGTAAAAGTAGAAACCATGTGACTTTTGCTACTGCATTGGCCGCTTGTTCGACCCCAGAAGCTTTGACATACGGCAAGATTGTTCATGCTCTTATTTTTCGAGGAGGGCTTCATGATAATTTGCTCTTGGGGAATGCCTTGATCACCATGTATGGAAAATGGGGCATGATGGGAGAAGCCGAACGGGTATTTTGGATGATGAATACCCATGATGGGATCTCTTGGAATGCACTTATAGGTGGGCATATGGAGAATGGAGAACCAGATAAAGTAATTAATGCTTTCAAGTTGATGAGAGAAACCAAGACTTCCATGAATTACATCACCATGGTAAATGTTCTAGGTTCTTGCTCAACTCCATATGAACTTCTGAATTACGGGATGCCCATCCATGCATATATAGTTCTAGCAGGTTTTGAATCTGACAGTTATGTGCAAAATTCCCTTCTCACAATGTATGCCAAGTGTGGTGATTTTTGTTCCAGTAACTTCATCTTTGACGGATTAATTAACAAAAACATAGTCTCATGGAATGCTATGATTGCTGCAAATGCTCATCATGGGAAACGTGAAGAGGCATTAAAACTTTTTGTAGAAATGCATGAGTCTGGATTGGAATTTGATCAATTTAGCTTCTCTGGAGGCCTTGCTGCTAGTGCGGGCTTGGGCTTACTGGAAGAAGGTCAACAGATTCACAACCTCATTATTAAACTTGGTTTCGAGGCAGATCTCCATGTCACTAGTGCAGCAATGGATATGTATGGAAAATGCGGAGAAATGGAGGATGTATTACAAATGCTTCCCGAATCAAGATATTGGTCACGGTTATCATGGAACACATTAATATCAGGGTATTCGAGACATGGGTATTTTGAGAAAGCTCGGGAAACCTTTCATCAAATGCTACAAGAAGGACCTAAGCCAGACCATGTCACCTTTGTTGCACTTCTCTCTGCATGTAACCATGGAGGTCTTGTAGATGAAGGCCTTGCATACTTTTCCTCTATGACTCTGGAATTTGGGGTCCCGCCGGGAATAGAGCATTGTGTATGCATAATTGACCTTCTTGGGCGATCTGGAAGGCTTGTGGAGGCTGAGAAGTTCATTGAGGAAATGCCCGTTCCTCCAAATGACCTTGTTTGGCGGAGCTTGTTATCTGCTTGTAGAACCCATAATAATTTGGAACTCGGGAAGAAAGCTGCTGAGAATCTTCTTCAATTGGACCCGTCAGATGACTCAGCTTATGTTCTTTTATCTAACATATGTGCTGTTAATGGGAAGTGGGAGGAGGTAGACAACATTAGAACTCATATGAAATCAAATAAAATCAAGAAAAAACCTGCTTGCAGTTGGGTTAAGGTGAATAACAAAGTGAGTTCATTTGGGATAGGTGACTGGTCGCACCCACAATCCAAGCAAATCTACAAAAAGTTGAAGGATCTTATGAACATTATTAGAGAGTCTGGCTATGTTCCTGACATAAGCTTTGCGTTGCATGACACAGATGAAGAACAAAAGGAGCAAAATCTTTGGAACCACAGCGAGAGGCTTGCGCTTGCATTTGGCTTAATCAATTCTCCCGAAGGCTCGAAAATCAGAATCTTTAAGAACCTTCGGGTTTGTGGCGATTGCCATTCTGTTTATAAATACGTTAGTCTTGCTGTCCAGCGGGAAATTGTCCTGAGAGATCCTTATCGGTTTCACCATTTTAGTAAAGGCAAGTGTTCTTGTTCTGACTATTGGTAGCGTTTCGACTATCAAGGGATATTTGTTATCAAGTATCTAAGTTGATTCATGGAATATTCGGAAGGTGAAATCATGGAAGTGGGTGGTTATCAATTATGGACAATTCACAAATATGTCTCAACTATATATGAGTAACTGGGAATTGTTGCAAGTGATTCATGTTATATTGAATCCTTGGTACAAAAGCTAATGGTCCTGGTCAAGCAATGCTGAGGATAGTTATAGCTCCATCCCAAGGCCACATTATGCATTTGGGCACAAGGTAAAGTAATTAGTTTTTTCTAAAATACGATGATGCAGTCCATGAACTAGATCATGGAAGAATCATCACAAATGTAGGTGTTCTTTTGTGTATAAGGTTCATATCTTACTTTACCTATTTATTACCCAATTGTCTAGTTTTTAGAATGGACGTAAATAATTTTGCACCACAGCTTGGTTTTGAGAATGTGTATATGAGACTTACTGATTCGATCACATTTCTTGATTTCAGAAGGTGAATTACATGAGGTCGATGCTATCCACTTCCCTTGGCATTTGAATTGCTCCATGTCTTAGGTTCGGGGGAAAGAAGGGATTCATCATTCATCACTAAGTTCACAAAGGTGAGTTTTTAGACTATTAATCTTGGCCACCTCATTCGTGAACGACATAAGTTTATTCTCAATCTAGCCGAATTATGCTTTTTTCATATTCTAGTCACAACACTCTTGGAACACATCTTGATGCATTTTTCATCTAAAATATATGGTGAGCTTGATTTCATTTCTGACGTCTTACACTCGTTTTACATAATATGATGTCTTGATTGACTTGATTGTTTAATTTGTTTTTCTTGTTTTCGGTTCAGATTCAAGCATTTCTTTTGAGACAACTTGTTGCTCTTGTAGTTTATAGCATGAGTTAATTGTTCAGTTTCAACTGCAAGTATTTCAGGTTGGTCTATCTTTTTAGTGTTTTCTTCGTAGGGCTTACCGTCATTTTTATATGAACTACTAAAACCTCTATGCCATTTTCTTATATCTTGTTTAGTTTCTTGTTTCACTTGCAATTTTTTTGTTCTTTCTTAACAGACTGATGATGATTTATCAAACAATATTGAAGCTGCAATTTGTGGAGAGACCCTTTTGTTCTATTTTGGATTTAAGGGAACATGTGTATGTAATTATAAGGGTACGGATGGAGACCATGCGAACTAACTACCATGGTCCCGCTCCTACTTTTATTAGGGGAAGGAATCGAATTTCAGACTTCGAGTAAAAGGGTCCGGATGCACACCATTGGAGCTAGTTGCAAGGATCTTTGGTGTTTAATTAAGATGTTACAATTAATTATAAATTGTAATATGTGTGTTGGAGTGAATGAAATTTACTTTTCTACACATTAACTAAACAAATTTTGATAGTATTTCTAAACACTACTTTGTTAATAGTGTATATGTTCATACATAAATAGTATTTTTTGCTATGTAACGTAGTTTTGATAGTTGAAATCATTTACTTAGTTCAAGAATATTGCAGATTTGAAGTGTGTTTTACAACTCAATTTAGTTCAACTCATTAAAACATTTTTTTTTTAAGTATACGAGGTCGGCTACATGAATCTATTTCATCTATACTAAGCTTAAGATCAATCTTAGGTAAAGAATTTGATTTTAAAGTATCTTTTTAATTATTTTAATTTTAAAATGAATATTTTCCTATAATAATAAATTTTAAAGCTAAATTGAGTGAAGCAAATCATGTATAGACTTTTTATTTTTTATTTTGTAAGTTATTCTACCAGCCCTCTTCTTCTTTTTTTCGGTCCCATTAATAGGGCAGAATTATATATATATATATATATATATATATATATATATATGTATGTATAATTTGATGCACTATATTACTTGATATTTTATAAATAAAATTACTTGTATATCTTTAACTAACATTTATATCAATATAAGAGAAGAGAATCAACAAGATTTGTGTATAGAGAAGATAGAATTTTGAACTCTGATCTAATCTCCGTTCCAAGAACAAGTTTTTTGAATGAAAGAATCATTAATACAAGTTGTTTTTTCTGGAAAAAAAATACTTTTTCTAAAAAAATAAATATGAAACATATTAATGTCAGTTCGTAATAAATAAAAATAAATGAAATATAAAAAATAAACTTAATTCAACTCAATGCGACTCAACGTTTATTTAACTACATGAGTCAATTATGTTGAAGCTCATGTTGGCCCGCCCCACACGTTGTAAAATATTATTCCTTCTACGGGCCCACAAGTTTAGGCGACCACCTAAGTTTGGCCATCGGGCCTATGGGTGTCCACTTAAAGCGTGTCATAAAGGTAAGTCTCGGGAAGTTTTATTTTTTCTTCTTAAGAAAAGGTTTCGTACTAGTATAAGGAGGTGAAGTTTTTTACGTGTCTTAGCTTAGAAGAGCGTATAGCCGACGTAGGACTAATCTCTGGAGTTAAACCTAACAACAGTAGACCCCTAAGCTTAGCACCTCACACGAATGTGTCGATCCCCACAGATGGTGCAAATATTGATTTGATTTGGCCAACACCAAAAAATGATAATGTCGAGGGAATGCACTGAGATGGAACTAGCCAAGTTGTCCTCTCTCGAGCTAGGTTCCGCGAAACTATAAGGGAGAAAGAAGGAAAATAGTTTATTGTAAGGAGCATTGGTATGGTACTAGCAAAAGACCCTCTGATGCTTAAGTCAGTTTCGATCTTTCTTAAGGATTAAGAGTGCATTAACTGAAATAATTAATAATTTACCTCCTTAATGAGGAATTAATGGGGTATTTATAGAGATATGATCTTTGGTCATGTTGGAGACGACACATGATGCCATGTCATACTTAGAATCCCATATTTGGTGCGATAGGTCCCGCATCATTCTTATTTAGTTGTCGATACCGTCAGGTCGCATCAACTCGGTACATCGAGCTGACATCATCATCGCGACTTAGTTTATCGTGTCACAATTGGTCGGTACCCATGAAGTAAAGTGGTCGGTGCTACGAGTTTTAGAAATCGGTCCAACAAATTATATAAATGTGCATTGTCTATTCCATTTCATCAAAGATTAAGTCTAAGTAAAATGTAAAAATTTAAACAGATGAAAAAGAGAAATATCATATAAAGAAAGCCCAAAAGTATATATAAAAAAAGTAGGAAGTGATTAAAGTACTATAATAAATTTTTAACTAATTTTAAAAATAATATACAATCATAATATTTAAAGTGTCAATATTCAAGTATTTTAATTATATATAATTAGGGGTGGTAAATTATGCTTGAACCTGATTGCCTAGTTTTTGCTTGGCCCAATATGAGAAGGATACGAACATTAAGTTTAAAAATTAAGGTTTGTGTAATGGCAAAAGCCTTAGACTCAAATTTAAAATTGAGCCAGGTCCAACCAAATACTTTTAAAAATTTAAGCATAAAAAACTCAAATAATCTAGAAGCAAAAGTGTCAATTTTTCTAGTTTTGTATAAAATTCATTACTAATTTCATAGTTTTTTCATAAGTTAATTTTGTTATATTATAATGAGTTGTTTTTAATTATGAATATAATAGTTTAGCCATAAATTTTATACATTAATATTAGTACATTAATTGATATTAATTATAAAATAAGTTTTAAAAATTTGAACAAAACTAGCCAACTCGATTTTTAAATAGAATTTGGTTTTATTGCCGGATTTGTCTCTATGTGTGATTGAAGGCACTGATATGTTGATATGATATGTTTCCATACTTATACATCATGTATATATGGCTTAGAATTATTCTAGGGGTTGTAATAGAGATATATTAGCATTTTTTCTATAATTAGGAGATTTGTATATATGACTTAGCATTATTCTAGGGGTTGTAATAGAGATATATTAGCATTTTTTCTATAATTAGGAGATTTGTATATATGACTTAGCATTATTCTAAGGGTTGTAATATAGAGAAATTAGCATTCTTTCTATAATATGTGTAATTAGAATAACATATATATGTTAGACATGTAATCAAGCAATTCTCAATATACAGAAAAATCATTCTCCAATATTCATTGGTTCCTCTCTGTATACTTTTCTTCAACCTTCCTCTCTATATCCTTTGCTTCATGGTATCAGAGTCAAACCGTGGGTTGAAAAAACTTTACTGCTATTGCAGCGTTTATATCACTGTGCGCGTTGCAGCGTTTATATCACTGTGCGCGTTGCAACAGAGAAGGTGAAGACCTGTTTTTTTCTGCTTTTTTTTTACCATGAGTTATCGTAGGTTGCTACGTTACCGTGAGTTGTTGCAGTTATTGTAGGTTTCAGAAGTAGTTCCAGTGAAAAAAAAAAAGGAAAAGTTGTTTATTAAAACAACTCTCAAATGCATCGGTGGTATTGATTCCAAAAGCATCATATCTTGTCTCATTAAAGGGGTGGTATTGATTTCAACCCCGATTATTTTATTTTATTTTATTATTATTATTATATTTTTTTATCAAAAAAATAATAATAATTAATTCGATTGTTCTTGTTTCTATTCTGTCAAAAATGGCCGAAATAGTTCCATCCAACACGGAAAGTTCTATTGTTTTGTTATCTTCTTCTTCTTCTGATGTCAATTCGAATCAGCGATTATGCTCGGTTCAATTGAATGATTTTAATTATCTTCCTTGGTCGAGGGCAATGACATTAGCTCTTGGTGAGAGATCACAGATTGATTTTATCGATGGGAGCAATGCCGCTCTGAATGTCCAGTCTGCTCAATACAAGGCTTGGTTTGCTAATAATCAGATGGTCCAATCGTGGTTGCTTAATACGATAGAGCCACATATTGCTGAGATTTTCAGTTATTCCGACTCGGCTGCAGATTTATGGAGTGCCGTAAAAGAGTTTTATGGAAATCATAATAATTCTACACGGGTGTTTCACTCAAGAAGGATATTGTCGCTTTCCAACAAGAAGGTAAACCTTTTGTTCAGTTTCTTGGTCGCATGAAGACCATGTGGAATGAGTTAGCGGTCTATCGACCACATACCACTGACTTGACAATCTTGTTGAAAAGGGCTGAGGAAGACAAGATTTTCCAGTTGTTGGCAAATCTAACCCCAGATTATGAAGATCTTTGTAGCTGCATTCTCATGAATTCTGAGTTGTCGACGTTTGCAAGTGTTTGTGCTACTATCCAACGTGAAGAAACACGAAAAAAAGGTTATGTCTGTAAAAATTAAATCGGATATATATGACACACGAGCCTATATTTCCACTCAACGACGTCCAGATGACAGAGGGAACAAGGCTAGAAGGAATGAATTGAAGTGTAGCCATTGTAGCAACATTGGCCATACCGTGGATAGATGCTGGATTCTTCACCCAGACCTCAAACCCAAGTTTGCAAACAAAGGAGGCCCGAAACGTGGTCCATTCTCTGGATATCAAGCCAACCTTGTATCTGCACCACCATCTGATGGGTTATCTAGGTTTACTTATAGTCCTATAAATCTTATCAATGAGTTTGCTACTTACATTCAGGACAAACACGGTGTTGTTGACAAGAATGAGATTGGTAATTCTTCAGCCTTGCTTGGTCAATTTGCGGGATTTCTTGCTGAAAATAAGAACTTGTCTTCTGAAGATATGTCAGGTATATTTAATGTCGTTTCTCTCGCTCTTAATATTAGTAATGTGCATGATTATTGGGTTATAGATTCGGGTGCCACTGATCATGTAACTAATATATCTAGAAATTTGACTGACTTTGAGTTTTTCTCTCCTTCATCTACCATAACCATAGCCAATGGTAAGAGTGTGAGTGTTGTTGGCCACGGTAAGACTAAGTTACTCTCAAACTCCATTTCATCATCCGTTCTTTATGTGCCTTCATTTCCATTTCAACTACTTTCAGTTGGTCGATTAATAGCCAGTCTAAATTGTCGTGCCATCTTTTCTCCTAACAAAGTTGTATTTTAGGATCTAATAACCCAGAAGACGATTGGTGAAGGTTTCTTCTCTAAAGGACTCTATTATCTTTCCAAGAATGCTTATTTGTCCAAAGAACCCCACGCATATGCTTGCTTGTCTTCTGTTCAAGAGTTGTGGCATCAACGCTTAGCTTATCCTTCGACGCCCATTTTATCCAAACTTTTTCCCGCTTTGAATAAACATCCATTAAATTGTGATGTATGTCCTTTATCAAAATCTACTCGATTACCTTTTTCTTCTTCAGAATCACGTTCAAATAAAATTTTTGATTAGGTACATTCGAATGTTTGGGTCCGGTGCTTGAATCATTTGATGGATACAAATATTTTGTAACATTTGTTGATGATTACTCTCGTTTTACATGGCTATATCTCTTAAAATCCAAAAGTGAAGTTGTTCATGTGTTCCAAGACTTTCATAACTTAGTCATCACTCAATTTTCCTCTAAGATTAAGGTTCTACAATCAGATAATGGTACTGAATTTATGACACATATCATGACACAATACTTGAGCATGCATGGCATTATTCACCATACTAGTTGTGTTGGGACTCCACAACAAAATGCTATAGCGGAGAGGAAAAATCGTGATCTACTTGACAAAACTAGAGCATTGATGATGGGCATGAATGTTCCCAAAATATTTTGGTCACAAGGAGTGTTTACGACAGCTTATCTAATTAATCGCTTGCCTAGTCGAATTTTGCAGTTTAATTCTCCTATTGAGTTGTTGACAGGAAAAACTCCAAGCTTTTCTCATCTCAGAGTCTTCGGGTGCACTTGTTATGTTCACATTCAATCTCATCAGCGCGACAAACTGGAACCACGGGCTGTCAAATGTGTATTTTTGGGTTATTCCCCTACGCAGAAAGGTTATAAATGTTATAATCCTGTTACAAATAAGCTCATGGTTAGTCGAGATGTTTGGTTCAATGAGGCAGTGCCATATTTCAGCAACTCAGATGATATTCTTAGTCAGGGGGAGCATGACCTGTTTCCACTTCCCATTCTAGCTGCTGTACCACCAGTTGTGCCCCAAGCTGTCCCTTTCGGGCATTCTTCAGCAGACACTGCTAATGGTGATGACGTGCACTTGTGGGTCCTGTCCCAGCGCCAGCAGTGATCATGGGTGATGAGTCACCAGCTTCTGCGCCTATTCCTCGTCGTAATCCACCTCGTGAACGACATCCATCTTCAAGGCTTCACTATTACGTGGCTTACTCGATATGTCATCCCATACATCATGTTTTGAGTTATCAAAACTTATCACCTACCTATACTGCTTATCTCAGTCAGATTTCTAGTGTCACCGAACCAAGAAATTATCAAGAGGCGGTTCAACAGGCAGTCTGGAAGGATGCTATGAATGATGAACTCCAAACACTAGCTGATAACAATACTTGGAGTGTGTTTTCCCTCCCACGCGATAAAAAGGCAGTTGGCAGTAGGTGGGTGTACAAGACTAAGTTCAAAGACGATGGCTCAATTGAACGGTATAAGGCCCGACTTGTTGCTCAAGGGTTCACTCAAACATATGGTGTTGATTACAAAGAGACGTTTGCGCCCGTCGCAAAAATGACAACTATCCGTACCTTGATTTCTGTCGCTATCAATCAAGGCTGGTCTCTTTCACAAATGGATGTTAAAAATGTATTTTTGCATTGCGAGCTTGAAGAAGAAGTCTATATGAAGTTTCCACCGGGGCATCCGCAAGGTACTGATCCAAGGTTAGTGTGTCGATTGCACAAATCTATTTATGGCTTGAAGCAATCTCCACGCGCATGACATGCCAAATTAAGTATGGTTCTTGAAGAACTTGGATTTAAAAGAAGTAATGCAGATCACTCTTTATTTGTTCACATGCACTCGGGTAAACGACTGATTGTTTTGATTTATGTTGATGACTTAATTGTTACCGGTGATGATGATGCTGCTATACGTAAGCTTAAGAGTGTTCTCCAACAAAAGGTTTCCATTAAAGATCTCGGTGTGCTGAAATACTTCCTGGGCATCGAAATGGCTACTTCCTCCAAAGGCTTGTTCTTGAATCAACGCAAGTATGTGACAGATATATTGCGTGATGCTGATATGTTGGATTGCAAACCAGCACGCACACCTTTGGATAGCAAACTGCAGCTTGATAGATCTGGTGCACCTATGGGTTTTGTTCAAGATTATCAAAGATTGGTTGGCAAACTTATCTATTTAACAATCACACGACCTGATATTAGTTATGCAGTGAGCATTATTAGTCAATTTATGCATTCTCCCACCACGATTCATATGCATATTGTTCAGAGAATTCTTCGATATCTAAAGAAAACAATTGGCCGTGGCATCCTCATGAAAGCTAACGGGCATTCTCAAATTCTTGGCTATACGGATGCAGATTGGGCTGGAAATCAACTTGATCGAAAGTCCACTACGGGTTATTATATCTTTATCGGTGGGAATCTGATTTCTTGAAAAAGTAAGAAACAAACATTGGTAGCACGGTCAAGTGCCGAAGCAGAGTATCGGGTCATGGCTTCCACAACTTCTGAACTCATGTGGCTAAAGGCTCTCCTTGCCGATTTGGGTATCTCTCATTCTCAGTCTATAATTCTTTGTTGTGACAATCAAGCGGCTATGCACATTGCCACTAATCCCGTTTTTCATGAACGGACTAAACACATTGAGGTTGATTGTCATTACATTCGGCAACATGTTCAGACTCGGGCCATTGTTACTCATTACACTCGTAGCCATGACCAGCTTGCAGATATCTTAACAAAGGCCTTGTCGTCGGATCATTTTCATCATATTCTTTCCAAGCTTGGCTCAATTAATCCCCTTGATCCAGCTTGAGGGGGAGTATTGCCGGATTTGTCTCTATGTGTGATTGAAAGCACTGATATGATATGTTTCCATACTTATACATCATGTATATATGGCTTAGAATTATTCTAGGGGTTGTAATAGAGAGATATTAACATTCTTTCTATAATTAGGAGATTTGTATATATAGCTTAGCATTATTCTAAGGGTTGTAATAGAGAGATATTAGCATTCTTTCTATAATATGTGTAATTAGAATAACATATATATGTTAGACATGTAATCAAGCAATTCTCAATATACAGAAAAATCATTCTCCAATATTCATTGGTTCCTCTCTGTATCCTTTTCTTCAACCTTCTTCTCTGTATCCTTTTCTTCAACCTTCTTTTCTGTATCTTTTTTTTCAGGTTTGGACAAAGACATGTTACTTGAATTTAAAACTGGGCGGGATCTAAACACGCTGCATACATGTTAAATTTGAATATTAATTAATAGTCCTTATAATATAAGTTTTTCCACCCTCATATCTAAAAATATAAATATTAATCAACAGGTAGTAGCTCAGTTGGTTGAGAAACTGAAAATAAATGGGGTTGAGGTTCAAGTCTCGAGTTTGAGTTTGGGAGTGCTCTATTTATCCGATTCATTGAGAGAGTCAACTCAAACGCTTCTATCATATCATAATTTGAAAGGATAAGTCTGATCCAAAGGTGCTGAAAAACCAATAATAAAAAAATAAATATAGATATTAGTATATATAATTGAATAAATAGAGAGTATTATATAAATTGGAAGCACAGGTTAGCACCACAAATTTGTAACAACACGGGATGTAGACGCCATTTTTGGAGAAGATTGAGGCTAAATAAGTAAAGATGGGAATTTTCACTGGTTCCAAAGAAGCGCCAAAAACGTTGAGAACCCGCGGGATTTAAATTGCCAAAAAAAAAAGAAAAACGTTTCAATTTGAAATCTCGCGCCAAATTCTACAGCATCAACTTTTTTTTTGTCTTCGAAAGTTTAAAAACTGGTCTTTGTTAATTTCTCTTCTCGATTCCTAGCAAGATCAAAGAAGAAGAAGACTACACACATACGCACCTTTGAAAAATGGCGGATTCTGCTTACTTGGAGAAGATGGGAGAAGAGCTCAAATGCCCCATCTGGTAATCTCACCCTCATTCAATCTTGTTGTTGTTGTTTTTTTTTTTTTTTTTTTTTTTTTCAATTTCTAAGCATCTGGGTTTCTTGATTTATTTGAGAATATTCGGCTGATTTTTATTTTATTATATTATTATTTTTATTTTTCATGCAGCTTGAGCCTTTTGAACACTTCAGTTTCCCTCTCCTGCAATCATGTATTCTGCAAGTAAGTTGGTTTTTCTTTTATGTCATTTCAAATGGCACGCAATTTTGCCGACAATTTGAAATTTTTTTTTATTTTTTCAGTTTGTGCATTTTGAAGTCCATGAAGGCAGATTCACATTGCCCTGTTTGTAAAGTGCCGTATCAACGCAGAGGTAGATATGTGAGATCAGGATTTTTTTTTTTTTTTTGGGTTCATCTTTGATTCTTCTTTTTCTTTTTCTTACTTTTGTTTGATGGTGAAATTGGGTTCAAAATCCTGAATTATAGTAGAAATTTTCATATGATGAAAATTTTCAGGGTCTCTTACATAAATCATTTGTCAATAAATTGTCCAAAATTCTTAATCTTTGTAGTTCTTCGGTTCTTCCCTTTGAAAACAGAAGTAACGAACTAACAATCTACATACTTGTCTAGCATTTGTTTTCAGATCAGAGTATTATCAAGGTTTTTCACATCTTTAATTTCTTTCCAGATTATATCTTAAGTCATTTTCTTTATCTACAGAGATTCGCTCGGCTCCTCATATGGATAATTTGGTAAGCATTTACAAAAGCATGGAAGTTGCTTCAGGAATCAATATCTTTGTTTCCCAGACTGCAAAGAAATCAGGTAAGACCAGAGAATATTGTAAATATTTTTTTTTCTTTATTTTTTTTTTTTGAGAAGAAACAAGTATAACCCGATACCCACCCCACCCGTGGGAAATATGAGTCATGCAGGACCTGAGAATTCTAAGAAATTTTGTATCCGCCCCTCCTGAGTCCCGCCTAGAAACCTCCAATCCTGTGTACTAGACCGGCCGCCCGAACCATCGAATCAATGCCTTATTGGCATTTTCCAATGCTTTCTTTCAATCATCGGGAATATTTAAGACAACTAAAACTTGAAGCATGAGGAAGTTTATCCATTTGCTCATGTAATTGCTTCTATAATAGTAGATTACTAGCAAGCTCTATGTTACTTATTTTGGAGATAAATGACAATATGGTGAAAGAATATGAAATTTGGGTAATTAGATACATAGGAGTTAGAGAATAGGTCCCATAGGAATAAAATCAAAGCAGTTATTGCTGAATGTGGTATAGTTGTTTGAGATTTGTATTTTATGAGATGGAATTTTCCTTTATTCTTGTGTTAATAGTTCTTGGCTGTTTACCTCTTAGCATTCATAGCATTCCATTTTTCATGAATTCAACAACCTTTGCTTCTTGGAAACTTTTCTAAAAAATGTCAAGGTACGAAGAACATTTTCTGACCTATAAAAGAGATTTTTTGATTGATAAATGTAATCAAGATAGCACCTTCAAGTGTCAATCAACAAATTCTTGATTGACATAAAACAGGATTTCTAATTCAATTAACTTGGTTGTCTGACTCAATTGAGGATTGGAAACTAGAATGACCAAATAGCACTCTAGTTAACATTTAATACAACAGATTCTCCATTTTTTGGGCTAAAACAAGATTACTTCAATGATTTCCAACATCATGCTAATGTATTTCTATGTTCCATAGAGAAAAAAACAGTTTATATTCAGAAGAATTAGCATTCTTCATGCTAGTTTTATGTAATAGTTCTGTAAATATTAGATAACAAGTCATCATGGTGTGAAATTCTTCTACCAAATTCATATATTTGGAGCTTATATTTTACATATTTGCCTAAATAGCTTTATACCATTTTATATACTAATTATACTTCTGGTTATTCATTGCCAGAAGAAGGTCAGAACCAAGTTCATGGTACGAGCAATTCTAATAGATTAGAAACTGATGGTATCACCCGTGGAAAAAGAAAGAAGCAGATCATTAAAGGTAAAGGGTCAAAAAAAGAGTTGGCAAAAACCAATTCAGAAAATTCCGATCCTCAATTGTCGGCAAAGCCTTCATTTCCATCAAAGAAAAGGGTTCATGTGCCACAAGACCTTCTATCTGAAACTCCAATGAGGCCTGAAAAATGTGAAAGATCAGATAAATCTTTAGTAAACAGACTAGAGGATCATTCAATTGTATTAAAGGAGAAAAATGCATTAATTGAAAAAGGAGAGCCTGTGCTTTCGCCTTTCTTTTGGTTACGAGAGGAAGATGACAATGATGCTATAGAAAGATTGAACAGTCAGCAGACAGAGGTTGATCATGTCTCAGATTCCCCACAATATGTTCCTTGTTTTAGTGATATAAAAGATTCAGATGACGAGAGCCCGATTAAAAGGACAAACTCTGTAAGTATTTACTCATACTTAAAAGAAAAAATATATATAGAAAATTGCTATTTAGTATTACTATTCAATCATATTTTTGGAAGCTATGAGGGAAATCCCTTTAACCAATTTTTTTGATCCATTTGAAAGGCTTTTAAACACTAGTCCAGTTATTTCCAAGCCTTTTTTTATTACTAATATATATATTTTCTTATTATTTCTTTTATCTTAAAGGTGAAAGAATGTAGTGAGAACAAAGTTACAAATCTTTTTGATAGTGAGATGTTTGAATGGACACAAAGTGCTTGCTCTCCTGAGCTTTGTTTGACACCTGTGAGAAGCCAGGTACTTCATACTTATTTTGATTATCTTCTTCCATTAGTCCTCAACTTTATGTGTTTCTATAGATGTAATTTTAAATTTTAAGTGAAATGCAGGTTGCTTATCATGATGAGTTCAATGGAACTCAAGAGAAGAACTGCAATGTAGGCTCACAATATTTGACTGCATCTGAAGGAGAAGAGAAAGGAAGTGGAAACACAGATATGAAAGAACTGAGCCCCAAAAATAAAATAGTTCAAAACAGGAGAAAGAAATCCAATAAAAGTGGGAAGAGATCCAATGGAAAAGCCAACAGAAAGCATGATCCTACATTGACAGATGAAATTCATGGAATTGTTCCTTCAGATATGAGCAAAATAGCTGAAGATTTAAGTGCAGAACCTAAGTTTCCAACTGATACCAGTTCAAAAGTTCCAAATTTTTTGAAGAAAACTCGTAAGAGAAACAAAAGGGGTAGAGCTAATGCTAATGCTACTACTGGAGATGAAGCACTAGACGAAGCTCCTACTGACTTTGTGGAAGCAAACATTCGTAAACAAGGGGATGAGAATGTGGATAAAAAATTGGTCAGTTTCTCAGAAGGAAACTCCAAAACTGATAGAAATGTAAACCCTAGAAGAAGCAATAGCATGAATAACATAAAATACAAAAGAAATAGTTGCAGAAGTTCAAAAAGGATGAATTATGATACCGTTGCAGCAGATTTGCATAACAAATCTCCCATAAATCAAAACAAGGTGAATGAAAATGCTGAAGATATAGGAGCTTCTGATCTTGAGAAAACCAGAAGTTCATATAAAAGAATCAAGGCCCAAATCCAGAATGATGTTGCTGGAGAATTAAGAAATCAGAAGAAGTTGAAGTTATCTACTGGTGATGAAGCACACAGAGGATTGGTTAATGATGTTTTTAGTGAATCTGGTGAACCTGATATGAAGAAAACTCAAAATTCCGTGGAACTTCATAAAGATGATGAGATAACAAGTAATAAGAATTTCAAAACAACAAAGAAAGTTCTTTCTACCTCCAAGAAAAGGACTCTGCAGAAATGTGAAAATGTTCCTACTCAAATACAATGTGCTTTCTGTCAGTCTTCCATCAATTCAGAGGTATCCCCCCTTTTTTTTGTCCACAAAATTATATTTATATATAATTTGTTGTTAAAGTACAAGTACTTTACTTAATAATCACCTAAATTACAGGCTTCAGGGGAGATGATGCACTATCTTAATGGAAAGCCTGTTGTTGCAGATTACAATGGAGGGTCCAATATCATACATTCACACAGAAACTGCACGGAATGGTAATATATATATGAATTTCTAGATATGATCTCATGTCCTTCTTGAAATTGCTAGTACACTTAGATTGATTTATACATGGAACAAATTTCCCATGTGTTCAAATCAAATGGATAGATCAAGCTATTGAGCAATTTTACATCTAATGACTTGGAAGTCTCAAATATGTTGGCTGGGTTCTATTGGTACTTTTGTAGCTCTTGATATTTTGCTTGATGATACAGATAATTAAGAATTAACGGCATGGGTATATCATGATATTATCATATTAAATGATAGTTTTCCTTGAGTACATATCTCATGACACTAGTGAATTTCACGGATTAGCCAGTTGAGATAAAATTTTAGAGGTGTAAGATTGTAGACCTTTAGTCTTGATAGAGTAAAGTGGAGGAAGCAAATTCATGTGACTGATCCCACTTAGATTGGAAAAGGCTTTGTTTAGTTGAGTTGCTAGTTGCTACCTAGTGCTGAACTTATTCTCTTTTAAACTAAAATGTAGGGCACCAAATGTGTATTTTGAAGATGACAATGTAATCAATCTTGAAGCTGAATTGACTAGAAGTAGAAGGATTAGATGTAGCTGCTGTGGAAACAAGGGTGCAGCTCTCGGATGCTACGAGAAGAGTTGCCGTAAGAGTTTTCATGTTCCTTGTGCAAAGTTGGTCCCTCAATGTCGATGGGATACTGTAAGTAATCCCAACTTAGTTATTTCTAACTGCAATAAAATTTCAAAGTAGTTGAGTTCAAATTCTTGGAGCTCTAATTTCTTTTCTTTTCTTTGCAACAGGAGAACTTTGTGATGCTGTGCCCACTTCACCCTTCTGTAAAATTGCCAAAAGAAATTTCTAGATCTCAGGGGAAAAGTATGAAGAAAGCTACAGCAAGGTATTTCTAGTTCTTCATTAAAATTAACTAAAGTTTCGCCATTGTCTACAATTTCAAAAGGTCTTACTCTTATTCATTTTTACTTTCTTTTATAACTTGATGGAACTATCTATCAGAAGACCACAAACCCAACAAGCTGAAGTGAGTCAAAATGACACTACAACAAGTTGGTTATTGAAAGGCCCAGAATTATCTAAGAAGTGTGTAATTTGTTGCTCAGGACTCTCCACGGAAGAAAAGGTAAACAAAAAATTTTGAAGTTGTACTTGATTATATGTTCATGATATTAGAGCACTTATGTATTATTAAGGGTAGTATTGTTATTTTATTTGTTTAGGTAGCTATGTAAGCTATGTTTCTTTTTCTTTTGTATTATTATTAGCATTCTTCTTTAAATAAATTTACTACACTACCCCTATGACGTCCGACAACCCTTCTAGGACCCTAGATAGGTGGGAGCTTCATGCATCGGGTTGCCCTTTTTTTACTCTAAAACATGATATATATTTAAGAAGTCTCTCATGCTATTGGCTGAAACTGCAGGGTATTGTTTCCAAATTTAAAAGGTTGGCAGGAGTTTCAATGGTAAAGAACTTTGGTCCCAAAGTCACTCATATCATCTCATCAACTGATGAGAATGGAGCATGCAGAAGAACCCTTAAGTTTTTAATGGGTATCCTGGAGGGTAAATGGATACTGAAGATTGATTGTAAGTAGCACTCTTCCTGTCCTGATCACATGCGAACTAGTTCAACTTCAGTATAGTAGTATTAAGCTTAAAGGTATTAAAGGGTCTTTAATATTAGTGTTTTCTTTGTTAATTTTTTGTGTGAAATCAGGGGTTAAGGCCTGCATGAATGCTTCGGAACTCATAGCAGAGGAGCAATTTGAAATCAAGGTTGATATCCATGGAGTCAGAGATGGCCCTCGAATTGGAAGGCTAAGACTATTGAACAAGGTTATACTTATATCCCCTTCCTTAAAATTGGTGTAACTTTTGCTATCTTAAATTTGTAACAATTTCAATAATGCAATTTGACAAATTCTAACATAGCATAAAAGAAATTCCTACTTTCCATGGAATACAACCCGGATATTAGATCCTTGATAAGGAAACCAATAGCTCATTTTGACAATCTCTTTTAGTACGATGAGAAAGCATATCAAGTATATAAAATATGGGCAACAATATGTTTTCCAGCTATTTAACAAGAACATCAACATAAGGCAATATTTAGCATAGGGCCATATTGCCTCGGACATCAAAGTCTTCTTGTAGTATTCACTACAATACAGTATCTCAGCTACACTTGGAACAAACATTTTTTTTTTCTTTTTCTTTCATGGAAATCAAAAGAAAATGTCTGCAGATCATAACCCAGTATAATTAGATATCCACTAATTTTAGAGCTAATGATTTGCCATCAAAACTTAGGTTACACCATGAAACTTGTTAGAATTTTTTCATTGTTTTGCATAGGCAGATCCTTAAAGTGTCATATTCTTGTGGTAAAGCACGTTGGTAACGCACAAAAGAAAAAAAAAATATTTGCAATATGTGCATGTACATGAATTGACATCTCTAATTAATGGTTCTTCACTATGTATTTTCAGCAACCGAAGCTTTTCAGTGGTCTCAAGTTTTATTTCATAGGGGAATTTATTCCTTCATATAAAGGGTATCTGCAAGATCTTGTTGTTGCTGCTGGAGGAGCTGTTTTACAGAGAAAACCCATTTCAAAAGATCGATCAGAACTGTCATCTGAATTTTCTTCACCAACAACCTTCATAATTTACAATGCTCAGCCACCTGAGTCTGGTTCTGGAAAGAAGACTCTTCAGGGAGGCGGGCAGAACGGTGCAGTGGCACTAGCAAATTCAACTGGAGCCAAAGTAGCTAGCAATTTCTGGATCCTGGACTCAATTGCAGCCTGCAAGTTACAAGAGTTATAAAATAATCTTTGCTGAATCTTATGGGTCTATTTCATTTTGTTTCAAAACTTTAAGAATATTCCCATGCAATGTAAATAAAACAATACAGAACACAATCAAGTTGATGAGATAATAGTGCTGGCTGTCTTTATTATTTCAATTATCAAAAGGAACACTTTTTTTAAAATGTTTTTCCCATCTCAAGTGGATGAAGAAAAAGGGCGATGATGAAAACTAAAATCTTATTTGATATTGACCTTAAGCCACCCTTTTTCCATCAGTATCTGATTTTACTTTTGCACACTCACTTTTCTTTGGTATGTGTTTCGAGAGCTTAATCTCAAAACAACGGAACATTTGCTCTAATTCAGATAACTGCACTTGAATCTCCTTAGCTTCTCCGTTCCCATTGTTGGACAGTTGCTGAAAATCATGAATACGGTTAAGACCCACCATTACATCTTCCACGATTTCTTGTGTGTTTGCTTGAATTCCTGCTTTCTCTTCTTGTAAATCCTTTAACTTTCTCTTCAATGACTTGTACCCTTCAAGAGACTTAAGGAGTTTCTCTGAAAGCTCCTTGTTTCGCTCTTGTAAAGCTACATTTCCTTCTTGTTTGCGTCCATTTCTTTCCTTATGTTCGGCAGCACAAGTATGAACTTTGCCTAAAAGCATTTCATTTTGTGCTTTAAGATCATTAATATCCTCTTCCATGGCATTCATTTCTTGAACTTTTCTTGCAAGTTCAGCAGCTATTATCTCTTTTTCTTTCCCTAAACTTGAGAACATTCTTTCTAAGCTTTTTCTTGCTGCCATGCATGAGTTAAGTTCTTGTCTAAGCATTTCTTTCTCGTCGGTAATTGGTTCATGTGGCTTCTTTTCTCTTGGTGCATTAAGAGGCTTGAGCTCGGTGTAGCACCGCCGGAGCTCCGCTCTTCTCTTGCCGCCCAACTGAGATTTTTGAATTCGAGATTTAACGTCATCGAGAATTGTGATCATTCCGGCCACTCTTTGCGTATTCCGGCCATCATTGTCTTTAATGCCGGCCTCATTGTGTTCTTGGATCAATTTCAATAACAGCTTAACACTTGCCGAAATGCCTATAAATGAAAACACACATTATGAACAAACACAAAAATCTTTGCATGTCCATGAAGAACAAGATCAAGAATAAATGGTTGTTATAGTGTGTATACACACAACATTACCTTCTAGAGTTGAATCATTTGATGATCTTTTGACGAAACTCAATGATGGGCATAACTCGGGTGATGAACCGACACGTTCCTTGTTCATTTTCTTGAGGAAGAACCAAAGATGAATCACTTGGAATTGATTGATAGATGGGAATTCACACCATGGAAGGATGGTGAATAAGAGAAGGAAGCAGAAGGTGAAGAAAAATGAGAAGGGTAGTTATGTTAGTTAAAAAAAAAATAGAATAAAACTTTGTAGAATGTTAATAATCTGATTTTGGGATTCAAACTAGTTTTTCTACCTCTCTCCGTTCTCTTGTTGTTGCCTGTAGCAGAAAGGTTGGTTTATGGTTTTTTTTTTCCTTGACCTTTGTGATTATTTGACTTTTTCATGGGCTCTTAGGTGCCACATGTTTATTTTTGAATAATTTTTTTAAAAAAAAGAGAAATATTTTCTGTTATTTTTGCTTGGGTCGAAGATCTCCCTTTTTTTTTTTTTCATGAAGACCCACAAATTTATGAAGCTTGAAATTAAGGGAACCAATGGTTTTTGTCCAAATAGCATGATAACTAAAATTACAACTCCTAAAATTATTCCCAATTTGTTGGTATTTGTTGCTTCAAATTCGGGTTCTTATATTGACTCTCATTTCTTTGTGGAAGACTCGTTTGGTGCGCAGAATAAGATAAGATTATTTTTATAGGATTATATCGGATAATATGAGAGGGATTGTAACAAAAAAGTAATTAAAATTTTTAATTAAATAAAAAAAGTTAAAATTACATAAAAAAAAAATCTAATTTGCAAAATTAAAAAGAAGAAGAAGAAGCTAGAGTTGCAGCAAAAAATAAAATAAAATAAAATTGAGGGGATATGGTGAAATTGTTTTATCCCACTCTAATAAAATAAAATGGTGAGGTGGGATAAAAATAATTTTATATCACCCCACCTCTAAATATGAGATTAAAACTAAAAATAGTCTAATTCTATCTAATTGCATGCACCAAACAGCCCCTAAAAGGATGTAAGACTCGATATATATATATATATATATATATATATATTTTTAAGAAAAGAATTATCTAGCCTATAAACCTGGACTAGTAGTGGAATACTTTAAGAGGATGCGAGACTTTAAGATTAACTCTTTTTGTCCCGACTCACACTCATGACGTCACGACTGACACAAATTTCAATTATGTTATACATCGATATACTTGAAACCTTGTTCAGCCTAATCCAATATTTCAAATTCACCATCAACATATATCCATATTTAGCACACAACTCAGTATATACATTGAACATTCTCATTTTACACATCAAATGAATGATTCTTGTAACCAACCCACCCAAATTATTCATAAAGAAAAAATATGATTTTAAGTGTATCTTACTCCCACCTCATGTAATTAGAAAAATGCGTAGTTAAGTATTAAAAATAGCTACTCATAACGTATATATATATCATTTTTGTCTATCATCGTTACTATTTCTAATCTATGTTGCCCTAGTATTTATTTGTTCATTTGAAAGTCAAAATGTAGAAATTTATTCTGGTTTTTATTAATATGGCAAAAAGTCTCGTCTAAGGGAGAAAAAGTCAATTAAAACGTCCTACAATATTTAAATTGTGTTTGGTATATGACCCAAAAACATGGATACAACTAAAAAATAAAAACTCAAAAAATAATGTTTTACTGTTTTGTAAAAACAAGCTGTTTATTGTTTCCAAATTTGTCAAACTAAATGCATTATTTGGGTTTCAAAAATTTTAAATACAAAAAATTGTATCTGAATTTAGAACTAAACGCAACTTTAATGTTTTACAACAATAAATGTTATACACCATTTAAGGAAGAATGTAAAAGTAACGTTTACAATTAAAGCTTTGTACTCTTGTTTAAGTTGGAGTCGTCAAACGTTATTCGGATCTTATTATTATAAGAGTGATATATTTTTTTTTAATTGTGTTAATACAAAATTAGAAGACGCTGATACTGAGGTAATAAAAAAGTCGGGACTCCAGATAAGAACCATACGAACTAATTATTATAACCTTACTCTCACTTTTATTAAAGGAGAAAAATCTCTCACTTATTTATAAAAAAAAAAATTAAACTTATAACCTTCACTTATAACTTCGAGTGAAGGGGTTTAAAATGCACCCTTATTATTAGAGTTACCAACATTTGTTATAAGAACTTATTTAATTTTATGGTATAAAAAGTTATAAAAATTCCATACACGTTAACCACCTGTTCAGACATATACACCTTTGGCTCTTCTTCATTAAGTGCATGCCATTATCAGTAGCTTAGAAACTGCAAAAACCCTAGAAACCTTCAGATTTTTCTGTGAAACCATAAAAACTTCTTTGTTCTTTCTTCTTGAAAATCGTGATTCACGAAGAAAGAAGAAGAATCCCTATGTCGTCAGATGAAGCAATGGAAGCAGCTTCTTCTTCTTCTTCTTTTTCTTCTTCATCTGGAGAATTTAGGAATTGGCTTGAATTGCCGCGAGACGTTATGTCTCTGATATTTCTGAAGCTAGGGATTGTTGAAATTCTTTACAGTGCTCAATCGGTGTGTACTGCGTGGAGAGCGATCTCGAAGGAGCCTATGATATATCGATCGATCGATTTGAGGAATCAATGGGATTTGTTCGATGTGGATGATTGCGAAATGGAGAAAATGGCGAAGGAAGGTGTTGATCGGAGCTGTGGACAGTTGGTTGAGTTCTCGTTGGAGCATTTCGGCAAGGACGAGCTTTTGCATTATGTGGCCGATCAGTAAGAATCTTGTCCTTATTTTTCTTGGATTGTTTTTGTTATATTTGTTATGTTGATGGAACAAATTTTGCTTTTTTTTATGTGTATGGTTCGCGATTTGTATACAGTTGTCTGTATCCAAAGATCCGAAAACGGGAAAACCGTTTGGTTAGTGGTATCTGAAAACAGATTTTGAGAATTTTACTAAGAACAAAACCTGTTTTCAGAAAATGATAAAAAAAAATCGTTTTTTCTTATTTCAGATTGTATTCTTGTTTTTGAATCACGAACGATATGCAAATTTATGGTGTGTTCTTCAATGAGGATTTTTTCCAGTTCAGAAATTTATTGACTTCAACGGATACTATAAGCCTATTAAAATGTTATTTGAAGTCAATTGTGTTCTTTGGTGAAGTCTATGTGTGTCACTGTACTAATCTAGGAGCAAACTGTGCCTAATTCGCCTATTTTTCTATGTTATGTCTCCATGGAAAACTATTTCTTGTCCTTCTTTCTATAAGGACTCGGGTGATTTGGTGGATTGGTTTTGTTATGGCTTGTTCATGGATCTCCTCCAAGGGTGCGCTAACTGCACGAGGCTTGTACCATTCTAAGGTCTAGGGAAGGGCGATGTATATAGTTTTATTTCCCTTGAATGAGAAGTTGTTTGTGTATTTGAATTCGTGGCCTCTAATGACAACAGGAGCAATGTTTCTATGTATTTGAATCTCCTAGAAATATCTAAGAGGGAATTTCAAACTTTAAGATAGGGTATAAAAAAAATCGAATTGTGTTATGATACCATGTAAAATAATAAGATAAAAAAATAAACACAAATAATTTACATGGTTTGGCATCAAGCCTGTACAACCAGGGGAGAAGAGAGTGAGATTTTCTTATTTCATGATATGAATAAAATTATAACTGCAGTATGTATAAATACAATGGAGCGACCTTAGTAATTCTCAATTTGGAAAAAATCCCAAAATAGATTTCTACTATAATTGTGGCATCTCCCAAAATAGAAAAATACTAAAATCGTGATTAATCAAATCAATTCACGATAGGGAAGAATCTTTACAAATTCCTCTTTCCTTCAACACTATAAGTTCTAGAAGTGTTTCAATCCTACATTTATTTGTCGTGAATATTCATCTCTTGCTAGTTACATGGCCCAAGTTACATGCAACAATTTAACTTTAAATGTGGAAGTTGATTCTTTTTTTGAGAACTAAAGGTATCTAGGCTTCGCCCAATTAATACTTGTTGGAAAAATGGGTACTAAACATGATTTTTCATCATTTTGAGCTAAATATTTAAGTGGGACCCGTATGTGATTTTGAGTGGGACCAAGTTGAATATTAATGTCTAATATGCAGATATTAGGAATATATAATTAATGAGCTATACCCATTTTCATATAAATGAGAAATTGAGTCTAAAGTAGCCTACTTGATAAGTGTAAAGTGGTGAAAATTGGTAAACAAAGTTTAGTCCCACATGAAAAAATTAGAAAATTAAGTATTTACTTATAAGTGTAGCTAGAACTCTTCACTTGAATTTGAGCTTAGCACACACACAAAAGGAGGGTTCAGGGGTGATGCTTTGCATCACGTAGCGCATGTACACGCGTGCATGCGTGGGTGCGAGGGCGATTGGGAGACTTAGGGGCATTGGGGACACAACACTTTGTACTTAGTACGTGAGCATCGTCGCGAGGAGCTGGGGAGCTTTTCATTTTCGATAACCGAGGCATATCGGACGGGTGAGATGTGTCTGTAGAGATCAAATTTGGATTATTCGTTGAGGATGTCCAAATGCGATGAACGTGGTTGATCGGAGGGAACCATCCAGGTTCGAGATACGCAGTCCAGAGTCGTAGGATTGTATCATCGCTGATTGTACATGATCCAACGACATGGGATCGGATGTGTCGATCGCGCCTACACATATCGAGCTCGATCCAACGGTGTGCAATCAGACGCGTTGATCGAGACCGTCAGATCTTGCCTTCATGACTCAAGTGCGATCGAACGGTGTACGATCAGGTGCGGCGATTTTGACCTGCTACCATCTAGACAACAATCAGGCTGAGTGGTGGAGGCATAATGGTCTCGCTTAAAAATCATTCTTCTAGAGCAGCAAGCTGCCTCCTGTTCACTATTCAAAGGTATTTGGGACAAGACTTTGTCTAGCTAAACTAGATCAATCGCTATTTTAGCAGAGTAACGACATAACAATAGTAGATCGAGTGTAGAGTATAACTCTATATCCTTAAGACAATTTTGTCCCGCACTGGTGCTCACGGTGTATGACAATTGTCTCCTAGGATACAACGATCTCCTTTTTGTGATTGCAGCACTTCAAATCACAAGAATAGTCGAACCAATAATGCTTGTAATCTTTCACAAAAATAATGCTAAAATGGAGAAGAAAGAAAGAGGAGAAAATTAAGAAATTTTTGGATGATTTTTTTGGGTTCTGGAGGGCCCTATTTATAAACTTTTCGTGACTGTACAAGGTGCCTTTTTGTGCACCGTCGGATCAGGTCCGATTGCAACTGGATGCGATCTAACAGTCGTGATCGTTGCACATGATCGTACGCCGTTGGATCACGCTCAATTCATGAAGGCAAGATATGACGGTCTCGATCAGTACATCCGATCGCACACAGTTGGATCGCGCATGATCGGCGCGGATACGATCCTATGGCTCTGGACTGCGTACATCGAACTTGGATGGTTCCCTCCGATCAACCATTTTCATCACATCTAGACATCCTCAACGAACAATCCAGATTCAATCTCCACGGACGCATCTCACTCGTCTATTCTTCGTCAATTTTCTAAAATGAAAAGCTCCCCAGCTCCTTGCGACGATGAGCACGTGCGAAGTGCAAAGTGTTGTATGCCCAATGCGCCCTAAGTCGCCCAATCATCTTCGCACACACGCGTGACGCATGCACATGGGTGATGCTTGCCTTCCTTTTGTGTGTGTGGTAAGCTCAAATTCAAGTAAAGGCTTCTAGCTACACTTAAGTAAACACATAGTTTTTTAACTTTTTCATGTGGGACTAAATTTTATTTACCAATTTTCGTCACTTTACACTTATCAAGTATGCTACTTTATACTCAATTTCTCATTCATATGAAAATTAGTATAACTAATTAATTATATATTCCTAATCTCTACATATTAGAGATTAATTTTCAACTTGGTCCCACCCAATATCACATGTGGGTCCCACTTAAATATTTAGCTTAAAATAATGAAAAATCATGTTTGGTACCCATTTTTTCAACAATCCCCCACATAAATGGAAATTGAACTATCTGCACTTTTCTATCAATACCTTGGGCCCTTGGTTGTTCGATGGGAGACGACCCCAATGGCCATAGAAGTCACACTAGGCTTTCTCCATGTTGGGTTGAGATTTGATCTTGGGACTTTAGGTGTGGGAGTTGGTTCAGGTACCAGTCCCCATTACTTGGATGGTTAAATGGGGAAGTTGATTCTAGTCCCACTACATATTAATATTATGTTTTAGTTTAGGTTTTTGATGAAGGAGAATGGCTTGCGACGAGAAAACCTTCATCTTCACAGTTAATTACTAAAATATTTGTGATTTTTGTCTGTTATAAGGACCTAACAAGTATGCAGTCTGATTGTCCATAAGCATCAAGTTTGAAATTAAAAATTATACCAAATTAGCATAGGTTAATTATACTTTTTTCTAAGAAAATATAACATGGTTCGGTTATATCTTTATTTTTATTTTTTTTTGACAAGAAACAAAGAAGTATTGTATTAAGTATAAGAGTTGTACAAAGTATACATCCGGACCATAGTCCGATTCTATAAAACAAGACTATCCAAAATTGGATTCCAACTCCGCAGCCAATCACCCAAAGAAAAGCCCCTTGCTAAATTACTAGCAGTAGCATAACCCAGAGAGTTCCCAAACCAGTTTATATCTTTATTATAACAAATGTGTGGTTATTTTTGGAAACCAATAAATTATAGTTTGTTCTAATCAATGTGTAGATAAGGTTGTGTATATCGTCTTTTCCCTTCCCTTCCCTTCCTCAAACATGGTAGGAACAGGAGCTTTGCGCAGTAGGCTATGCCCAATAAATTAAACTTCAAACATCTTTTTAAAAGTGTCAAACTCTAGTCTCTTCATTTATTAAGAAATAAATAATACTTCTTAACAAAATAAATTTACTATGAAACATATGTATTTGAACTCTTAGTTTAGAATATGTATTCAAGTGGTGTGATGCAGTGAACTAAATATGGTAGATGGGCGATACTTTCTAGAAATTGTGTTGCTTGGACTGCCAATTTCACAATTTTTTGTCAGGTTTTATATATTAGTTTGAAAGATGTCATTCCTTGATTTAATGTGGAAGGTGGCTGTTCGTACAATTATTTTACTAATAGGATAAGAATATGCAAATCCAACAACTGACTATTAGAATTAGGTAGCGTTTGGTTACTCTAATTTCTCTAAACTCTATTTGAAATAGATGTTGGACAAAATTAGAGCGTTTGGTAATAATTTGTCAACCTCTAAATAAAATAGAGGTTGACAAATGGTAGAGGTTAAACCTCTAACATGAAAAGCAAAAAAAGTTTATTTTTTCTTGTACAGGTTTATCCTCTACTTGTAGTAGAGGATGATCCAACTATATTAGGAATAATTTGTAACCTACCAAATTTGCATCAATCACTATATAGAATAATTTGTCACCACTCAAAGTTAGTAAGTGATAAATAATACAAAATAATTTTTAATTTAACCAATTATAGCATATGATTACAATATAACAATTAATTTCTATTTTTAATTTTTTAAAATAAGAGGTTGGAGTATTTTTGTTACCAAACAATATTTTTAAAATAAGCTTTTATAAAAGTAGAGCTAATTTTTTTAGAACTAAAAATTGTAGAGCTAAAAAAAGTAGAGTTACCAAACACTACCTTAGAAAATCACCCCCCCCCGGCCCAACAACAACAACACACAAACAAAATCCTAGTTTTTTTTACAATTTCAAAGTCAGTCTTGAGAATCATTTGATTCTCAATTTGCTCATGAATGAATCAACTTTATGATTCAATAGAAATTATTTAAAAAAAATGCTGTTTATCATCAGTTTTCAATAGCATGGCTTTAACCTATATATGTAGTAAGTCATGCTTAATGCCAAGCTATAAATATGCTGTTCTAAATTAGAATTTTTCAACATTTTATACGTTTAATGTGAAACGTATATGTGCATCACGTAGTTATAATTTTATAGCTTTATATGATAAGGTGATCTCTTTGTTAGTTTTGTCTCTTTTTCCTATTACCAAATATTAACCAACTTTCTTTATATTATATATCTAAGTTCCACATTTATTCCTCTAGTATCTTCCAAAACAACATCTTATTTGCTTGGTCTGTCCTTATCTTTTCTCATAAGAAATGCATCTTCTCCATCTAAAACATGTTCATGCATCTAAGGTACACATTTCCTCTCTCTCTCTACTCTTTCTTATATGCATGATTGTCAAGACAGACGGAAGTGTGTCTTGGCTTGCCACAGGATACATCCTTGGCATCTTAGTGTATCCTTGGGGTGTGGCTTGGCGCAAGGACAATGTGCGTCCAGGTTTCTGCCCTGTTTATGTTTTTTTTTTCATCTCAGGTGTATATTGACGTCTTAAAAATTCATGGTAATGATTGTAGCAGAAGAAAGACCTCAAATAACATGGATAGAGATAATTAAGAAAGATATATCCGTAAAGATGTAATCACCGACTTAGCTCTTGATAGAGCAAAGTGGAGAAATTGGATTCACATAGCCTATTGCCAAATTAAAATATTGTTTATGTATTAGTTCTGGCAAATGAATTTATAGGGCTTTCTTCAAAGTGTTACAAATTGTGACTCATGACGCCAAAACTTTGATTAGAGAAGAGTGAAGTCTTTATGATGCTTTCTTTTGCTCTTCCTTGATTATTTGAATTTAATGGTTGAGCTACTATTGTGTTCCTATATATATCATTTTGCTTGGATAGGTTATTTTTGCAGTATGCATGATATGCTTTTATTTTTATTTTTTATGATCGGAATATGTTATTAATTGGTTTTGAATGTTTATTACTGGTTTTAAATGTAATTTAAGTATTAACTATTAAGTTTTAATATCTAATTTTTTATTATACATTAAATTAGATAAATAGGTGAATAAATATAATTTACTTCTATTTATTTCATGTATTACTAATTTTTATATTTTTTCCTTCTATAACTTGTGCATTGTGCGGAGGTCTTTTCGTGCCTTAATTGCACCTCTTGTCCTTTAATAACTTTGCTTATAGCTGTTCATGTTTATACATGTATGTTTTAAAAGGTTGTATTCAGTGCACAAGGCTCCCCTCGTGTGGGGTCTGGTACAGGTGGATGTGGGCATGCCTTACCCCGTTTTTTGGAGAGACCGCTCCCATGTCTTGAACCCCTGGCTTACCACTTTTTGGGTGAGGGCACTTGCCATCGCAACAAGTTGTTTATACATGTTTACATGTGTGTTAATATTTGTTTGATGTGAATTCCAATTTGATGTGTCAAGCCCCTCCATGCATTTTGTTATGATTCCAGTTGAAGTTAGTGCTTTCTCTTTATTAGTCTTCACTCTTCATTGAGATTTTTACCTATTCTTTACAGGGAAGAGCCCTCCTAAGTTGATCAAGTTTTTAAAAGTTTCCACCTTTTTCTAGTATCTATGGAATATGATTAAAATTTGATAAAGGTCCTTGAATTAGTTGATTGTTTGAATTTTTCAGAATATTTTTGCATTAAAATTAAATATTTTTCTGCTACATCTACTAGAAATATATTTTGCTTAATTTGTGAAATATTTGATCTTTTGATGAATCATTCAATTCTTCATGTTTTTTAGTTGCTGGCTTTTGGAGAAATCACTATAATTCCCCCAAAATGCATAAGTTGTACCAAATAGTGAAATGCTTTTAGGCTTTCTAAGTATATTGAGGTCTAATTTGAATAGAAAGCTATTTGTTGTAGTTGAGCTTTATTTTGAAAAAGTTAAATTTTTGCCAAATTGATACATCTTCACTAACAATTTGGTGTGGATATGAAGTCCTCAAGGTTCACTTAAAAATCTGGAATTAATTAGAATGTCCAGTTTGAAGTAGAAATTTTTTGTAAAAAGTTGCCAACTTTGTGAAGTATAGAGGATTTTTTTTAGATGTTAAAAACATTCACAAATATATCAAAGATAATAAAATAGACATAATTATACACTTATAACATATGAAAGTATTAATGTGATGGTTTTGAATATGTTTTATTCTTAACATCAACAATGCTTAATCCATATTTGTATGATGAGTTCTTTTGTTGTATGTTTTTTTGGTTGACATATGAAGTCAAGGTTGAAAACATTTTTAACATATAAAAGAGATTTTTATAAGTTGATTAATGCATTTAGTGTTTCTGTTTTTAAGTGAAGGATTTACTATTGTCATAATAACTAATTAAATAGTAATTAAAGTGTTGGGATCCACCTCATGACTTTTTTTTTAATATGTATATATTGGAGAATTTGCTGCTCTTTAAATTTAAACTGTTTAGGTTTTTAGTTCTCAGAGGCTTATTTAGTTTAAAAACTGAGTTGCTTGTATTCAATTTTATATGCACTTAAGGTAATTCAACTTTATTTATTAGTTAATAGATATTAACTAATTAAATAGTTTGAATAATGTTAAGCCAATTAAGGATCTTTAAACATTTAGCCATTCTTTGAATTAGAAAAATTTTTAAAGATAGATTTAAGTTTATTTTAAGCAAATAAAAATCTTAAAATATTAAGTTAAGTTTTTACATATAACAATACTGTGTACCATTTTATTAGGTCTAAAATAATGTTAAAAATATACATAAAATAGGAGAGAAAAGTCTCATTGCTTATTACATTCTTTAAAAATTGAACTTCAAATCTTTTTAATGTTTTGCATTTGTTTGATCTAATTTTTACTTTTAAAATTTTTGATTTTTTTTGAAGTTTTCAAGTTATTTCAAATCAGTTCAGATTTTTTTTCTTCATTTTTTTATTCTTTTCAATGCAATCTGTAATTCGGCCAGCCCAAAAAAAACTCACTTATAGTTCACTGAATTAGTTTGATTTTCATTCCTTGAGCTTGATATTTTTGTCTTATTTACTTATGGTGTAACAAGTGCTTTCCTTTGATTTCGGCATTTTTACCCAAGGTCTCTGTATAATGGTATTCTTTATGATGCTTAGAGTTAACTTCAAGACATTAGTCTTTGGACGTACACTATTATTTAGATGTTTAAAATACCTGCAACAATTCAGTTTTTGACACTGGTCGTGTTTCCTAGACATCTGAAATGCTTTTTTACAGATCGTGTTTCCGGACTTCCATATAGTGAACTAGATTACGACTTCCATATGGGCTACTACCCTGTATGTTAACACTTTGATTTACTTTTAAGCCTAAGTTGAGTTTACAACATTTCTGTTCCTTACCTGGATTGCTCTCTCTCTCTCTCTTCGTTTTTTTATTTTCAAGATTTTGTTTCAAAACAAATAGGAAATTCCTTAGGTATTGAGGCAATTTCTAAATTGTACAATTGGCGTATCCAAAATCAGTATTTATTCTGTGAAACCAACCTCCTGATACAATAATAAGATTGAAGGGTTTGAAAATTGTAGTGTTTGATCATAATTTACATCCCATATTGGTGTTTTTTTTTTTTTTTTTTTCTCATATGCTTAAAGAATGTTATCTTTGTCGCTGTGTTTGTATATGAACGCATGGATTTCATGCTGTTATGAAATCATTCAACGGTTGACATCATTTGGACTGTTTAACATTTTCAGATCCCGTAACCTAAGATGTCTTCGACTTGCATATTGCTATCACATTTCAAATGGTGCCTTAGTTGAAGTGGCCAAAAAACTTCCATTGTTGGAGGAACTGGAGCTGTGTCACTGGTCATTCTCGGTAGACGCACTTGAATCTTTTGGTCACTTTTGTCCACAACTTAAATATTTCCGACTGGACCACCAAGGGATTAGGAACCCACTTTTTGATTGTGACGAGGAGGCATTCGCTATTGCAAAGAGCATGCCTCAGCTGCGCCACCTCCATCTTTTTGGAAACAAGATGACTGATAATGGTTTACGCACCATTCTGGATGGTTGTCCCCACCTGGAATCTCTTGATCTTCGTCAGTGCTTCAGTGTCTTTCTGGGAGGTGATCTTGAAAAGAAATGTGCAGATAGAATTAGAAACCTAAGGCTTCCAAATGATCCCACTGATGACTATGAGTTTGTTGCTGAACTAGATGACTTTGGATCATTTGATGCAGATTACCCATCTGGAATTTCTGATATCGACTTTATATCAGAAGATGGTTATTATGAATTCTCTGAAAGCAGCTACTTCTCTGATTTGGATGAATATCTCATCTAAAGTGTTGTTAGATTTGTTAATCTTGAAGGCTTTGATTCAGGTATGGCATTTCCAGGTGGAAAATCTTATGTATTTGATGCAATACAAATAAGCCTTTATTTTTTGTTTGTTATGCGTCTGCATTGCCCTAAGCTCATGTTTTAATTTCTAAGCAATTTAGGGACAGTGATTGTGAACCATACAAATTGCATATTTGGTTAGTTAGGCAGGTGGTAGGTATTCTTTATAATTTTTAATTTTTTAAAATCTTAGTGGCTTTTAGGAAGATCTTAAAAACACACATGAAAAAGTTATAAAGATTCATCTTAGAAGAAGTAAAATTTGAAGTTAAAAACATTATCCCTTTGCATTTGTAGTTTAAAAGTACCCTTTTCAAAGTTTTAAAACCTTTCCATACAGCATATGTAGGTTGTTCAAAGCTCAAAACCTTAAACTAGTTAATGCAAGTGTTAATTGTATGATATATATTACATATTTCACATGATATAAAAATGTTATTTATATAGTTTTGGTGGCTTGAAGAGTGAGCCTATTTGTAAAGGTTGAGGTTGCACCATTGTTACCTAGAGTCATCGGTTTGAATCTGGAAATTGCCTCTCCAATGTGGAATACAGCCGTGTGCGTTGTTTGTTCCCCAAACCCCACAATAGAAAGAGTTTCGGAAATGCCTAGGCAGGGTAAACTGTCTTTGTATTGTCTTAACTATTTACATGATCACACTGGAACCATTGCCAAAACAATTTTGTCAGTAGTTCTATTTCAATTGTTTTGTTAGTTGTTTCGTGTTTGTATATTGTTGGTCCTACAAAGTTGGTTTTTGAGTAAAGCATATAGAATGTGCAACTTTATTCCATGAACCGCCTAGTTTTCCAACTTTGCAAGGATCTGATTACTTAGCTATTTCGTCATTTCTCCATTATTTCATATTAATATATTTTTCTAATTTGTACTATATTTGAAAGTTGAATTAATTTTATGAATATTAAATAAATATTGAATATTTAGAATTCACTTACAAAGTGATATTTGATCCAAATGGCCCCTGTTTTCTCTTCAAGTTTGTTGAGGATTTATTTATTTCATGATATTCTAAGGATTATAGCTGGTATTTCCAATCACAAGGAGGACATGGTACACATATGAATCATAATTGTCTATAACACTGTTAGTCTGGTACAGAATGCTCTCCCTGCTTTTCTCTACTATCATAGATCAAGCCGTTGTTAAGCAGGTCTGTCTCTGCTAAATTCTTTTTTTATATTTAGAATATTGTTTCTAGAGGTGTTTTTATTAAATCTGTTGCAGAGCCTTGTATTAATGTGAAAAATATAATAAAGTTTTGATGACAAATGCTGATGTTCCAGCATTGAATGTGTTGTTGTAATTGGTGGTGTTGTGAGCTGCAGTGCTGTACAGGAATTTAGTAGCTCTGTTATTCTGAGCATTAATGTAGTTAAAAGCTTTTTTTTTCCATTTTTCTTTTTTTAACTTTTACTGATAAGAAAGAATATATAGAATTTACTATGTAAATCAAATAGAAAGATAATTGAGATTATCTAGGCTAATGTTCCCTGGACTCTTCATTGTAATCCAAAGGACCTTTGGTTTGGACATAACACAGCACCGACGCAGACAAATGATATGTGTCCAATACTTAGTTACTTTAGAGACTCCTATGTAAGTTCTCCAAAGAAAGAACATAGGAAAGAAAAAGAAGACAATGACCAATTGGTGATGATGTGATGAAATGAGAAAAAAAAATAGAAAATTATAGGATTTAGAAAAAGGAAAGAATAGGAGGAGTGAAATTGTAAAAGAAAAATAAAAATATGAAGAAAGGAAGAAAAAGAGGAAGAAAGCACAAAAGAAAAACAAACAACAAAAGGAAAGGGGGCAAAGCTGAAAAAGAAAAGTAAAAGAAGAAAGAACATGGGTTGGGTGAATGCCGAATCCAAAAACTCAGTCAAATATTAGGAGAGCTAAAGGATAAGGTGAGAATGCTAGTGGATAAGGGTTAGTAATTTTTTGGTTATAAACTTCAATGCATGTAAAAGATTAATAATAGAAATGGGCGGGAATACTAGTGGATTAAGGATCTAAAGGATGAAGTTATGTATGCCAAAGGAATAAGTGATAGAATAATAATAGCAATTGACCTTGTTAAAAAATATGTGAGGAATGTTAAATTAATAACTATTTAACTTGTAAATGTAAATAGATAGTTAGCATAATTAGGTGCATAGCAATATAGCCTCTCAAGTTAGTTCATTTAGTACATGGATTTGGATAGAAAAGTGAAGCAGGGGAGGCAATATTAATGATTGCAGTAGCACATGTTCTTGTGTTGAAAGTTGGAGAATTTCTTAGGAGCTTAATCTGTGACTGCAACAGAAATCCCTGAGGGCGAGTCATCTAAAGCGGACTATTTGTTACAAGTGCTAAGGGGTTGTTACATGATAACTCTAGAATTTTTACTTTTATTTTTTTGGTGGGAAGCTAACTCTAGAAATTATCATTTATGTAGTATTCACCCAAGTATTTTTTGTATTCTTTGTAGTCTTAGGCTTCAAAATTGACATTAAAGGTCAATTGTATTATACCTATTAGGCATAAGAATTCTATTGTTCATGAGTTTTTAACTAGTTCAAATGTTAAGAATCCATCAAATGGCCTGTTAGAGAAGTCATAATCCAGGGTAGAAATGCTTCAATTGGGTGCATTCAAAAAACTCTCTGAAAAGTGAAAAGCTGTCTCCCAAATTGTATTCAATTTGTCCAAAGTATAGAGATACATCACTGTTTTACACGCTGAGAGTACAGTCAAGTTTTCTACTAATTTCTTTTGATCTACATGTAATGTTTATTCAACATCTCCAACCTTATTTAACATTCTCCTCCTTCCTTCTCTAGGGATATAGATTTAAATAACTTTTGAAATACTTTTGTGCCGTCCTTGTTGTTCGCATAAGGCTGCATCCAAAAGGAATTCTCTTTGAAGTTGTTTAAGAGTTTATGTAGGATGATCCTCAATTGCTTGGCATAAGATTCTTTTATACCTTTTCTCTTGTTCTTCACTTTCCTCCCTTTTTCGCATTTGGCATCAGTATCACCACCTAGTTTGTGTTGAGCTATTTCTATGTTATTTTTATACATGAGGTCCTAAGGATGAGTAAAGGAGGGTTGCATTCAGTAGCTCATCACAGCATAAAACCTTGTTATACTATTCAAGCAAAATACGTTCTAACCAATGAAGATGATAAAATCTCACTACAAATGGGGTGCCATGAACATATTTTACTTGATCCCTTTGAGCACTTCATTTTAATAGAGGTGAATTTAATTATTTGATATCAATAGTAAAAGCAATACTGATCTTGTTCACAGCCTTAAGAGTCTTTAAAAATGATGTTTTTAGCTTACATCAGATGTTAATTTATAAGTATAACTTTTTGTTTAGTTTATGCATTACAAGGAGGTATTTGAACAGTTCAAAAACAAATAAATAAATTAGGGAAGAAAATCACTTTTCTTTACTTTTTTATAGTGCATGGGCCAAAGAGTGTCTCATGTTAGCTTGCAAATATAAGTATATATATATATATATATATATACATGATTGAGGAAGCTAAGGCAAGTGCCAAGCCTGTGCCTAGCTAGACAATAGACACAAACCTTGTTTTGTGGATACATGTAGTGTTTCTAATGACACATGACTTGAACAAGAAGAATAAATATACCTTTGCCTTTTTTTTTCTTTTGAGGAATAAATATACCTTTGCTAGTTCTTATAGCTCCTAGCTACTTTGGCTTTTTGAAGAATACTGCAGCTTCTTAATATTCTGATATACATATATGTGAATTTATTTATAAATAGATAGAACTATAACTTGGAGTAGGGCCATCAATGGTGTCAATTTGCAGCTTGGTACATTGAAAAGGACATATTAAATGCAATGTTGGCCACCCTTTTCTGAATGATTTCTGCTTAGCTTAGCTTTTATCTATATGTAGGCTGATGCCCACAAAGCATCTGCAATGTTGGGTTACATTTCAGGTACTTTTGGCCTCCTCTTCCCAAGACACCATTGCTCCCACATCTCTTCTATGTTGATGGTCCCTCCTTTTCTCTCTATGCATCTTGTCTTCTTCATCACTTTCAAAATGAATGGAAAAAGATAGAAAAATAAAGTGGTTTGATTGATTAAGGCTGCAACCCCATCTCTTTCTGATTGTGATGTTGTTGGTTGGTTTCAAATGGGTCTGTGAAGAACTGCCCTGTGACTAATTAACTTAGACCTTAATTTAGTAGAAGCAAATTCCTATAATCAACCTCATGTAATGAAAAAAAAAAAAAAAAAGCCTTTGCTAGAGAATATAATACAACAGACCGGACATAAACACATTTCCTCAATTAATTTAGGAAAACAAGTTAACGTAAGGGAAAATAAAATTAGGGTTTTACATTTTTTGAAGTGGTTTGGGGTTGGGTTAGTTGGGTTAGGCGGGTTTTGAATTCTGGTGGTGTGAAATTTCTGCCTAACCCAAACTAATTGAGTTGAGCTTTTGGAACCCAATTCAACCCAACCCAAATGACTCTGCTAATTCAATTCAATCCAATAATTTTAGTTCGGATTATTTACATGTTATGCAAGCATGCATGCACAGATTATATATGTTTATGTATTGATAAGTGATTTTAGACGATCAGCTTTCGGGTTATCTTGAATTATGTGTGATCGCTTTTGGGTTATCTTGAATTATGTGTTGATACGTGAATTTAGGCGATTCAACGACTCTGAAGTCAGTATTTATAAAGTATTTTTTTATTAATTGATACGTCTTTTTCAATCTCTTTTGTTATATATGTAATGTAAAAGTGTCATGCACGCATAGATTATGTATATATATATATATATATGGATGGTGATGGGTCTGTTAATGTGTCGAGGGAGGGGCCAAGTGGCGGGCAGTGGACCAGTGGTGTCTAGCAGTTGGGTCTGAGCATGTTTTGGGTTGTGTTGCTTTCTCTCCAGCTCTGAAATTGATATTTCAATACCCCTGGTGAGCAAATCGATCCATCGATAAGTTGCATGAGTTTTCTCAATCTATATTTTATATATCACCAACTGCTTTTTGGCCAAATTATTATAAATTAATTAGTATTAAGTTAATAATAATAATTGATTTGATCTGTTTAGCCACATGAATCGAATTCAAGCAATTTTTTTGTTTTGTTTTGTTTCATGGGATTTTTTGTTATTTATTGATTAAAACAAAAAAAAAAACATACAATATATTGTTGATACAAGAATTGCTCAACACCAATATTTATAAAGAAATATAAATGGGAATAGAAATAGGGGAAATCGGAAGAAGAACCAACTAGGTTAGGAGCTCAGATCGGGCTTTTGATACAACAACCTCGATACTAAAGTCAAGAGGCGCCCAGTCGATCAGACTTGTCAAGCAATCTCCTGGGATATTGAGGTAGTACCAAGGTGCCTCCCTAGAGAGAGAAATGTTAGTGTTAGGAGCATCGGTGTGGTGTCGGCCTAAGACCTTTTGAAATCTTGTAGAGTTGGCCTCTAGCGGCTGTTGACATAGGTGCCTAGCTTGAGGTGACGGACACGTCGTTGGATTTTTTGTTATTTATTTTGATTAAAACAAATATATATATATATATATATATATATATATAACATAATATATTGTTGATACAAGAATTGGCCAACACCAATATTTATAGAGAAATATAAATGGGAATAGAAATATGGGAGACGGGAAGAAGAACTATCAGACCGAGCTCCTGATACGAGGACCTCGATACCAAAGTCAAGGGGCGCCCAACCGACCAAACTCGCCAAGCAATCTCCTGGGGTACTGAGGTGGTACCGAGGTGCCTCCCTGGAGAGAGAAAGATAGAGAAAAAGAGAGATGCTCGTGTTAAGAGCATTGGTGTGGTGCCGGCCTTAAACTCTTTGAAATCGTATAGAGTTGGCCTTTAGCGGTTGCTGACATAAGTGCCCAGCCCGAGGTGACAGACATGCCGTTTTTTGAATTTTCTTCGCCTTAGACTTATATTTGGGCTTCAGCATGGACCCCGCACTTTTGTAATCACCGATTTATTTATTATTCAACATATATAGTTATTTATGTAAATAAAAGAATTAAATTGTTTTATATTATTAAAAAGATGAGGAAACTAAGAGTAAAAGATGAACATTAAAGGTGTAGAATAAAAAATATTTGAATTTAAATAAATAAAAAAAGCTCAAAATGTAAGAGATTTGGATGAAAAAGAAAAACTTATACTATTAAAAGTGCGTTTTGCATGAGACATCAATTTTTTAAACCATTGTCATTAACTTTCTTTTACAACTAGAAGGTGACTCGAAATCTATGCAACTTATGTTCGATGGACGTCAATGTTATCTTTTGACGCTTATACCCAACTCTTTTGCATATTTTTGAGATATGCATGTATTGCATAATATTTTTAAATGTACACGTATTCTTAAAATATCTAAAAGAGGTTGAGTGTCACCGTAAAAAAATGACGTTGTACATATAGCATTACTCATGTATATAATTATCCCAAAACTTCAACGTTATATGACTTTTTAACTAATAGTTATTATTAAAAAAAAAAAAAAAAGACTCATGTGATGTATATAATATGAAGGCAAGATATGAAACGTGAAACCCAATTCTCGAATATTACAAAACCTTCAACTTCTTAATTAATACAACCTAACTAAGCTGGCTAGTTGGTATATGTCTTATATAAAGAGATATTTAATCAACATGATCATCGTATAAATATATTATTTATTGTTATAATGAGAAAGACCTTGGAGTTTGTCCATGCTGCTTTTAGTTAAATTTCATCGGTTTCTTATGATAAACTAATACAAAATATATATATTACCTATTATTTAAAGGAAGTAATATTTTAAAGTTGAAGTTGGGGGCTGAGGAAGGAATTGTCTGCTTGTCTCCCCATCAAAACAGCGGGAATATTGGGCCCACTGTCTTCTCTGCTACATTTCTGTCCTTGATGATGCTCTAATAATTTTTATATATAAGTATATATATATATATATATATATATATATATATATATATATATTAATTAAGTCCTCTTCCACCTAGGTCTTTACTATGATATTCCAAATTCCCAAGGTCAATTTCTTTTAATAAAATCATTTCTTTATATATAAACGAGACCCCTTTTATTTGCAGTTTGTTGATAGTTTATAATGTATTAGTCTTTAGAATTTTAGAAAGAAAAAAAAAAAAGAATTATCTTATAATAGAGATGAATTTTAAATACAAATATTTAAATTTAAATTATTTTTTACAATTTATGCCTATGATTTTAAGGAATGTTGAATTAGCTAATAAATCAATCTTAATCTTGTTAAATCTAACAATATATACAGAAACAGAAATACAAATCAAATCAACATTAATATATAGTCCTATAAACAGATAGCCTAGGATTTGGTGTATTCTGTTTTGGGATTCTTGAGGGGAAATATATATAAAGTAGTGTAATATATATATATATATATAAATTGATTATTAAAGATAGACCCATTTGCTCCAATGATATATATATGTGCTGATCCACTGGCCTTTCTAATTAATCAATCAATTAAGTAATTAAGTTTGGCTGTGGAAATGACATATTTTGTCTGTTTGTCTCCTCTCAAAACACCAAGAATCTTGGCCCATTGTTCCCTTTTTTCTTTTCCATCTTTAATTCAATGTTTTTTTTTTTTTTTTTTTTTTCAAATTTTATCTTCATCATGTTCACATCATATATACCAGTTAAAATACCTAACTCTCCCCATCATGTTGGGCAATATAGTATTGATATATGGTCAATGATTTTTTCCCATTATTGTTCAAAATTTCATGCTCATAGTTTCAATATTTAAAGCCAATGAAGTTTCCCAATGATTTTTTAAAGTATATATATATATATACGAACGAGTGGTTGGCTTAGTAGAAGCGGTCTAAATCCTAAGGTCATCCCTGTATAAAAGTTCTAAGATTCGATTCTTGAAGGCACTCTCGTAAAGAAAGGTCTATCATTTCGCTCTCGCCTCGAACAAGGACTAATTTTGTACCCGAATGATGTTAGCATAACTCGTAAGAACAATACCTAAACAAGCTAATACACAGTAAAACATTAACAAAAGAATTAGAAACAAAATGGTTGGAGTAGTACCAATTTAAGATAAAAAAAAAAAAAAAAAATTAATTAAGGTTTTTTTGGACACATACAATAAAGACTTTTAGAAGGCCAACCTAAGAAAAATGACATATTAACAATCTATGGTAAGAATAAAGATAGAAGAATACTTAAAATAATATTGACAGAAATAGTTAAGAAATGTATAACTACTTATAATATAAATGTTATTTTAGCCCTTAATTGAGTATATATAATAGATTCATTGGGAAAAAAAAAAAAAAAAAGCTTATTTGAGTTGACTTGAGCATTGAAATTAAACAAAAAAAAGAAGTTTTTAATATATTTTGAAAGATAAATGTCAATCAATTATTCCATTGGCTTATATGTTAGATATATATATATATATATATAAATAAAAACTCAACTAAGCCTTTTCATTTTCTTTGGTTTCGTATGAGGTATCTATTGGATTTTGGTTTAAATATAAATTTTTTATTATATAAGAACATGAAATATATATTTAAAAAGTAAATAAGACTTTCTAAATATGAATAAGTATTTTATGATTTTTGTATTTGAATAAAAAAATTATGTTAGTGTAGAATGAGAAATTTTTGTTGGTCGCAGTTTTTAAATATTATGACTAAAAAGTTTATATATAAGATGTCTCTTATTATTTATTAATCATCTTAATTAGTGAGTGAGATTTAAAAGAAGTTGAAGTTTAGTCTTTAAAAACTTTGTGAAAGAGTGTAGAGTTTAGAACTTGTGTGAGTAACGCGGTTAAAGTTTTAATTTTCTCTTGAGTATTCTCTTTCTATTAAAAACTTTGTGAAAGAGTATAGAGTTTAGAACTTATGCGAGTGACGCGGTTAAAATTCTAATTTTCTCTTAAGTATTTTATTTATGTTATTTTTTTTTACTAAAGTCTTAGGTCTGTCTATTATAGCTTAATTTTTCTGAAGTATTTATTAATTAACAGTAAAAAAAAAATTATTTTAAAATTTTTTTAATGTATATCTTTAAATTGTGAGTGTTAATCTCTATTATTATTTTGTTTATTAAATGTATCAGAATGAAAGGTTTAAGTGTTTTTTATCAAATAGTATCTTCACATCTTCAATTATGAAACTAGTCAGTCGTTTGGTTTAAGGTAGAAATAAAATAGTAGATTTCTTCATCGAGAACCTCTTCAAATAATTTAACCCTAAACAAGAGAAGAATGGTATGGTTGCGCAATGGGTCTCACGTTAAGATGGGCGTGGGGAACGGTGTTTCGTGTTAGGATTGTGCGTCAGATTGCTGTGGGTTTCGAGGTCAAGCCTTTCTCTCTCGCTCGCTCTCTGCCAAAGGCGGCGTCGCACGGTCTTCGGTACGCATCAACAAGAAGAAATTAAACTGAAGAAGAAGAAGAAGGGAGAAAACGTGTGACGTGAGCTCAAAACGCAGCGTAACTTGTGCCTACTTACCTACTCTAATCTCTACGCCCTATACACCCTACGCACCCTATTCTCTGTTTCCTATACTATCCCTCCCTGTATACCTTATCCCTATTCTACTACTACTCCTACAGTACTACCTACTACTACTTCCACTGCCACTTGTAGTAGTTATATAGTACATTACTTATGACTTTTTTTTAACCCCTTTTAACCTTTCTAATTTAATGCCTGGCCTCTGCTATACTACTACTACTACACTCCATATTATCTCACCCTAATTTAATTTCTACTTTCTATTTTGTATTATATATTTTATATATTTTTATGTATTATACTTATATAAATATTCACTCGCTTTGTATCATGTGAAAAATATATTAAAAACTCACGTTGTTGACATTATTATTGAGAATTGTTAAATCACGTCGAGTGTGTCACGCAATAACACATGATTCGGGATGATGCAAAAACTTTTTAGAGTAACATTTTTTTTAAATAATATTAGTAATTAGTTATATAACTACTTTCATCACCATACGATCTATTACATTATCAGGAAGGAGGTGTCAAGTTCATTCTCAACTCATTAATCTTTCTCATCCGTTAGGATGAGGTAGTAGTAAAAGTTAAACTTGAAACGTTTAAGTTCCAAAACTACCTCTCAAGAACAATGTCAATTATGTGAGTTTTTTTAGTGTGTTTCAAAACATTTTTTGTACATATTATATATTTAATTTACTGATATATGGTCAGACGAGGATCCGAGACTCGAATAAGACTAGAAGGGGGCTCGATAGAACATGAATAAAACTTGAAGGTAAGATGATGAGAGAGTTGCACAACATAATCTAGATTCCCCCACTTACTATTAAACGAGAAAATAAGAGGTTCTATATCAAACCAACCTCGCTTGTTGCGAAGGAAATAAATTAGATAAAGAAAAAGAAAAATACTTTTAAAATTTAAAAATTATATTCAAAACTCTGTACTCATGCTAATGTAGTTTAAAATGAGTGAAAAGTATTATTTTTTCTTCTTGGGTCGTTTTAACACTCTTAAAAAATATATATAATTTAAATCATTATAAAATTAACCACATTAAAAATCATTAACAAATATGATTAATGAATAAAACATAGGATTCAATTAAATAGTTTTGCCAATTTAATAAGATATTTTTTATATTATTTGATATTTATTTCTGACTATAGTTTGCATATGCAGAAACTAGGGCCACCTGAGCCGACTCAGATTGACCAAAAAAAAAACGATTTATACATGTCAAAGTCTCTATTATTGTTTCCACTTTCGTCTGATTATCATTTTTTTTTTCCATTATTATAAATAAATTAATAAATAATATTCGTTGGCAGAATATCTGATGGAATAATTTATCAGGTCAACAAAAAAGCAAAAAAAATAAAAAGATTTTATAGATAAAGTTTTAAAGTTATTGTGTAAGAAAGAGTAACAGATGTGAGACACGTGGTAAAACAAAAGTCCAAACAACGTGTCAGATTTTGATTGGACAAGATGCGACAACTTGTGGTCAGCTTTTCTTTTCTTTTCCTTTTCTTTTTTTGTTTTTTTCCAAAAGAGGACACAGAGGATTTGAAGAGGGGCTGGCAGTGGCAGAAACCCAAAAAAAAAATGTTTTTTCCTCTTTATAAATTAAAAAGAAAAAAAAAGAAGAATACCAACAGCTATTTGGCTACGGAGCATCAATAGATACTAATTTTACATTTAAAAAAAAAATTTAAAATTTTTCAAAATTCATGTAGCTTCGATTGGACTATAGTCAATATATAAGTCGATGATTAAGGAGCAACGTCTCGATTTTGAGCTTGAATTTATATTCATACTTATCTGCCTATTTTAAAAAGAGACGTCTAAATAATTTCTACAATTTTTTATTTTAAAATAATTTTACTCCTGTAAAAATGTTAACGGGACATCGGCAGGTTATTGACAAAAAAAAAAAGTCTTTAAAATTATTTGTTGTAAGGTTAATTTAGATTTAATGCAAGGATAATTAATATGTAAGTCTTGATTAATAAGAATAAAATTTTATATTAATCCATTATGGCATAAGAAGTGCATTGTAATTTTAATTTTTTTTTCCTATTAATATTAATTGAGAAAATCTTAGATGGATATTTGGGGTTCTTAGACTATAACATACCACAAAATCTACCAAGCATAGATTTATTTTTTTATTTATTTATTCGTGTAGTTATTAATTGAGAAGATCTTTCATGGATTTTACTTACTTTACATATTGGTGAGTTTAGTATTTCATATAAAATATTTTTAAGTTTTTCATAAAATCTACCAAGTATGAATTCTCTTTCAATTTTATCATGTAATTATTAATTAAAAAATCTTTTTATGGATTTTAGCTGCTGAGTAGTTCATTTAACTATTATAGGTTTCCCATAAAATCTACAAAGTACGGATTCTCGTGCAATTTTTTCATGTCATTATTAATTAAAAAATCTATCATAGATTATATATATATATATTTGAGTAATGTTAAAGATACGTTGAGATCCAATATTATTTTTTGACGTTGACACTCAATCTCCGTTGAATATTAGAATGTCATGTAATACAAGTACATCCTTAAAACATCTCAAAGGATTAGGTGCCAACTTTGAAAAAATGACATTTGCACCCAAAATATACAAAACATTTTTTTTTTCTTTTTGGCCAAGATTTTTTTTTTTTTAACAATCTTTAATAAGTTACGTGAAATCATCACATACAAACAAAGTCATTCAAGATTAATGAATAAAAAATATGGGTAGTCTCAACTATTAATATAAAAATAAATTTTCATGTCGGCAATAAGCCCCCCCACTTGGTCCACAATAACTCTTCACTTCATGTGAGATAAAGAAGATTTAAAACGGGTGAGTTAAGCATTGGCCAAATTAAAATTTGGACAAGTTCACGCCCACGCCAATGCGCTGACTCAAAGAAAGAATAATCGAATATCGTATATTATTTTTGACTTCAGAAAAGTTTTGCTCCCGCAAAGAAGTTAGCCATTAGCGAGGATACTGAGGTCAAAGACCAAACAAAGAAAGTAGTTAGACTTGTCTTTCTTTGACAAGTCACATGGCTCTAAATTAAGGATCATAATGAATATGTTAAATATCCTAATAATAAATATATGTATTCTATACATGCATCAAAAAATATAATATTTAAGTGATATATGTATCTAAATAATATATATATATATATATATATTCAAGTTATACATGTATTCAACGATATAAATATATTATTTATATAAATACTCTCTCACATTAATTATGTGAAAAGCCAACTGAGATGACTCCTGTGAGTTAGTGGTATTATTGAAGTATTCTATTCCTATAAATATGAAAGAAAATCATGAAGAAGTTGCTAAAAAATAAAAATAAAAAATAAAAGAATGATGAGAAATGAATTCTCTTATTAAATTTGTAATTTATTTAATTTATATTTACAATTTTATTAGTTAATTTTATAACACTCATCAAATTATATTATATATTGTCGAGAAAATCAAAAGAATACTGTAAAACCCTGTAATAATAATAATGTAACCTCATGACCACAAAGCTTAAAGATTTAGACCCAATTTTGTAATCCTATTTGGCCTTTTTAAACCATTTTTTGTTCTTTTTTAACAAAATTGAATCTATGTTCTGTTTTAAAATTTTATCTCTAATATATATTTTATTTATTTATGCATGTAGAGATTTAGGGCCTCTAATTCAATTAGAAGAAGAAATATATATGTACATATCAGACCATTAAGGCCAATAATTTTCTAATTTTAAATTTAAAAATTTTAAAAAACTGAATATAAACTATATAAACATCACCATTACCTCGATTTCAGGCAGCAAGAAACTAAGTACTCTTAAGAAAGTGAAAGGAAAAAGCATAAGTATAGCTTTAAAACAAATCCAGATCATCTCTTGTTTAAAAAGACCCGACAATGATTAGAGGAAAGGTCGCTCTGCATCATCATCTCCTAATAATAATAAGTCCACCCATCAATCCCCATCATCATCATCATCATCATCATCATCATATAAGTGAAATACGAAGAAAGTGTGTACCTTTTAACTACATTCTAAGTTTCTAAAAAAAAAACCAAAATAAATTAAAATATGCCCAAGATAGAAAAAGAAGAACATTTTTTTTTTCTTTTCCCAGTAATTAATTAAAATGATGATTGTTCAGTTAAAAGTCAAAAATAGTCAAATGCGGTCAACGTAATCTTCTTCTCATCACGCCGGTAGCCGGAAGACCCCGCCGACGACGATGACGACGTCGTCCTGGATCGACGGAGAAGACGACCACCACCGGGGAGTCCCGGCGGCGGACAAGACCTAATGAGAGCGAAATTAAGCCCTTTAAAGAACGGGTGGGTCTTGACGTCAGCAGCGCCTCTCTTTGACCCGAGTCTGGTTTCCGGGTCTTTGACCAGAAGACAAGAGATCAAATCACGAGCGTACATTTCCAAATCACAACCCGCGTTGCTACTGTACTCCTTTGGAAACGCCAAGGGCTTCTTCAAGATGTTGCGTAACGTTGCTTCGTTGGTGTCGCCGGAGAACGGAGTTCGGCCGTAGATCAGCTCGTAGATGAAGATCCCGAGGGCCCACCAGTCGACGGCGTTGCCGTGGGAGTTCCCGGAGGCGACTTCTGGTGATACGTACTCGTGGGTTCCGACGAAGGAGCAGGACCGGGCCGAGACCGGTTCGGCCACGAACTCGTGGTGCTGGTTCCGGTTCGGTGATGAACCAGTGGACCGGATTCTTCTGGACCGGAAGAACCGCTTGCAGAGGCAGGAGAAAGAGGAGGGTTTTCTGGGGGCCGTTGGTTGGGGAGATGAGTCGGGGGAATGGACGGATGGGATTGAGTCGGAGCATAAGGAGAGGTCGAAATCAGAGAGCATGATATGACCGTCGGATCTGACCAGGATGTTCTCCGGTTTGAGATCTCTGTATACGATGCCTAACATGTGGAGGTATTCCAATGCTACGAGAACCTCCGCCGCATAAAACCTACAATTTTATTTTATTTTCCAAATAAAGATAAATTAATTCAAAAAATAAAAATAAAAATTCAGAAAATTAATGGAATATGATTATATGATATTGGAAATTTAGTAAGTTAAGATTGAAGTAGAAATAGAAATTTCCGGCTTCGACGGCTGAATTAATATCAACTGTCGAGATTAAAAAGGGTAAAAAACGTATAGAACAAGAAAAAAAAATAAAAAGCTAGAAATTATATTTTTAAATTTTTATTATGCGATTAATCTTATAGCCAAAGATTAAAAAGAAAGAAAAGGGCCAAAATATTAAGGGCCTGTTTGGTTCCCAATTTAAAAACAGCTTGTTAAAACAAATTTCATAAATTTTAAAGTTGAAACAAAAAAATAGTTTTTAAAAATTTTAAAAGCAACTTAACCAAATACGTTTACATGATTTTTTTTAAAAAAAAAAACAAAAAATCGTATTTAAATTCTATACCAAACATGCCCTAAGCAATCAGACAATAAATCATACAAAAATTATTATATTAAAAAAGGTGCAGCTTTTTGGAAGATTTAAAATAGTATCTCTGTAAGAGGAAGAAAAAACAAAACAAAACAACTAAATAATTTGTATTTTGGCGCAAAAATGAGGTAACAAACAGAGCCTAGCGAGTGGGATATGTCGGAAAATATAGAAAAATAAAAAAGAAGCATACCTGGCGGAGCTCAAAGAGAAGCGTTTTCCGGGCTGTTTATGTCTGAGACTGTGCAAATCACCACCGGAGCAAAACTCCATTACAACGCAAGAGAAATTCAAAGCTTCGAAATCCGCGTACAGCGTCGGAAGAAACGGATGATCTAACATCTTCAAAATCCTCTTCTCAGTTTCAGCTCTCGTGATCTTCTTCTTTATCGCCAAAGCTTCTTTATCCACGACTTTCATCGCGTACAGATATGTATCGTCGTCGCCGGAGATCGAAGCGTTTCTGAGACAACAAAGGTAGACGTTTCCGATGTCGCCGCTTCCGATCCGTCGGATTAGTTTGAAATCGCGGAAATTCAGGCCGGTTTTCCGCCGGAAAACCGCGGATCGGATCGCTTCCCAAGCTGAATCCGACGATCGGTGTGGTTTGAAGAAAGATGTGGTTTCTGGCGAAGATGATGACGCTGCTGATTCTTTGGACGGTGGTGGTAGTTCTAGTACTGCGTCGAAGGAGAGACGACTCGCGCTGCTGCAACTATCGCAACTCACTGAACTCTTGCTGGAATTTAGCGTTTCAGAACGGATGTCTCCGTCTGAATCCGGTTGCAACTCGTACATTCTAGAAATTATCAGTCGATTTCGATGTCGATTCTTCAGAAAATGAATTGATCAAAAGAACAATAGCGCGAACTCTTCTATATACTCTTTTAAAAAAAAAATTCAGAGCATTTCAAAACGCATCTTCTTGACCGACTTTCTGGCTTCGATTGAATGATATATAGTAATCGAATCAACTGTGGTGAAACAAGAGCCGCTTAAACACGTACAGAAGAAGAAGACGAAAAGTAGATAGCATTTGAAGATCAAGAAGAAGAACTAGCTAGCTTGACTCGATCGATCGGTGGCTAGAACTAGAACTAACAATCTTCCAAAAAAAAAAACAACACAACAACACGTTACGAAACAGAGAACACACAACTTCTAGATTTCTTCCACTCGTTCTCGAATCAGATACGAATAAGATCATATAAATCCAGGCCAGAACCGTTATACTAGTAGGAGAAGAACCATGTATAATAAGAACAGACAAAAGCAGAACGAAGATTCTCCAAAAGAAGAAACGATATATATATATATATACTTCTCCTCCGATTATTCTCTACTTCGAAATCCAAATTCTTGTCTTCCGGAAGCTAAACACCCTCAATATTCCATGTTTCTTCACAAACTAATTATCCTTTTCTCAATTTCTTTCTTCATCATTGTGTATAAGCCGTTCAAAAAAGCTCGTTCGAACCGCCATTAATGGCTCTTCTTCTTCTTCTTCTTCTTCTTCGTCGTTCTTCCTTCATCAAATCACTGAGAAAAATTTTAAACAAAAACGTATCAAAATCTCTGCTTTTATACGCAGAAATTAGGGTTTCCACGTTCCACGCTTTCGCTTTCTCTGGTTTTTTATTCGCGTAGTTTTGGAGTTCGGTGACGGTGATGACCAGTAACTGCTATTTAAACCAACGTTAAGGTACGACTGTGACCAAGGAGGAGTGGTTAGTTAGTTAACTAGTTAAGTTAATTAACCATGGTTAGGATATGATTGACACGTGAGGGGGAACAGTGGTTTCGCTAGTGCGGGGAGGAGGGGTAGAGCAGTAAGCAGTTGCAGCGAACGTGGGAGATTTGGGGTGCACGTGCCGGGGTTGGGTGGTCACGAGCTTGAGCTGTTAAATCTCAAGGTCAGAGACTCACAGCTTTATTTATTTGTTTTTGTTATAAGCTCTCTTTTTCTGTGTGTTTCTCCACAGATGATATATAGGTGATGATGACATTAATGTGGTCTGACTCTCACGTACGTTTTTTAATGAGGTCAGCTAAAGCGTGTGACGGGCCAATTTGATTAGCCCGAGGACCGTGCAATCCTCCCGCCCCCCCAGTAGTCCTAGACTCAGCTAATTGATATCTCTTGCATTAATAAAAATAAAAAATTAAGGTTATATTTGGTATTTATTTATTTTTAATAACAAAATATAAATTAATAGTTTGTTATATAATTGGCACCGTATCACATTTTTGACCCGTTAATCTTGGTGACCTTAATGTAAGACTAAGAGTTAAAATTTTAGTAGTATTTAAAATTTTTTAAATTTAAAAAACATATTTAATTTGACAATTCAAAAAATATTTTTTTAAAAAAAAATTGACTAAAAAACAATTTGTTTTTAGAAAATAAAAAAGCATATTTTCCTAAACTTTTTAGGCAGCATTTAGTTTTAATCCAAAAATTGTTTTTTGTTTTGAAACAGCAGAAAAATAAAAAACAGCATGAGAAAACTTATTTGGTAAACCATATTTATATTTTTTTAAAAAAATTCCTTACAAAATAATAATAATAATAATAATAATAATAATAATAATAAATAAATAAATAAATAAATAATAAAAAAGGCTAGCCCTAAGATATGGATTGTATAATTGATAGACCTAAAAAAGGAAAAAATATTATTTTTTGTCTTCAAATAAGCACAAAATTTATTTTCTAATTAAGCCGCCCTTTGTATTTGTTTACTTTTTGACTTGAGGTTTCTTCAAATGAAATTTCCTCACCTTCATGGGCTTTGTTGCCAGGCCTAATGCTGACTATACTAAAATCCTAACAGAGAGATATAGCACATAATATAAGATGAATTTGAGAGCCAAGCTTAAATTCTCACAACTATTTCTTTCCCATTGACATAGAGAAGACTTCAACATCCAATCTCATGGAATGTAAGAGTCATATATATATATATATATACATTCAAACTATGATATCAAAAAGATGTCTAAAATCACATTTGTTGTAACCAGGTTACATAATAAATTGTTCGCTTTAGGCCTTACTCTCTTTACCAATTTACTTATAGTTACACATATCCACAGTGTGATACTTCTCTAAACACCCGACCAATGAGGGTTGGTTCAGTTAGTTTAGAGATTCAATTCCTCGTCATAAGCGAAGATTCAAATCCTGCACCAGCCGTCCTTACCTTCTAAAATTAAAAGGTATTCCTTGTTAATAGGCAATTATAATTATAAGTACCACTGTAAGTCTTCTTTGAAGCCTATGGCTTGTCCTGGCTCTGGATTGAAATAACCTCTCATCATCTAAACTTTCTTTAAACACCCCACACAAATATCAACCTTAAGCTTGTTATGTGAAAGCTTAGAGCTAGCCATAAATAATATATATATATATATATATATATATATATATATATATATACATACAAAAGTGGTTCAAATTAAATGGGAGCAAAAATAATATAAGGTATCCATTTTTATAACGAGTTGGCTTCAAATAATAAAAATAGACAAAAGGGTACTCATTATTTTGAGTAATTTTGTTTTAATAAATAATTTGTCAACGAATTAGATTATTAATTAGTAATAAGTATAGCTAAAATTTACATTTCTTTTAAAAACTTAATATTTTAAACTTTTTGAAATGATATTAATTCTATTTTATATTATTAAAAATGATATCAATTTTGTTATATATACATACATTTATTTATATTAGTAAAAATGTTAATACTATAAAACTGTGTTTGAGTGTGACTTTTGCGTTGCAAAAGCAGTTTCTTAGGGACCCGACATAATACGGCATGCATCGAAAGTCAGCTGGAGCGAAGGACTCGCAAAAATAAACACACAAAGCGACAATTTTTTAACTCTGCGTGTTTCTGAGTCGGTCAGAACTCCGCATTACTTTGCTTGACGCGTGGCCTTTCTTGCCTTGGCTGTTCATGCATGGCACTGCACCTATACATGAGCTTCAAGGAATCTAGGTCCCTGAATTTTAGTGAGAAATGGGTCCCAAAAATTTTGAACCAAAAAATAAAAATGTATAGTAGTAAGGAACAGAAGGGGTTCAAAATTGGTCAATTTAATTATTATATACAAGTAATACTGTATGAACGACTATTACCCAATATTCTAATATTAAAAAATAAAAATAAATAAAATGTCATTAGTACCTTTATACATAAAATATTTTTTATTATATTTATATAATTAATGGGTAATATTTTTTTTTAATAAAAAATAATAATTCTATTACAAAAGTTGATATTACTTTTTAGTGACATATAAAAAAAATAGCTACCTCCAAAGTGGGTCATATTAGGTTTATTATATACAACCTTAAATTAATTTTAATAACAATATCTTGTGTAAAAAAGTGATAATAACATTATTAATATATAAAATCTAAAACAAGTTTTTATAATAAATAGTATATATATATATTTCTTTTTCTTTTTTTTTCTTTTTTTTGAAATGGTGAATCATGGTTGGATGGAGACATGAGGTGGGGTCATATGTGTCACAAAGAAAGGAAACCAAAAGTACATCAAGTGGATCCCATGCATCATGAGCAAAGCTGAATTCCTACACAAAGGGCGATCTCCAACACCCCTCAATATATATATAAAAAACCTGTCTTATTTCCAAAGGGGGTCCCTCCATTTTAATTTCTTTCCTCTTTTCTCTTCAAAACATGCATTGTAAGCAAGTTTTTGTGCTCTGCATGTGTCCGTGTTAGCCGAAGTATTGAATTAAGGATTTAATTACAATAATAAAAAGGTAATACATATGTTCCTCGTTTTAACGGATGCACACAAAGATCCTGTTTGAGAGAATTTTTTTAAATTATTTTTACACACTGTTAAGAATGCTTGACAACACATGCTTTTAACAAAAAAGTGATGAAGATAATTAGTTAAATGTTTAAATTATTACTATGTTTGGTTCAAAAAATTTTAAAAACAATTTATTATTTAATTTTTTTATTAAAAAAAAATATTTTTTAAAAATAATAAAAAATTATTTTTGAGATTTTTTTTTATTTTATTATATCTTGTTTCCGAATCGCGAACCAAACTTTATAGTTTCTTTGTCAAATCAAAGGGTTCAATCTAGACCTAGATGAGCAAGTCATTTATACATCTTTCCTCTTAAATATGAGCTTAATTATTTATGCTTTTCTTTACTGTTAATCTTAATGAAGAATGATAATGATAAAAATTATTAGAATAAGCCATAATGTAGATAGTAAACATTTTCTAGGAGGTTGGAAAGATCTATCTATTATTTTTATTTTTATGTAATATATTACTTGTCTGATATGATTTTATTTTTTTTTGAAGGAATGATATGGTCTAATTAAATATGAGGGAAAGATTATATTAAAGAATTCCATTCAATGTGGAATATTTTAGAGAGGGTATTGCCAATTATAATATTAAATGATGTTTTTGTTTTTTAATCATATAATGGGTAGAATATTATTATTATTATTTTTTTGAGGTCAGCGACACGAGGCTTTACATACCCACTAATTTTTTTTTCTGGAGCATGGCTACAAACACTTAAGGACTCCGTTGATAAATAAATGGTAAAAGGTATTTCGAATTTAAGACCTTCATGATAAGTATACTTGCACACAACTACTAAATCAACTCCACCGTTGGTTTATAATAGGTAGATTAATTATCATTAGTAGATGAGAATTAATTTATTTTGTGTTTTTTTGTTCCAATTTCAATGAACATATATAGTGTGTAATCATGGCGTATTTGTTGTTTATCTTGGATTAATCATTTTTTTGTTGACAATATTTATTGAATAAAACAAAAATGACGTACAAATTCTTTAAGTAAATTAAAAATATATACTAATTAGTCAAAATTAATTAAGGATAATGACAAAATTCCATGAACCACTTGTTCAGGAATATAAGTTATTTGCACATGTTGTTGTTGCATTGCAATAGTATAGAATAAGATTAATGGTCATATGTTTGCCACCGAAGATTATCACAAAATAAAGGGGGAATTTCCCAACTAAGAGAATTCAATATCTACAATTTTTGTGTAAATGGGTTTCGACTCTCCGCGATGTCATTCCAGGAGCGAATATCACTTATTGTAAGCTACGACAATTATTGTTTAAAGATTTGTCTTGTTCTTGACTAGTGTTATTATTAAAGGTTGATTTCTGATTATTGCGTTCGGTAGGACTAGTTATGCTTGAGATTTTAATAGAAAATATGATTTTCTTTTATTTATAAGACCACTTATGTGCAAATATGGTGAAGCTTCACTATGTAAATAGGAGAAGGAACATACACTTCTTTGAGACCCAAGTAATTTAGCAAATTAAAATGAGAGAAATGGTAAGGGTATCTCAATTAGATATAATAAAGATAGGTATACATATTAAAATGAATAAGAGATATAAAGAAAACCACTATATATATATATATATATATATATATATATATATATATATATATATTAATAAAAAAGAATGTCATATTAATTATGTTAGTAAGTTCAACTATAGTAATTAGTTTCACATCGACTATGTGTTCTTTTAAGTTAATACACATGAGAAGTTTCACCCCTTTACACTAACAAGAGAAATTTTTTTAAAGAGAAAAATAAAACCTCTCAGGAGTTGTCTTTATGACACCCGAGCTCTATGTAGGTGTCCACAGGCTCGATGGTCTAAGTTAGGGGCTCGTAAGAAAAATAATATTTTGTAATATGTGAGGCGGGCCAAAATAAGTTTTAACAAACTATATATTAATGATAAAAGATAAAGAACAGGACCAGCATCTAAAATAATATTTTGTAATGTGTGAGGCGGGCCAAAATCAGTTTTATCAAACTATATATTAATGATAAAAGATAAAGAACAGGAACAGCATCTTGGACCTTTATACTATAGGAAGTACATTTATACAACCAAGTCCACATAATTAATTAGAAAATTCTTTGTTGAGTAAAGTAGTGAGTCTTGCAAAGAAGTTAGTTAATTTGTATAGATGTGGGTCTCACCATTTTTTTATTATTTTTTTTAAGGGTAGGAAAACAAATTTTAGTAACATTTTTTCATTTCAATTGGTGTTTTAGAAGCAATTAAAAAAAAAAAAAAAGTTAAGAGGAAGAGGGGCCATTGAAAGGCAAGTGAGTGCAAATGGTGTCCTAGTGAGAGGTAACCACGTACATGAAATGGATTCCCCAATGCACATCATAAATAAGAAAAAGGCCAACAAAGCATTTAATATGTCTGCAACATTTGTACAAAGCTCCAAAACCACATTGATGGTCCTCATAAATCCTTGGAACCCCACCACATATATAGATCTATTGAGAACAATATCAAGCTAGCACTACACTCTTTGGAAACAGATCATCAACTGGTGTTTGATTAATTTGCCTCATATATATATATATATATATAACCCTTCATTCCTTTGTCTATAAAAGGGCTGATATTGACACCAAATATCAATCTCCCACATTGGCATTATCTATAATCTGGTAAATATATCATTAATTACTCCATGTGATTGCTTATTAATAGTTAGTTTATGACCCGTTCCATCACAAAATTGCATTAATCTTGATGAGGTATCAGACTCATTTATGACCCATTAATCTCTCTTACCCTTAGATGAGGCAGTGGAGAGTTGACCATAAAACTTTTGAGTTTTAAAGCCGCCTTTTTATCAACATTACCAACTTCATATGATTGCTTTCTTTTAATGCGAAATATACATACAGTAATTAAGTAAACATACATATGATATGGGGAATGTTATTTCGACTGCAGTAGTTACAAACTTCAAGTGTAACTATACATGTACAACTATTAGATCATTTATTACACATCTTAAAATGTGCAACACATATTTATTTAATGATTGTGAAAGTATAGTTGCACTTTTTATAGTTAGATTAACATTTTTCAGATGATATACATGTGAAGAAATAATTATGTCTTCATTTCTATATGATTTGTCAAAGAATGTGTGTAGCTCCTCCAGCATTTTCAATCATATTGTGACATTTCACAGCTATGTATATGTACAATTATACCTATTACTCTTCAAAAGTTTTCAAATTTTGAAGAACTTGGCCCTACTTATGAATATATAGAAACTTGGATTTATATATTTTGCTAAAATGGAATTTAAAAACTACCAATAAGCTAGCACCCTTTAAATTTGTGAGCAGTACAGGTGGTGACCTACTCTTTCTTTGTATGTCAACATGCATGCATCATGCATACACCTAAATTAGTACTACGTACCACTACTATATTACTCTATTATTTACTCACACTATGATTGCCACAAGTACTACTCTTCGGTTTATATGTTCCATGTGTATAGTCTCAATCTATATAATTATTTAATACAATATTCCTTTTTCTATAGTTGCCTCCCCCTAAAAAAAATAGTGAATCTGATTTTTAAATTATAATATTCCGGACTTTTAGTCAATGTATTTGGTTGACTTATATATATACCAATAATATAAGTATATAAAAGACATAAATATGCATGTATATTTATGAATACATGTCTACTAAATTAAGTTGGGTGTGCACTAGCCAATATCCCTATCTCTTTATCAGTGGCCATCCTACCTCGAGTGAGAGGTTTTGAAGATGTCTTGCCATTATAAACAACTACGGGTTGTCCTAGTATATGGAAAACTACTTTCTTACCAAAGCAGTCCACATGGGTATGATAGGCAACCACCCAATACCCAGTATAACATTAAATTCCAAGAATTCTAAAACCCTAAGATTCACAATTATTTCATGATTTTCATGTTTCACCATACAATTTTCACATAACATGTTTTGGTAGATTCGGTCTCCTGCTGTAGTACTCAAAATCAATGGTGCATTAATCCTAATAGGAGATAAATGCAACCTATCTACCATGTGGCCAACAATAAATGACAAGGTGGATCCGACATCGATCAACACATACATCATAGTGTCACAACTAGAAATCATACATTCCACCAAGTTCTTGTTCACCTCTGGATCTAGCTCTGTAACAACCCTGGCTTGCTAAGTTTAAAAATTAATATGAATAATTAATTTGTTATTGTAATGTAAAATCCTATTTAATGTGCCTAGCTAAGTTTATTATTTTTAATTGATTGACTACTTAAAGCCTAAAGTGATGACTCTCTTTCAGCAACACAAGCACTCAAACTATGGAATCTTATTTCTAATAATATACATAATTTATGTATATGACCCTATGTAATTGGAAAAATATTCATTAAGTTGACTTCTGTTCAGTATATATCTATATCTTTTTTTTTTTTGGTCTATGACCCTTCGGTGTCCCCGCTAACCCTTTTTCGGGGGCAAGACTATTACAGAGTCAAGAACTGTAATGGTTGTTGGGCGTCTCTCCCTAAAGTGAGCGGATAAGTGTGGACACAAACTCAAACTCGAAGTCGAGACATTGTCCCTCAATCACGACTTATACCTCATCCCTCATCCAACGAGGCTACCCGACTTTGGGTGTATATTTCTATGTCTATCCATATATATTATGCTAATTAGTAGTGTCCTTAGGAATAAGAATTGACTTTAGTTAGGAATATATCATGTTAACTAACACATTTGGTTTTTTCTATAATTATATATATAGTATCCATTTAATTAATTAATAAAATTGACAATATTGTTATAGGACCTCAAAATGGGAAGGAAATCATTAACCTTATATATATTGGAGTTATATTCATAATGTGCAACAATATCCCATGTGATTTTTGAACTAAATTAGTGGGAGAAGAGCAATAAGACAAATATATTTATTGCTGAAGATAATACAGTTTATCTATACCTATATATAATTAAGCACCTTTATCCACTAAATTTTGGCGACCTCCTGCATCACCCTCTATCACTTCAGCATTCACACTATGTATATCAACAACTAAACATGTCTAATCATTAATTAATTCTCATATTTTAAAATTTATTTTCATTAATCACACGCTTTTTGACCTTATATATATATACATATACTTAAAGTTAATTATAGTTGGATTATTGAAAGGGATACTATTCATCAATAAAAATACTTAGGCCCTTGAAATGAATATTAATTAGAATCGTAGTGTTCAAGACAGTATTTCTAGTAGATTTTGAAGACAATTTCAATGCTTTCTATCTTGTTTTGTATTTTCTTCTTCAAAAGTGATGGATCATCGGGATATATGGTCAGATTGAGCTCAAATTTTGTAAGCAAGTTCGTAGCTTATGGTTCTGCATTCTGAATGGTGGAGATATTCAAGGTTGTTTGACAATAGGATAAATGAGCTTTATTATGCACTTGATTTTTATGAGAGCTGCCCAAGATATGATCGATGGATGAAAATGCCAGATATGGGACATGGATGTGGTTAATGTAGTTACAAAATGTGAACAACTTATGAATAAGGGATTTAGGAGTCCATTATGGGAGGGGACATGGATGAGGTTAATGGCCCACAGAAGTGTTTGCGAAACGAGCATCCCAAAACAAGTCAAAAGGAGAAACATTCTGAAAAAAAAAATGCCAAAAGGAGGAAATTTCAACTAGGAGCCTCAACCCAAATTGTCATCCCAATGAATTATGCTCAAATGAATTTCATGGAATATTAAAACATGCATAAAACATGACTTAAACTATCAAATAATCAAATTTATGATAAACTAACCTAATATATGAACTAAACACCATCAAATTCACCTACAAGAACGATATAATTAGTGTAGTAAATCAATTCCTGAGGATGATACCCGATTCTCATCAGTTTATATTATAATTTGGTAACCGTACGCTTGCAACAGAACGGACACAGAGCTGGAATGGAATTCAGCAGGAGATCACCGGAAAAGTGCAAAGAAAGCTTACTTATGAAGTCATATCACCTGCAATAGAGAAAAGTTATCCTCCCAAAGCAAAGTTTTATTCATCATCATAACATTACTAAAGAAATTCCAACAAGCATGTTAATACAAGTCTCCATCTGAAAATAAAGGTTTATAAAGATTTTTAAGGTTATTTAATCAATTATATTGTATGTTCAAAGAGTACTCAATATATTATACAAATGGGGAAGAAGATATAACTACCATGTGGTTGAAGATTTCGAAGTATTAATCTATTTGTCTTTATATATATCTTTTATTATTGATATTTTATATGCTTACATATATATTATTAAGCATGCTATAACAATATTCTTTTGTCCTTATTTTTCTTTGGGTTTATAATGCAATAATTATTATAATATAATTATGCCTTTATCTTTAGATAAGATATTGTAATATTTTGTTTACCTTGATAAAGTTGATCATCATAAAAGATATATATATTTTTTAGTTTCTCACGCGGTATTCAAACCCTTCGGGGCGAGATTAATTTACGATCGAGCACTGTAGAGGCATTAGGTGGCTCTCCCTAGGTAGGTTCAACTAAGGTGGACACTAATTTCGATCCTAAGAGCTTCACCCCTCAATCATCTTTAGCACAGACTCCGACTATTTATGTTGCACCACGTTACGTAATAAAAGATATTTTTTAAAGATTAATAACATTAACAAATATCAAGATTATTACAATATATAGCTATTGAATTATAAGTACAAAACTATTGTTTTTTGTTTTTTTGAAAGCACAAAACTTTCGTTTTAGTAGTACTATATATATATATATATATATATATATATATATATATATATATATATATATATCACTACATGTGATCATAGAAAGAAAAATAGGAAAAATGCATGTACGCATTAATTATTGTTGAAATATTGCAAGAAGCATTTTTATCTACCAAACATGAGTTGTTAGGACATAATAATTATTTAACTCTTATGGCTCACATTTATGTAATTATCATTGAAGATATATCACTTGAAGCATTTTTCGTCCACTTAACATGGTTTGTAGGACATGGATGCAATTCCTATAGTAACCAAAATCATTCAACATTCACATTATATGTCTAGTCATGTCTAGTGTTGATTACTAATCTAGGATTTCTTTTTGAGGGATTTTGGTCCTACCTAAAATAATGTGTCTACCATTATTCAAGGTGGCCCAAATGTTTGAATAGAGACATATATATATATATATATATTTGTAGTTCAATTAGTATGAACGGTGGTAATTAAATTAAAAGTTGTATGTGATCAATATTTATTTATAAACTTTAGTCAAAAGATCAATATGATTAGATTCCTTTTTTGTTTTTTTTTTTTGTTTTTTGTTTTGAGAATAAACAACCCAAGGCCTCCTTACCCATTATGGACTTGGTCCACGCTAACCCGGGACCCAGCTTATCCTAATATGTAGGGTGTCCAGATACATGATGGATATGTAACATAAGTTGACAGCAGACCCTCTCTCACCGCAACTCGATTAATTCTCACACCAAACCGACCCCGGGAAAGAATTTACCAAGGGTGATAAAGTTAGAAATTATCAATTGAACCGAGGGGTGTCAATGGATTGGTTCAAACCCCGAAACCGAACCGAACCGGTGTGTTTGGTTTGGTTTTTTAATAAGTTCGGTTTGGTTTAAGTTTGAAAAAAATATAAACCGATAGGTTTGGTTCGGATTGTGATTTGAAACTTTGAAAACCGATCTAAACCGAACCGAACCGATTCTAAAATTAAAACTATTAATATTTATTTTTAATGTCTATAATTCTTTTATGATATAAATATTCTCATTAAAAAATTATATAATTATTTTTATATAGTAAAGATAGTTTTTAAGTTTTTTAAATACGAATTAAAAAAGTTAAAATTACCTTATATACATACATATATAATTAATTATTTTAATTTATTTAATATATGGACATGTAAAACTTCAAACCGATCAACTCAAACTGAACCAAACCAATTATGTTCGGTTCGATTTGGTTCGGCTTAGTTTGATAATTCGGAATAAACCAATTAAGCTAAACCGATCTAAACCGATTATGTTGGGTTTAGTTTAAGTTTGAACATTAAACCGATCTAAATCGAACTATTGACATCCCTGACTAAAAACTAGTATGACCTGGGAATCAATATGACTAGATTCAACTCGTTGATCATCATATATTAATGCTTTCATATTTTGATTATGTTAAAAATTGATAAAATCTCATTCTAAAACCAAATTAATACACCAACTTCTTTGCTGTGTTGATTCACACTAAATATATATTGAAGTTGTGATAAATCCCCAAGCAAAATGCATACTTTTTCTTTTTCTTAAAAAAATAATTGCTAGAATTGAAAATTGTTATTTAATTTAACTCAACCAATTAATTCTAGTGTTTATGACATTTTATCATTTTATAATTTATTATTTTAAAGAAAAACCCAAGCATAATATAACAATTATGCGGCCAAGTCCATGTACACTATAAGCATATTCATATAAGGTATTGTTTAGACCTGTCTATGTTCGAATCTAGATTTTCGCCTCCCCTCATTTGGAGTTAAAAGACAAATATTTTTATTAGAGAAAAAAAAAACAAAAATAAAAACAGAACAAAGTAACTTTTTTTTTTTTTTTTTCTCAACAAGGAGTCGGGGGTTGGGGTTTCGATGACCCGGCCTCATGGTTGGAGAGTGGACATCTTACCAAGTGAACTATGCACATGCACCCCAGGACAAAGTAATTTTTGCTCCTGAGTTCTCCTTTTTTTTTTTAAAAAAAAAAAAAATTGATAAAAAAATAAATCAACAAGTATTGGTAAAGTGCATATTATTTACAATTAATAATATGCACTTTACCATTAAAATGGTAAAATATTTTATTATTATTTAGAATTCATACTATATTATAATTAATATAATATGACAATCCTTTTACAATTAAGGAGAAGAACACATTTTTAATATTACTTAGAATTCATATTATATTATAATTAATATAATCAATGTGCTTTTTATTGTACAAAACCTTTGATATATCTAAAGACCACTAGTTGAATGCATTGAAGAGCGCACGGTAATAAGCTTATGTACGTATATAGGTATTAAAGTTTTTTAGAAATTTATTGATTTTTTTGTTATTAATTACCTTACAATAACATGGAGTTAATTTAATTATTTACCAGATAGGTGAGATATTTTTTATATTTTTACTAGTAATTGAAATAAAATGATCATATATATATATATATTGATATTTATACTCTTTACGAGCTCTTAAAGCAGTCAACTAATTAATTATTCTTAAGGCTATACAAATTAACCTTCTTATGTATACACATACAATTATGATATATATACTAAAATAATCTAATATACGTCATGAACTACAATATTTAAGCTATCAATTTTAACAAATTAGTGGATCATCTAGAATAGAACAGTGGATTATAAGAAATTATAATAAATTCATATCTTAATATATATTTATTGATGCAAAATTTGACCAACACCAAAAAATAATAAATTAGAGAATACATGCTAAGGATCAGTTATATTCTTGCTTGATTTATAGTGTCTGGTGATGCATATAAGGATTAGTTGCACCAACGTGTCTTTTTTGGACATCTAGTATTATCTTTACAGAGTGAGCAGTTTTCAATAAAATCAATCAAACTAGTCCCTAGGTTGAAAAGTAGGATCACAATGGACCTGCTTAAATACTAAGTCTTCTGAAACAGCAAGCTGTCTTCCGTTCACTATTTAAAGTTACTAAGGACAAGACTAAGTCCGACTAATTAAATTAATTGTCGATTCAACAAAGTATCAGTATAATACATTGATTCTTTGACAAGGTACACATATGAATAGTACTATATTGTAGATAGCAAATGTATATCGATTCTCACTATTTCTCATAAATAGTACCATATACGTAAATACTGTTGTATATGCGAATAATATCGTATATGTAAAGAGTACTTTATGTTTGAATAGTGTTGTATATGTGAATAATATCATATACTGAATGTTGTCGTACACGTAAATAGTGTTGTACATGTAATTGGTATTGTATCTCAAGAAAGACTTTTCTGATGTGGAAGATTAGTTAAGGTCACAACTACAGAACATACTAAGAATTTATCAGAGGTTCTGATACCACTTTATATATGTAGGTAGTATTACATAGCAACAGATAAAAATAATAGCAATAAGATAAAGACAAAAAGATTTTATGTGGTTCGATTCTGAGACTTGCGTCCAAGGTAGAATATAAAATTTTTATTATGAATTGTAGATTACAACTCAATTTAAGGGGAGAACAGTAAATCTCTCTATTGATCTAGTGAAGCCTTATTAATCCGAGAAGATTATGAATAATATTTTATTATTATTTTCTTCACGGTGTAACAGAGTGAAGCTGGTCATCTTCTTTGTTTGCCATCTTCCCGGGTGTAGCACGCACCACCTATTTTTTGTTTTGTAGCTAATTAATCATGGGTCGAACAATATTTAATTAATTTAATGCCCGGTACATGCATGATCATAAGCTTCATCAATTAATATATTTTTGAAAGTAAAGTATGAGCAAGGTATTTTAGAATAAAACCGGAGGAAAATTCATTAATTAAATAAATAGATAGGCCATGATTCTTGGTGTTTTGAGAGGGAGACAACAGACAAAATTAGGGGTCAGCATGTCACCCGCTCACCCGACCCGACCTAACGAACTCGATTAATAAATGACGGATCGGGCCGGGTTGGACCCTTACACAGTCGGGTCTATCGGGTCATAAAAGAAATTACCTCATTCTATCTGGCCGGGTGACGGGTTTAAAAAAACCTCGAACTGTCCTGCCCAATTATGACTTAATATTGACATACATTTTAGGTGATTTTTGAATCTACCAAAGAGGATTAATAATATCTCTTTGTATAATTTATATGTGTTAGAATAGTTTTTGATACTTAAAATTTCAGGAGAATATTATTTTTAATATAGAGATGTTATTTTGTAGCACGTTAGGCCATTTTTTTGTATAATTGACAAGGAATTTATATAGATATTGAGAATGTTATTTTTTAGCAGGTTTTTTTTTTTGTCAAAATTTGTTAGCACGTTGATAAAAAATGTTTTTCTTCAAAATTAGTAATAGCAAATTGGTCATATTTTAAGAGCCTAAAAATTTAATACACAAGTCCAATTAATAGGAAATTGGGCTGTTGACTCACAAAAAAAGAGAGGCCTCGAGTGACCCGACTAACCCGACAAACCCGACCCTATCACGGGTTGATCAGGTTTGCCCACTCCAAAATGCCTTGTCGGGTGACAGCGGATGTCATTTCCTGTCACCCGACTTAAACGGATCGGGTGAATGTTGGGCCTGAATCCGACCCGAGCCCACCCGTAGACAAAATATGTCATTTCCACTACCATATTACCTTAATTCATTCATTAATTAGATTACAACCGTTAGAGCAATTGGGTCTATTTTATCAATAATATATAAAATTATATAAGTCCTAAAAATCTCAAAATAAAATATACAAAATCCAAGGTTCATTTGCTAACTTCAGATTCTTAAACGTGAAATTAATGAACCTCTTTTAAACATAAAGAGCATTTTTATTTTTATTTTTTCTAAGTAGGGGTGTCAACAATTTGATTTAGTTTGATGCTCCTACCGGAAACCCAAACCAAAGGTAATAAGTTTGGTATTTTGTAAATCCAAATTGAAGTGATCAATTAGGAAAAACCCAATCGAAGTGAACTTATCGGTTTAGTTCAGTTTAAGTTAATTATTTTGAAATTGTAAATACAAATTATTAATAATTTGATTATTTAACTATATACATGTATGTAAAGTTATTATAATGCATTAATTTTTAATAAAATCAAAAATAAATTCTTATTATATAAGTTGAAAATGCAAATAATATATACGAAACATTATAGAATCTTATATATTAAATAATTAAGATATATTAACATTTTAAACTTTGAAGTCAGTATAGTTCGGCTTAGATTGATATTTCTTTGGTCCTAAATCCTAAAACAGAAGAAGCATATCTTAGCATTCTGAGGTCTGCAGGAAACACTGACCTTGGGTGAACTGGCACATGTTTACAGTTCGGTGGGTGTTCCTTCCTTCTTCGGAATTTAACAATCTATTCATTATAAAGTGGTATTCTAGCCGAATT